>OY284470.1:11140597-11740597 GCA_958336335.1 Dilophus febrilis | reverse complement strand
AGCATCGGGGCGAGCATACCTGTATAATAAAATATAATATTTCATAAATAATTAATACAATTATTAACATTAACGCATATTATAAGAATTTTAATTGAATTTACCAAATTTTGCTCCACGTCTAGCCACTTCCAATAAACATAATATTACATGTTTTTCATTTTTTCTCATTATTAAATCATCTGTTTCGAATAGTAAACATTCAAAAATTTGTAGACTTTTTCTGTGTAATTGTTATATATGAAAAAAAAATAATTATTATATTTAATACAATTAAATAGTATGTATATATTTAGTATTATTAATTAATCAGTCATTAGCAAAAGTCAAGGATGCAAAAATTAATTTTTTTAATCTCAAATATATTTAAAATAAATATGATTCCATTTTTGTACAAAAAACATTATTTATAATATATACACAATATACATAAATGTAATTCACCTACTTCAAGGCATTTTTACAACATTTTTATGTTGCTCATACATATTAATATGTTAAAATTACACATATGAGTATGACCCTAAATTTACAATTTATAGATATATATATATTGAATATAATTTATCATCCATTATTAAAAAAAATATTTTCTACTATAACTATTATGTCTATTTTAAACAAAAAAGAAAAATTAAATTAAAAAAAAAAATATTTTAAGTACTCTGTCAATAATTTTAATTTTTATTTATTTAAAAATGAAATGAAAAAATTGTTATGAAATTTCAACCTTGATCATCAAAAAAATTACGACATAAATGTTTTTTTTTATTTTCTAGGTATATATTTAGTTATTTAATAAAAATTTATATTGACAATCGTATATATATATATATAAAGTGTGTATATATATATATATATATATAATATAAATTTATTTATTCATTATATCCCTTTTGTACATTTAATTCTGTTTTTTTTAATTCTGTTTAGTCATATGACAAATAATAATAGTGAGCATATATTTATTTAAACAAAGGATAAAGAACATACTAATATATAAATTGTCAACAACACACACAACACACATTTTTTTAACATATTGTAAATTATACAATAATTATGATTTAACTTTAAATATCTTTTGTGATAAATTTTTTGACTACCGTCTATATATATAATATATATATAATAATCATAAATCATTTGAACAAAAAAGTATAAATAATAATCCTATAGACAGAGAATAGAGGAAAAAAAACTTTTAATATTATTAATAAATTTTGGTGATTTCAGCATTTATTTATTTATTTATATTTACGACTGATTTGCCTTTTGAAAAAATTAAATATATAAAATGTATATAATCAAAAAGGTCATTTCAATTCACACCTTTTATAATATATTAGTTAACATTTATTTCTAATACATTTTATTGTCAATATAATATTAAACGATATATATACTTTGTTAGCATATATGTAAGGAATGGTATAATATTAGCGGTATACCAGCGATAAATAGCAAGAAGACAAATAATTATATAAATTTTTTTAATGTATGTATAAACACACTCTAGAATTCTTCATATACATAGGTATATTTACTAAATATGTTTTTATATTATTTAACATATACATTATATATTTAAATAAATAAAAAGAAAAAAATTATACAAATAATTTATGAGCATATAGAAGAAAGAATATTGAAAATTGAACCACTTAGCATAATGCGATATGTAATCATATATATATAATATACGTATATTCCATTTATATTTACAATATATAAGATGAAGATCATAACCGTTTTTCTCTTTTATATATATTATATATATAGCAATGATTTAACTTTTCAATACTTTTATATAACATTAATTTTTTTTCTATATTAAAAAAATATAGTATTTTGTAATGTATTAATAATAATATATGATTTTGTGTTTAAGTGCATTAACGTTTAAAATATTACGTGCATATATATTTATTTTTTTCATCGCTGATTGGGATTGTATATTGTTTTTAATAGTATACCAATATTTTTTTCTATACATATATACCTTTAAAGAATATATAAACAAAAAAAAATTAAGTGTACTTGAAAGCATATATATTTATTTGTTATATAAAATGTGTGGCATAACATCGTTCAGAACAGCTGCTAAAGTGTGTATTGATACAATATACAAAAAAAAAAATTAGCATACATGAAAGAATTCTCATTTATATTGTAGGAGTTTAAAATAAATCTCCTGTTCTTTATTATATAATAACTTTATTATAATATAGGTTTAGAATTTTCTAATAAAGATTATCTTCATTATTTTTATGCGATTTATATCTTAAAAATGATATTTTTATTATCCATTTTGTGAAAACTAATTTCAATAGCCTCTCGAGAATTAGAGAACGGTGAATACAATTAATATAGCATTCAGATTTCCAATTTATTAAGTTTTAGTTCAATGAAGTCAATTTTCGCTATATACTGGGTATCCAAGATAATAATATCAGGGGTTTATTTTCTAAAACAAATCGTTTTAGAAGAAATTGTCAAAGAATCTTATATTTAAAGCTCTCTTGGGCCCGTCGTGTATTGACAATCATTTTGGAACTTGAAATACTTTGGTTAAGGAGTTAAGGACGATAAAATTAACATATTTTTTAATAGGACGCCCTATTTTTGAAAACATTATCAGATTAAAGATCTAAAAATACACAATTTTTGTAACCGAGTACTATTTTAATGACTAATTTAATTTTAAAAATTCAAATTTATGAATGTAATATATTATCATCATAACCGCAACGATTTAGTATTATAATAAATGAATTTTTCGGTTCAACATAACTAAACAAAAATATTAATTATATGCAATCAGTAAAGATCAATTTTTTAAATTATAAATCAACCAACATAAATATTATACATATATTATATGCGATGATAATAATCAAAAGATTATGAAAGTTTATACTTTTATATATACAAATAAAATTTAATCATTTGTTATCTCTTCTTCAAAGATTATATTTATATACCGGTTAAGTTTATGCAAATAATACCAACTTTTTATAATATATATAATATGGAGATGATAAAGTGGATATAATAAAGTGTTGACAAGAAAATCGTGAATTAAAATAGTATATATGCAAAATTTACCTATTTATAATTTTAAAAATAATTCACATAATATATTTATTATATATATATTGTCAGTATATAATAATAAATTTATTTTAAATTCTTAAGAAATAATCATATGAATTCTGTGAGAATTTCTTAAGCATTTAAATATAATAATATTTTCTATTAAATAAAATTCATTTTTGCAATCAATTATTATATGGGTTATAAATTATTATTATTTTATTTGTTTACCTGCACCATGATATAAAATTTGAAACATTATCTCGGGCAAAAAATGTTCCACTTTTTGCGGCTGGCAAAAAATGAATGTTACCCATGGCAAGTATCGGACCAGCCAATCCAGATGTCATAGATTTTGTCATTGATTTATTACGTGCCTGTCGTCTTTGTAAATATTCTTCAGCTGCTTTTCGTACATTATTTGCATGCTATAATAAATTGGTAAAAAAAAAAAATCAAATTAATTAAATTGACATTTACATATAAATTATTATTATTCGTAAAATGAAATTAATAAATGAGTGTTAAATGTATATACCAAACATATAATAACTTTTAAATAATACTGATATTGATTTTTATATATGGCTATCAAATTTAAATCAAATTATTGTTTTTTTTTTTTTTTCAAAATATTATATGTATATTATATAGAATTGATAT
This sequence comes from Dilophus febrilis, assembly GCA_958336335.1. Lineage (NCBI taxonomy): Eukaryota > Metazoa > Arthropoda > Insecta > Diptera > Bibionidae > Dilophus > Dilophus febrilis. The sequence goes on along the minus strand of OY284470.1, from coordinate 11,736,838 downwards.
TGTGTGCATCACTGTATCATAATATATTTATATACAAATGGATTAATGGTAAATCAATTGAAATTACATGTAATTGGCACTCATCCGAGTATTGTATTAAAAATGTAATGATAAATATTTTGATAAATATATATACTATATGTGATTAATACATAAATATCCGGTGTGATTTTAACACGTGAAAGATAAACCATCATTTCATTTTGGTATGACAGGAAAACGCATTCAAATGTACAAATAAACAAACTAAACTAAAATCAAATGATTAAATTGTTTTCATTTTAATTATGCACAATGTTAAAATTATATTATTATGAATTCTTTGTATATATCAATAATAGTTTTATATTTTTCATAATTTTATATTCATAAAACGTTTTCGCACACGCAAATCATTTGCATTTTAATAATTGGATTTTACATATAGCAAAATTATTATATTAATATCTACTCCCATATGGAATATATTATACAAAAAAAATAAATGTTATAATTTTAACGAGTGTATATAGAAAAAAAAGTTAAATACGAATTATGGACCGAGAAAAAGATATAATTTTTTTACTAAATATTTGTTCATAACCAACAAATACATTTCATTTAATTCTATAATTTTATATGGGTTTTTACTTTTCTATCTTGTATATATTAAAGACATTAAATGACGAATGACGAAAAAGTCCTAAGGAGATTTACATCGATTTCACTATATTATTACAGAACATTAATGTTAAATCAAATGCAAAAGTTATCGCGTATATGATATATGTATAAAAATAAAAATGTATTGTTATCGGTACATTAATTCCAATTATAAATTACAAACAGGTACTGGCTTATATACATATACTATATAAATAACACCAAAAACAGAATGACAATATATAATTATTTCTGCTTAACACTTTCATTTTATAAAAATATATAGGGTGTATAAAGAACTTAATTTGTATAATATTACAAAATCGCATTTATGTAGAAAAATTACAAAAATTATAATGACAAAATTGGCAAAAAAAAAAATAATCATTATAACATTTCCATTGTCATATAATGTAAATTGAAAAAAAAATTTGCAAAAGACTCACAAATGAATTGAACGAAAAAGAATGTATTATTCGCAACATTTTAAAATTTTTAATTAAAGTAAAATAAGGAAATGTGGATTTGTTTTTTTTTGTTCTTTTTTGAATCACTTAAAAAATATTATCTAAAAGTGTAAAACAATAATTTAAATTCAAGTTATGTGTATATACATTTTGTGTTGTTTATTCGCCATGGAATTAACAAAAATGTATATTAAACATTTTGTCTAATTATTCACACGCGGTTTATTGTCATTATAATGTATATATGTATAAATTAAAACATTTCACACACATCAGATGTTTCTTTTTATATATTTTTTTCATTTGTACAAATCTTATTAAAATTTGTTGTGTTATTATATAATTTTTTTTTTGCTATGGATAATATAATTAAAAACAAAATAAATAGGATTTATCGGTCATAAATTATACGATATTATGTCAGATTAACAAAAATGCTATCAATCCATTTAAAGATATATTTATATTATTCAAAATTTTCAATTCAAACATTAAAGCATGGCAACAGAAACCGAAATAAAGAAATAGCTTTTTAACTAATTTAATTATATGTTTATATAATTATATATATTTTATATATTTGTCTGCAAGAAAGAAATGTGGGATTAATAAACAAAATCGAATGACATTGAAATTTTCCGGTTAATATATAGATACAATAAATATACATATATTTGCTCAATTTAATAAAATGTATATACGTAATTACGTATATATTTGTAAATCATATTATATATGTGGATGATGATCAGAAAACCATTTGACAAGCATACTCAAATTATATAGGTATATATCAATATCAATGTACAAAGGATTAAGATGATATTCAACAAACAATTTAAAAACCAAATAATTAACAAATATAGGTCGATGATCGCTTTTTTTTTGTAATTATATATACAAAAGTGTTATAAAATAAAATAAATGTATAAGATAACAATTTGTTTTATTTTTTTTGCTCGTTTTGAAATGAAATAAACCAATAAAATAAATTATTAAATTTATACAATTAAACAATTAATTCGTGAATATAATTTATTTATTTATGAAAATCCATATAAAAAGAAGAATATATATAATATATGTATATATAGAGGGGACCACTTTTTTGAAACCACAAATGAACGTATTATATATATATAGGTACTGACCATAATTTAATGTAAATTATTATTCTCATTCATATTCTGTTCAGTCATATTCAGTCAAAAATTATGTCTATAGAAACAGTTAAATGAAATGAAATGAATGAAAAAACACACCTACACACTTCTTCAATATTATAATATAATTTTATTACCAATCAATTTGAAAATTTTGACATTTACAAATATAGTTTTTTTTTTTTTGCATTTACCAAAGATTTGTTTTTTGCTTTTAAATACACAAAACTTTTGCTAATCAATTATGAACTTTATTAATTTGTATATGTATTTATTTTCCAATTAATAAATATATATGTTTGACTATATGTATATAAAATATGAAAAGAAATTAAAATTAGATGTTATGAAATCGATTATAATTCATAATTTTTGCAATACACCATATACACATTCATAATAATATTCATAAATATCATTCTATCTACAATATATATAAATGTTTTCGTTTTGATTATGTAAAATTAATTATTATTGCGGTTGTTTATATTATACCGAATGATTCAAATCGGTTAACAGACAAAAGCATATATATGTTTTGTTTTCATCAGAAAAATTAAGCTAATTTTGTTGCATATTAACCAATTGAATTGAAATATTTAATTTTGGAAAGGTTTCATGAGAAAGAGGGAGGACAAAAGTGTTCAGGTAATCAGTTGAGTTGTAGACAATCTGGGAAACGTCAAAAATCTTTTACCAGGTCATAAAATATAAGACCGGTTTCTTGAGTTTTTTTTTATATATCAATCACTCTGTATATTGTAAATGTTATACAAAGCAATTAAATTAAAATGTTACTATCTCATTAGAGATATATCTCTATATGATGATATCTATAAAAGATATTATATAATTTTTGTTAAATCAATTTAATTCGCATATAGTCTCTAATTATATATATACATAACCATTATAACAAAAAATCTCTGCAAATTAAATAAAATACATATACAAAAAAATGATATAATAGAAAGAAACAATTTTTTTTTCTTCTAAATAAATAATACGCTTAATTAATATATATATATAGTATATACATTTATTCGGTTTATTGTATATTGTATATGTATATATATGATTGATATATACGCATATTTTTCTTTATATACTTTTAAATTGATCAAAAGTAAATTATATAAATAGAGATGTAATTCAAATTTATTTGTACCAAATAGAAAAGCAAAAAAAAAAAACTAATCAATTTATTCGATCCGTTCGTTTATTCGAACACTATATGCGTTAAATTATAATCTTATAAAATAATTTAAAATATTTTATTTATTTTTTTTGTATACAATTTAAAAAATTAAGAATTTCAATTTTCATAATATTGCTTTCGGCTGTCATAATGGACAAATACTATACAAATATAATAATATATGAAAATTGAGATTAATCACGGTTAATAATCATAAAAATAATAATAATAATTTTTTTATTGTTATGGTTATAATAAAATTCGTTTCATAAAAAAATATCTTAAATTAATTCATTTAAAAGAAATTTATTATTTTTTTTTATAGATATATATATTCATTAATTCATTAATATTTTATTAATGAATATATAAAATATTTGATATTCAATTTCATACGTTTAAGAATTATTTTTTTTTCTATAATGATATAATTATAGATATTGTATTATGTATTTATATATTTATAAATATGGCAATTTTTATTGAAAATTTATATAAAAAAAAAATTACATTAATATATATTGAAAATGAATAAAATTTAATAGACAAAATTAAAATAACTTTCTATCATCACATATTTATATTAATCAAAAATTGTATTTTCTATATAATTTTTGATTATCATTTTATATAAATTGCATTATTTATAAATAAATTTTGTTGGTTTTCATTGCCAGTTTTATTTATATACAATTAATTATATTGATAAAATTTCAATTTTTCATTAACAGGAAAACTTTCGCCTTTTATTTTTGATGAGGCTATACAATTATGATAATATCATCTTATACGATTGATTAGATTCATTTAGAGTGGTAATATTCGGATGACATATATTTATGAGAGAAAACAATTTAAAATTGTACATTAACATACAAAGAATTTTTTTAAGTTTATCAAACAAACATCATAATATATTTTATTATTATGAGGAAAATATACATGTACATTTGTTTAAGAACATTAACTATAAACGATAACCTAAATTAAAATAAAACGTAATGCGAAACATCTTCCTGATGGTATATAATCATAATACATTTAAAAAAGATTTTATTTCAAAATCCATTAAAAGTTATTACCGTCTATATTTTTCATATTTTTATTATTAAACGTAAGTATGTTGATAATTATTTAAATATATATAAAATACAATAATATGTTGTTCAAATTTATTAAATAATACGGTATGGATTTCAGATAACATTGTAAATATATTTTTATTATTATTCAATTTACATCTTTATTAAAATAATTGTCTATATACAAAACAAAAAACAATCAAAGAATTATTGGGTACTTACAAAAATATCTAATAGAGGTGAGATAATAATAATAAAAGTGTTTATTCATATTTAAAATATTTATAATAAATATTAACGATAATAAAGATATGCGAATGTACATCTTTATGAAAATGTCATTAACATGGACCGCAGAAAAATATACAAAACAATATGTTCAATAAAATTTTGTAGCTATCTTTGTGAAACTTATGCATTGCATTACATTTCTTTTTTGATTTTTTTTTTAAACCATTTTAAAATGTAAAATAATCTTTTTAATAACCTAAATTAATGTCTAAATAATTCCATATATATTCTATCCTTTTTTAAATTTAGTATAATTGTTTATTTTTTTTAATCTCTATTAAAGCTTCCCACTATATATTTATTTGTTTACTTAATAAATTATTGTATGGCATAACGAAATTTATAATATACTAAAATGGTATGTGTATGTTGAATTCGGTTTCGTTTTTTTTTTTTAATGAATTTCTTTTCTTATTCAATTAATTTTTTTAATTTCATTGAAGCACTCCCGCACACACCAATAAATCCTTTATACATTTATTAATAAATTAATCTGACAAATTATTTGCGTTCTCTGACCAATATAAGACAAAATAAGAGAAAATCTGTTTTTTTTTCGTTTGATTTAAATTTGCTATTCAAACAATAATATTATACGAGTAGGTTTTTTATTTTATTTTATTTTTTAAAGTTAGCAAATTTAGTCAATCCAACTTATACTATAAATTAATATATGCATATTTGTTCAAATGAAATACAATTTTTTTTTGATGTTTTCTTTTAATCATTATTAGCGATATATTTTCTAGATTATTATTTTTATAGTAGCAGCAAATTTATTAAACATGTATAAATAATAAATTCGTTCATATAGAAAATGGAAAATTTTAAAATAAAATCGATTTTCTTTATCAATTCATTAATTATTAACTGGATTATAAAGCATACTAATTTTTATTCTAACTCTATACCTATATAATATTTCGAGAAAATCAACAAATTATGAAAGCAGTACTCATCAGACCTGCCCATATAGCTTTGTCAAACATTATAAACATATTTCAACGACCTATAATGCATTGTGGGAATTAATTTTAACGTGATATGGTAAATAACGATAAAAATGTAAATAAAATATCATATAAATTATTTCAAATAAACTAAAGTTTTATTTTATTCTTAATTATCATTTGTTTCAAATAATAAATATGGTAATGATCATAAAAAAGCTTAAACAATTAAATAAATATGCAAAGATATTTTATTATAAATTGTTTTTATATTAAATGAGGTAATATTTTAATTTATAAAAATAAATATTTAAATTATAAAAAAATAAAATCTTCCCAATACTTCCCGTAATTAACTTGAATTTTATTCAATAAAATTTATCATTTTTATTATATGTTTAATATATATGCAAAAGAAATAGCAAACAAAACAACTGAAAATATGTATTATTTATAAATTTATATCATACATGTATATACAAAAAATTATTATTTATATAATTAATTACGCCTATGACTTTGTCAATCAAACATCACTGATTCAATTAATAATAAATAAATATATTTACGTTTACATAATTGAATAACAAGAAAATAAATATATATATATGTACCCTGATCTATGACAACGTTTATAAAGAGATAATGAAATTGACAAATCAAGGTTATAATATAATAAAAGAGAAAAACAAAATCAATATAGAAACGAATCTACTCGTATAATATATATATAGTACCTATCAAATTTAATTTAAATTTATAATTTATAATATATTAAATATGTGACTTGTTACATTTATACAAACAAATATATAAAAATTATTATATACCATATATAGGTGATTATTTATTAATTATATAATATATGATTTATACTACCCAAAAGAATTAAAATGTCAACGAATTTTAATATTTTTTAGTATTCATTACGGTCGGATATAAAAGAGTTAATTTCCTTATATGGTCAACATTTGGTTTTTTTTCTGTAAATGTACTAAATATACTTGGTATCAATGGAAGACTGAAAGGGGTTAATTATTAAAATATATTTTGCATTAATCAAAAGGAATATTATTTCATTGTCCGATCTTTGAATGCATAATGGTATTGATATGTACTAAAATTGTTGATTTTAACAGAATTTTACTATGGAAAATTTGATTACGAACATTAGCGACCGGAATCGAAAAAGTACAAAATGAATATATAGAGAAAACGTCAAATTTTGCTTAACTCACATTAACGATTAACTGTTATTTATCGATTCATTAAAAAATTCCTTGTCGTATTAATTTTTAAATTTTGAAAAATGACATATAAGTATAAAGTATGGTATACTACAAAATATGAATTGTTGCAGGCATTTTCTTTGATCTTTCAATTTTTAAGTGAAGTATAACTTTACCTTTTATTGAAGAAATAATTCAATTGAAAAAAAAATATGGTTAATAAAAAATTAATATGATTAAAAAAATTAATAATTGTTCAATTATGTACATATACATTTTTCATTACTTAATATTAACTAAATATTACAATATTAATTATATACACGTAATTTAATTATATATAGGTGTTATTTTAATTTTTTTTTACTTTTCCAAACTTATGAATTAATAATTCACCCCCTTTTACTTTTTTTTTTCTTGTATTTTTCACATATACAATAATGATAATGATTTATATAGTTTAGTCGGTGGAAAAAATATATGTATATTGTATATATTTGTATATCAAATAACATTATTCTTTTATGTTGTTGTACATTTTGATTTGTACAAGGATTTTATGGTTCAGTTTACATTACAAGAAATAACAATGTATTTAACTCACCATTTTTTATATGGTTTTGATATACATATACTCTATATATATTTATACAGTATATTACACTGTTGCATATTGTTGCATATGGATGATATGCGTTTATAAATGCAATAACAAATTTAAACGCAACCACAACAATGTCTATACAACAATAAGGGCTCTTATTATTATAAGGGTTTATATATGAACAAAGATAAATATAAATATGAAAGAATTAACAATAATATATATATATTAACATAACATGAAGAATTATTTTTTATGATATCATATGATATGTATATATTATATTTAATATGTATATACCATCAAATATAGCATCAAGCATTAAGTGTATATACATACAGATTTTGAAGTTCTAAAAGTGTTTCACATAGAACAACAACAAAAAAATAAAAACTTGCACATTGTTAATAGAAACATTTAAAGAAAAATGTATAATAATAATAACCAAAGTGTGGCACGACACATATCATATTCAATATGAGCCTGTGTAATATCATAAAAAATGAAAAGTGTCAAATATCCTTATTCCGCATTTTAAATAACTTTTAAAATTTGATGGTTAAAACAAAAATAAACAAAAAAAAATCTGTTGAATAAATAATATTTGTATAAAGGATAATTTTTTTTTGTATCATTTTATTTTTGAGTTTTATATTTACATTAAAATTAAAATATTTTTTAAACGATTGTGTATTTTTTTCCAGTTTAAGTTTTTTCTCTTTGTTATACGCTATAACGATATAGTTATATTTTTATTTAAAATATAGATATTTGAATAAATTTGGGCAAAGCATCAAAATCAACGGAGGATTTGAAAAAAATTATTATTTATCCAAATTTATATGAATTTCAATGCAGAATGAGATTATTTACTGATAAAAATATCGTTTACTGAACCAATATTTTTCTATATAATTATATATACATTTTCTATATATAAATATTGACAATATATGAATATTTAAAATAATTGATTTAACGTATTGTCGTCTGTCTGCTCTAAAATATGCGCATATATAGCAAAATATAAAAATTTGTAATTTATTTTCCATGTTAAATCAGACAGGTTTTTTTTTAGTTTTGTAAAAAAATATTAAAATAATATTTATCATTAAATATTAATTTAAAGAAACAACTATCATCAAATAAATTCATATTATTTACATAAACGTACTTTAAAAAATGCAAATAATATTATTAAAAAATTAATTTACGTATGGAAAAAATGTGAATACAAAAATATAATGAATCAAGATAGAGTGTATATAGAGATAAAAAAAACCAAATCAAATAAATTTTATTGGCGTCATGTTTCTTAATCAAACATTTTATGTGTATATATACCATTATCTACTATCTATCTATGCATATATGTTCATATTATTTGCGAATTATTATTATTATTATTTATTAACTATAATGTTAATATAACGAACGTCCGTGTAAATATCCTTATAAATATAAAAATATTTTGGGTGTTTATTTTATTATTTTGTTTTTTTTATAATCTATCTAAACATCTAATTTTTTAATAATAAAACGTAATTTTTTTTTAAATAAGTAGATTTCGGTTATTTTCAGTTATTTGGTCAAACGATTCAATGATGTGATAAATTCAGTTATTATATATTACAAAAGTGATACGAATAAATTTGATGACTTCTTCAAACATATATAATTGATGGAATAATGGCAGTAATTAATTGTTTGCCACTTTTATAAATGATCGTCTTTCATCATAATAACTGAAGATCTATATAAAATTTGCTATTACTATTCCTTAATTATTTAAAAACAATTCGTGTCAAATGGTATATAGTGTTTGTGATATCATAAGAATCCAAAAAAATGTTTAATAGATATGATAAAAATACCTTTATCTAATATATTAATTTTATTCTAATTTTTTGTATATACTTCATAATTATGTTTAATTACATATAAGCATTGTACTATATAATATACCCATTTAAATAAATATATGAATACAACTTTGAAAAAAAAAAATTGTAAACGTTTATGGAAATATAACAAAGACCAAAAATTAACAATAATATTTAAAAAAAAAAAATAAAACAATTAATATATATTTACAATTCACGCACATTAAAACATAGTTATAGATAAACAAATTAAAATGTATATTTTATTTAATGATATTTTTTACATATATACAATACATATATCACATAAATATGGTTTTTTTGTGTCACACCAAAAATAAAACGGCATATATACGACGACGACGCTTATATATTCATTATAGGTTTTTTTTTGCTTGATAAATGAATGATAAATAAATAAATACACCCATATGTGAAAAATAAAAAATAATTTTTTTTACACATTGCATAAAGATATAGATATAAAATAAAAAAAAAACATTAATATTTTTAAATTTAAAACATTTATCAATATAACAATATTAGAAAATAAAAAAATACGAAAAAATATATGTCTATTGTTTTTGTTTAAAAAAAAACACACAAATGTTGTTAATGAAAAAATGTATTTAGAATATAATTACTATGTTTATTTATTTTTTTTATTAATTCTGACGACTGAATGAATGTATATATAGAATATATTTCCACAACAAAAGCAATTGTAACTTTATATATCAACTGGCAATGCGTGCATATAGAGTTAGCAGTTAGTTATAATAGGTTATATTCCATAAATGTGTAATGTGTCAAGTATATAATATTTATTATATATAATATAAGATTAATTGACAGATTAAATATTACGTATAAGATTTTTTTATTCACATATACAGCAGAAAAAACAATATTTGTTGTATATCTTTCATAAATGCGAGAATTATAAATTAAAAAAAAATCGTTTAGATAATTTTTTTTCATTATACAAATTCAATAACACTTTAATATGGGAAAGAATGACTATACCAACAACGAAAAAATGAATAGTTATATTTTAATGCCATACACCATATAATTGAATACATTTCTTTTTTCAATCAAAATGTTTTCATTTATATCTATATATGTATTAATATTATATAAATTTAATTAAGATATATTTTATCAATAATTGATATATTTATCTATACATCAATAAAAAAATTTTGATTTGAAAGTATAAAAACATAACACGAATAATAGATTTAGTTTATATATATGCGTATTATGGAAGTATCAACGCACTTAAATATAAACTTATATGATATAATGCATTTTAATTTCATTTGAGAGATGAAAAAATATATTTTTGATTATAATTCATTGAACATTCTTAATCGATAGTTGTAAACATAAGCAAAAAACAGTATAAAAATTCTGTCAAGCAAACAAGTGAAATAGGAAACACGTAATTGTAGCCAGACCTGGGAAAGTGGGGTTAAATTTATCACCAATACATTCCGCATAGCATTAATATATAAATAAAAAGTGCTCACATTAATAAATTAAAAAAACCTAAAACCTAAAAAGCGATATCTTGAAACCTCATTGAGATACACAGATACATAAAGCTATACTTTAAAATTTTGTATTAGAAAACAAACCTATAAAGCGCATACTGAATATATACATGCTTTTAATTTATATATAATAAATGTATATATGACTATGAACACAAACTCTATCACTTACTATATACATATATCTCTATATGCATATATAATATTTTCCATATTTGAATATGTATATAATAAACACTTTTACACTGTATATCTGAACTGCAATGTGTACTTTAAACTAATATTACATGATATGTTGGATTTTTTCTTTTGATGGCGCGTAAAGAAAAATTATAAAAGCTTGTAGATGAAATTTAATAATAATAAAAAAAATAAGGTAAAACATATTTTAGACATATTTTACACGTGTACTTATAATCATAAATTGTTTTGTTTTGCTGCCTCTCATATATATCTACAATACATATTTATTTTATATACACGAAACAATACAATATAATTGTATATATACATATGTTGAATCGTGATCACTCTTTGACATCAACTTATCTTATTAGAATGTATCATTATTCTTTTGTAAAATTGTTTAGATATTTATTGTGGAAATGTTTTAAAATATAAAGAAAAAATAAACTTGCATAATGTAAAAATTCATATAAAAATTATTATTGAATTTTTCAATTATTTATTATCGATTTATATATAAAATTTTTGTAATCTCTTTCAAAACATATATATAGTTTTGCAGTCAGTAGCTGCATCTTCAAGCATATGTGTATATATATTATTATATATATTAAGATTATTATTGTGTTTAAATTGTATTAATTAACAAGAACCATTATTGACAAAATTGAATGGATTTCGCATTGCATTTTATATACAAAGGTGATAATTGATGATTTTCATCATTAAACTTTACTTATTATAATTTTATTTATAAATTTCTCAATAATTGTTAAGCAATAATTATATACATAAATAATACAGAATATGTATTATGTATGAACAATTAACGCACAATAGAAAAGATTAACGCACATATTAAACGCGTGAAAAGATTCAATGAAAATAAATAATATATACCTGCAATTGTAAATTAATTAAATTACACGCGTATATAAACACCATATACCTTGTTATATCAATTTATATTGATTAATTTGTATATATATAAAGAAAACAACAAAAATGATATTAAACAAAACCCTGAACACTTTAGATATTTAACTATTATATAGCATGACGTATACGATCTATAATAACATATATATATATATAAAGCTTTCCTTTTTCAATGTATATTCAATACAAAAAAAAAGTTATTCAAATATCAATCCAATTAACATATCACACAAAACATCACCACCAATTGTGACATGAAATGAAATAATTATATATACCTATTTGAATATCTATTTGTCTATATAGTATAAAAATTTGATACGCACATATTTCCTGTGTTATAGCACACATTATAGTTAATTTATATAAAATTTTTTTTTTATATATCTATTATACATCACGTCGTTTTAAATTAACATGCATATAAAGATATAAAGCATATAAAGTGATATTTACCTGTTTCAACAGACAAATTATGTAAAAGAAATTATTTCTGTTTAAATTTCATATGAAAAAAATTAAATTGATATAATTTTGTTTAGATATATATATTTATCAATAATATGTTTGTAGAAAGAAAAAAAAGGGACCATCGAGATAAAATATTAATTTCATCTCGCATATTCTGTTTTGTCGTTTGTATATATATAAATATCGAGTTTCTTTTATATATATGGTATATCTAAGATACCGCTGCACACAATGTGTTGGATATTTTAATATATCAATAATTTATTTGTAAATATTTTCATTCTTATTTAATGATCTGTGATAAATATCGTGTATAAAAATTGTAAAATATATATCATCATATGTTGTTGTATGTTTCTTAAGTCTATATATATATATATATATATATTCAAAGCTAATTTATTAATAATATTTAATATATCACACAATAGGAGAAGATTTATTTTTTAAAAAAATATTCATTTGTTATATTATGTGTAATCTTTCTTATATATATATATACATAAATTGTTGTATACTAATATTATATATTTGCAATAATAAATCAAATTATACATTTGAGAACTGTTTTTTTTGTTTTCTGTGCTTAAGACGTTCTCATAGTTTTATAAATATGCTTTTGTTTTACGTATATGGTAAATTATGTTATATTATATGTGTGTATTTAACAACCCACCAATTAGTATTTACAGGCAAATACATTTTTTTTTTATTTAAATGGAATACAAAACGTATATATGATTAATTAATTGACCATAAAATGATATATAATTATATTTATATATTGTATTTTATACATATTAAAACGTGTTAACATTAATAATGATTTAAAACAATAGAAAATGAATATATAAATTAATTATATATGTTTAAAAGTATATTGCGAGCGATGCAAAGAATTATTACAACATTGAAATTGCGAGCTTAAAAAAAATCAATTTTGTTATATACATATAAGTATATATATTATAATAATCCATTGTATTTATAAATCAATATATTTTTATTATATATAGATGACCCACAATAACAAATTATAATTAAGTGAATAAATTTGTTTAAAAAAAACAACAAGGAAAATTGTCTTCTAATCTGTAATTAAATCAATTACAGCAAGATACACGCAATAACAAAGAGTTTTTTTTTTAAATCAAAACATTGAAAGTAAATTTACATTTATAAACATAATATACTTTTAATTTTATTATTATTATTATTATTATTATTTAACAACTAATGATGTATGTAAAATGCCAACATTAGTTTTTAATAAGCACTATGGCTGCTAGGGCCTTTGGCTTTTACCGGAATTAGAAATCATTAATATTATAATTATTAATGTAATTTTAATAATGATGATGAGTATTTGTTATATACTTTCATATATAATTGCGAATATGTGTGTGTAGTAGACTTTGTAAATCTTTGGCTGCGTCCGACACAATATACCAAAGATATTCATTAATTTGATCCCAATGAATAAATGGTGACTTAGTTCATGAATTCAAATCATAAAAAGCACAGAAAAAATTTTCCGGCCAGGATTTGAACTCGTGACCACCCGCAATTGGGTTGGATGCTTTATCAACGGCACCACCAAGTCGTCTATTTTTTTTAGTTGTTTTTAATATAATTTCTTATTATTACATATGTGTATATTTATCATGTATGTATACTATATATAAAATTACTTCTGTTTGTTTACATAATAAATATTTTATAATATATATATATATATATAAATAATTTGTTGTTTAATATTATTTATTTTTCTATGTATTGTATATAAAACAAATATATTATTATTATTGACTGTACTGTTGTAATATTATTTATATGCATATGTTTATTCATATGAATATATATATATATATATATAACGTCTATAACTATATTATATACCTACAATAAATTAATATGGTTTATAGCATGAGAAATATTCAATAACAATAACAAAAATTATGGTTAGATCTTAACCACAAGGGCAATCAATGTACTCTATAAGCATATTCTGATATACAAACTATAAATATACTATATTTATTTTATATATAAATTCATATAGTAATGATGTAAAATACAATAAAGTACAAAGAATATAATGAATGAACGATAAAATTGTGTCCATGAACATAAATCATTAGTTAAATAATATATTTATTAATATATATATATATGAATTAGAGTTTTCTGACCCTATTATTTAATTAATTAATGTTTTTTTTATATGCTGTAATATATTTAATATATTTAAATTCATAAAAATATTTTATCATAATTTATCCAAACAAATTATTTAATCTATATATTATATATATATATATAGTTTATATTAACTCATTAAACCCAACGCGGGTGCGAAAACACACAAAAAAAATAAATAGTTGTTTAGTGTTTAGAGTTTTGGACGCTTAACGATATTAATAATTATATTGATAAAAACCAAAAATTAAGTTAAAATATCGTCAAAATTCGGTTTGAAATAGTAAAGAAGCAGAGAATTTATCTTCTATTACATACAAAAAATGCAGATCAATAATATGAATAAGGGAAGCGATGGTGCGTTTAAACGCCAAAGGCCATATATGATAGCTTCACATTACCTGGCGTATGAATTGGTATTTTTATGTTTTTCAACTGTATATACGCATAGAAATACGGCGTTGAAGTTTAGTTAATATTAGGGTTAGGGTTAGGGTTAGGGTTAATATTATTATTTATATAAAGTGTTACTTTCTTTAGATGCTATTCGATATATGTTTTCCAATTCGCTATATAGATAAATTGCAATTATATAAGGAAGTATCTATTTATATATATAGATATTACATCAATAATGCATTAATAAATTAATGTTCGTTTATCAAAATCGATATTTATCGATTAAAATTAATTTATCAAAATCTTATTATATATATACATTACTACACGATAAATTACTTAAAATAATCCGCAAAAAAAATAATATTAGCTTAAACTAACATATACACAACAAAATTGCAGAGATTAAATTTGAAATAAATGAAAATCTTTTTTTTTGTTTTATTTTGATACAAACATACAGAAAGAATATTGCATAATGCTTTTATTTTAGATAAACTTAATATTTTGTAATAATTATAATGCTTATATTACATTTTAATGTTCAAAAGATGATAAAAATTTGCCTTATATGATGTTTAAAAACATTTTGAACATTAATTTATTCATATCAAATACATAAAAGACTTTTTTCTTGACTTATATAAACTGAATGAATTTCAAAATAATAATTTTGTTATCAGAATTAAATATTTATATATTACATACATCACAGCGAACCTTTGAATGTCCTTTTGTTGTGCAGTGCAGATTTCATGACAATATATTTTTTTGAACAGATTATCATAAAATTATGATAACTATAACAAATAAAAGTTTAAAATAAATTTCGCATGTTCAATTTAAGCTTCAAAAAATTATCATACATTCAATTTTTCACCTGAATATATTACACTATGCGATGCACGAATGATAAAAACAAAATAAAAGAAAATTATATATTCGCGAGATATTGAAATTGTGATAAATTCATGTTTATTTTTTTTCCAAATTGTATATTTTTTTATTTTTAATTTACATATTATATTACTATGCTATATATTATTTCATTACAATATTTCATGTGAGCGCGGCGTTTTTATTTTATATGTTAATGGGTTTTTTTTTATTATTATTAAAGATAATATAATATTCATACTATGTATAGCATCATCTCCTTGTGTTTTTTTTATGTTATATGACATATTTTATTTTTTTATTATTTTGATTAATTTTTTTTATTACCGGGTGTGAGCCTTTTGTAAATATATAATAGCAAAAAATTTAACAGATATGCATCATAAAGTTAAAGGAAATTCCAAAACATATAATGAATCTATAGACGTTTATAGAATTGTTCGTATATAAGGTAATTTAATCTTTTTAATTTGGATAATCCTATAAACTGATGTAAAATGATTTTTGCTGAATTATGAGTAAAGTTACGAATGTAGTATTGATGTTGTATAGCCCGAAATATGAGCTTTATAATATCGTAAAGGATATACCTATAATTTTCCTGAATAAAATAGTATAATTAATCGATATAATCAAGTGGAATACATTACTTTTATATAAACACTATAATACGGAATCTATACAGTACAGACGTATTTATAATAAATTTGCGTGAAAATCCACTTATACTTTAAGATAGGTATATCAATGATTTCATATCGCTTCTAAAAATAAAAAAACTATTAATATCTTATTGATCTGTTGTTGATTTAATATAAAATCAACATAATCTTTTTTTTAAATAAATAACGATAATGAAAAAAAAAATCTGAATTATGCGGCGAATAACATGTATTTATATAAAAGAAAAGATAAATTGATATTTTATAATATACACACATAAGATGATTAATTATTAATATAATTTTATTAATTCAAAATTTTAATAAATTTAAATATATAAATGTGCGGGGATTTTATATTAAAGCATATACATCATGCAAAGAAAAGGTATATATAAGAAGATATATTATAAAATCATTTATCATGTTTTATAATTTAAGTATATAGTTTTTGTTTTTTTTTTTTTAATATTTATATTGCTTTAATTAAAAATAAATTTATTAGCAAACAACCTGTTGATTATTATAACATATACATATACGTATATTATTTATATTCATTATGTAATCAAATACTATGCGCTTGGGAGTTCTCATTTTTAGATAAGTTATTTTAAATGTCTAAATAATATTTTATTTATATACATATGTATATAATCAAAATCTTAACATAATATATGCATATAATATATATCTTTTCAGATAATCGATACATATTTTAATAATTTTTTTTTATCGGCTTTAGCAGATTTAGCAAGTATAAAAAACCATAGCATTTTTTATATAATATATAAAAATTAAAGAAGAAAAAGGGTAAATAAATATTAAAGGTTAAAAAAAATAATATCATATTATCAAATATATAACCAGTTAAGTTCGGTTTTTAAAGAAAAAATGAATTTTGTTGGGCATGTTTATGATTTAGAAATGTTTATTTTTTTTTCAAATAAACTTATTGATCTACGACACAATACCACATTTAATATTCATAATGTGACATTTTTTAAGTGTGGTGATTAATTTCAATTATTGTAATAAACATTTTTATTACATAATGTGATGGGATCAATTTTATAGATTTCACAAATCCGATTCTAATCCGGATCATGAAGTAGGTTAAATATATACCAATTTTTGTATTTCTGTAGATATATAAGAATAAATATTAATCCAAATGTAATAAGGATCACTGCATATAACTGTTGAATATAGATATTCTCATCATGAAAATACCGCATTTATATTATGGAAAATATTAAGGCTGCAATATTGTGCGGTAATGAACTGCGTATAACCAGTATATATATATATATTTGAAAATATTCATTGAGAATAAAAATTTTTCCATATGCAGTAAAGTTTTCATTGAGATTAAAATGGATTAAATAGAACACATTTTTATATATTTTTTTAAAAAATATTAAGTAAATTTCTATATATATTTAATATATAACATGCAATTAAATAACATATCAATAATATACAAGTTATAAATTACTTTCAAAATAATTACTCATATGTATTTTTGTATATATATACATATATGACAGTGCATATAGTGATATAATTTATAAACCACACTATATATATATATATATACATATTTATTTAATTAATTGCATTAAAATTTTATAAAATAATTAATTAAACATATATATAGAAAAAACTATATATATAAATATTTATTTTTATATTATAAAATACATACATATATACAATGTACACTTTTAAGTAGATATATTTCACTTAATCTAAATTTATATCGATGGCAATAATACAAAAAAAAATGTTTTTAACAGCCGTATATAAAGTAATAAATTAATCAATCGAATAACAAATAAGTCAATAATCCAGTTTTTCTTATCAAATATATATAAAAATTAAAAAAAAAACAATCAATGACAACTATATATATAGTTAATAAATTATATGGTACTTATCTATATATACATAAATATTTTTTAAATTAAAATTTCATTGATGTTAAATGATTTCAATTAAAATATATGAATAAAGTATATAAAAACAAAACCTGAAGAAAATTACTTTAACACTTTTATTAGTATATATGTTATATACTATAATGTACAATATTTAAAATTATAAAATGTTCTTTAATTTTTCATAATAACATAAATTGTTTACTTTTATATACCAATAAATGACCTGCAGAAAAAAACATGTACGATGGATATAGATTAATGAACAGAGGTGATTTGTTAATTCGACGTGGAATTTGCAACTGAACGTAAACATTTTAGAAGTACCACCTTAACATTATGAGTATCAAAAATATATTACAAATATCAACATTCTACATATAGACAAACAAATTCTTACTTTATTTTTATTATATTGGTAAATCTATAGTTGTAATACAAAAAAACTATACTAATGCATACTAAAATACGTATAATAATAAAATACAGAACAAAAGAAAAGTATTGTGAAGACACAATCCATATTCTGATATTATGAAATCAGATTATTAATATACAGAAAAGTGTCTTTTGTTTTATTTATTTATTGTCAATATACTAAATTCTTAAATTTTTTTTTTGAAAACATTTTCAAAAAAATTTAATTAAAAATGAAGAAAAATTATTGAATATATTGTGTGAATAAGGAAGAAGATATAGAATAAAAATTATAAATCTACAATTCGATTTAAAGTTTAAATTGAATTTAAATCACAAAATTTTTGTGGTCAAACTATCCATATCCATGTGTATTTTATAGAAATATTAATAAAATGAATGGGAGCGTTTTATATTTGATTTTTTTTTTAATAATTATAATTTTTTAACCTTATTTTTATTATTATATCATATATTTGTCTTATATATATGCTTATTTAAATATATATATATATATATAATGAAAACATTTTCTTTAATATTAAACTATATATTAAATAGACAAAGCGCTGAACTGATATAAATATATATATACTATATAAAATATGGAAAAACCTTGAACTTTTTATGATTAATTTTTTAAATATTTATATAATGATAATTATGTAATTTTATAGTAATAGAGAAGAAAAAAAAATTATATAACATAGATTTAGTATACTTTGTGTATTATACAATATACAATATAATTGAAAAAATTTTATGATCTATTATTAATTATATGTATATATATATTTTAATAATAGGTAGTTTAATTATTAATTTATTTTTTGTTTTCTATTTAAATTTATATATTTTTAAAAGCTATTTATCTATTTAAAATCATCTATTTATTTTTTCTTTCATTTATTTATTTATGTACAATATACATAGATACAGTTAGTAAATTATGATTGGAAAAAGTAATTGTAATCATTTTTATTGTATATTATAAAGAGATTGATTCGCATGATGGTTGAGAATGAATTTTAATTAATAATATTTATATATAGGCTATCTATATTTAATATACACTAAAGCGAAAAATATAAGAAATGTATTGAATACCATTATTACATCTTGCATTTCTTATACTATATGTGAACTATTTTAAAATCTTTTCAATTGTTGTTATATATATGGTGGAAAATTTAGATATATATTAATTGCTTACTCTATATATCTGTGAATATTACACAAAAAAATGTGTTTAAATTGGATAACGT
This sequence comes from Dilophus febrilis, assembly GCA_958336335.1. NCBI lineage: Eukaryota > Metazoa > Arthropoda > Insecta > Diptera > Bibionidae > Dilophus > Dilophus febrilis. Next base: position 11,716,392 of record OY284470.1, on the reverse strand, counting down.
TTAGAAGAAACAGAAACCGATCTATTTGTTAATTATACTCCGTAATGAGTTCCTTAAAAATAAAATCGTTTTACAGTCCACAGGTATAGTGCTGTGTTATCATATTATCATTTTTTCGGTTAATTTTACAGAGTTTTTCAGTTCATTTTATTTTAATAAAACAACACTCAATTGTGAATTTATTATAATACCATAAAATGTATAAACTTTTCGGTAAACTTATATATATTATAAATAATCAAACACCTACAAAAAAATTTGTAAAATTCTCATAATAACAATAACTATAAATATATATATATATATATGCATACATACATACATATAAATTTTATTATTATAATGTTACGCAGAATATTTTAAGAATTGCATTTAATTATTTGGCATTGTAAAATTTTACATATACATAATAAAAATACCATAAAGATATTTCATTCAATATATATATATATATATATATATACAGCAAAGAATTGTACATTTCAAAATCGCGTAAATGTGCAATATATGAAAACAAAAATAAAGTTAACATATAATAAAATTTATGACATCTAAATATTTTTATGTTTTGGTTGCTTTTTTTTTTTTTTACATTTTATTACATGTGTACAAAGAGTTATTAATAAGTTATTTGTTGTGCATATATGTATATAATATTATTATTGTATCACATTCAGATTAATGTACAAGATTATTACGTATATACGCGATTAAAATTTAATGTCTTTTAAATAAAATATGTACTTCGGTGTATACATTTCTGTTTTTGTGAATAATCAAATATAAATATATAGTATATAAACAACAAACACATTACCATGTTTATAATGAAATAGAGTATGAATGAATAGTGCATACATATATTTATTTATATGGATATCTTTCCAATATAACGAAATATCTTGCGAAAATCTATAGGTGGTATATAAAATAACCTGTCTTGAAATTCCAGATGTGTTGATGTGGGCGAAGTTGTTAAAAAAAATTATATTATTATATATATATACATACTATATATAAACATACCTTATTATAAAAATGAATGTAAATATTATATATCAAATAATGCATATCACATATTGTAATATATTGATTCCATTGGATTATCAACATTTTGTTTTTCAATATATATATACTACATGTACTGCGTATATGATGTGGTGTTGTTATTGAATATGACAGTTTAATTTATTTCACATATTATTATTATTATTACTTGAATATTTAAGTATAAATAAAAATAATTGAGACAATAATAAGAATAACTATATATAATAGTGCACAATACTTTTCAATATTTTGAACTTATTGAAAGATATATAGAAATAGTTTCAAATCTATATAATATTAATACATGAATTGCAGAAATATTTTGTATATATGGAATATATACAATATAGCAATTAATAATGAATTGTCGACAATTTATTCGAAATCTTAAATATGGCTTCGGACATATAGACACATGCGGAGATATATATATTGAGATTTTTTTTTGATATAGACAATAAACAAAAGTGATTTTTTTCGATAATAATCAAATATAGATTACATAAATAAGTTTATATACATATTTAAATAATCAAATTGTTGAAATATTGTTATAATTAAAGAAAAATAAATTATTGCACCACAACAAATATGTATATATATATATATGAATAGTTAATAGACAATCAACTATATATATTTAATAATATTTCTATAATAAATAATATTATTTATACTTTGTATTATATATATGATTACAAATTTCTATAAAAATATGCAATGCAGTAATAGAATACGCGTGTATATTCGTATATAGTTAATTTTTTTTTCCTTTAAATAAATTGAAAATTTACTTGTATAATTAATAATAAACTTATATGTATAAATTTCTTAAATGTTAAAATAATTTCCTGAAATATGAATAAATTAATATAAATATTTTATATATACTAAATATATATATATATATATATATAAATGTGAAATATTATACTCTTTTACAAATCCAAATATATGTATAATATTTGCATAAACATTTATATATAGATGAATAAACTTTATGACTATTTCTAAATAATTTATAAAATTATATATATACGATATATAAGTATTAAAAATTACTTGTCTCTAAATAAATATATTAATGTGTTGTTTTTTTTTCAAAATTATATATAGAGGTAATATAATAAATTACATTGCGATATTCATTAAATACAATTATCAAATTACCTGAAATATACTTTGTTAATTTTAAATTATTTGATTGAACAAATTATCTATATACAATATAAATATTTGATACGGTTAAATTGCATCAACATTGATTGTATATATATACATAAAATATACATTTTATTATATAATTAAAGCGTGGCTTTTTGATTAACATTTTGTTTTTATTATACATGAAAACACCATTATAAACTAATTGTGCTAATATATATAATTATAAAAATGCGAAAATAGTTATAATTCAATTAGGGTTTTAAAAATTTTGTGCTAGATAAATGTATATTAGAAAATTAAGGTCGTCTATATATATTGGGTAGAGTGGGGCCGGTTCGGTCGATTTTTTTAAGGCCCTAGAAAGCGCATTTTTTTTATCGGTTTACCTAAAACAGCTCAATTTCATGGAGTATTGTATTTGCACACGTAAATCAGTTATTAATACGCAAACATTAAAAATATATTCGTTAAAAGATATATTGGCCGAAGATACACCACAGCCGAAATTGTAATTGTCGAAAAATGTATTCTTTTGTTTAAAGGAAGGAAATGTATGGTAGTTTTCATTTGAATTCATTTCATTTTTCATTTAAAATATACATAAATATAAATAAATTTTAGGTATATAATTTAACAGAAAAGATTCAAATTTTAAAATTAATTCTTTTTTTTATTTATATATTTAATCTTATTTTTATTTTGTATATATAATTTAAATATGTTTATCAATATTATTCTCACCTTCTTATTATATTTAATTTTAAAATTGTAATAAAAAAATAATTTTGTTTTCATTTAAAAGTACAAAAGAAAAAATAATAATAATAGAAAATAAACATACACTATATATTGTTAAGAAGAGCGATAGATATTAATCTTTAATTTAATTTTTATTTATATATATTTTACTTTAATTTGATTAAATTTACACAATAAACATATCATTTTCTTCCGCCTTCAAAAAAAAAAATAAATAAATAAATAACACTTCAACGATTATTTAAACTCAAAATGAAAAAAATTAAATTATTTTGTTGGAATAATTTAAATATATATTATATAACACTTCGTTCAATAATGTGTGTGACTAATTAATTAAAACACATTTTTTTGCCAAAATTCGTTTTTATTCATCAAGATAGTCCCCTTTTAGGGAGATACAATCATTCCAACGCTTTTCCAATCTTTCGATACCGCCTTTGTAAAACGATTTTTCTTTGCCTTCAAAATAGGCGTTAGTTTCGGCGATTACTTCATCATTTGAGCCAAATCTCTTACCACGGAGCATCCTTTTGAGGTCTGCGAAGAGCCAGTAGTCGCTGGGGGCTAAATCTGGAGAATACGGTGGATGGGGAAGCAATTCAAAGCCCAATTCGTTCAATTTTGCCATCGTTTTCATTGATTTGTGACACGGTGCATTGTCTTGGTGGAACAACACTTTTTTCTTCGCCATATGAGGCCGTTTCTTTGCGATTTCGACTTTCAAACGCTCCAATAACGCTATATAATAGTCGCTGTTGATGGTCTGCCCCTTCTGGAGATAGTCGATGAATATTATTCCATGCGCATCCCAAAATACAGACGCCATAACCTTGCCAGCCAACTGCTGCGTCTTTGGTCGCTTTGGGCGGCTTTCGCCGGCTGCATGCCACTCAGCAGACTGCCGATTTGACTCTGGAGTGAAATGGTGGATCCATGTTTCATCCATTGTGATGTACCGTCGCAAAAACTCCGACTTATTGCGCGTAAACATGTCCAAACAGCTCTTTGAATCATCGGTTCGTTGTTGTTTTTGCTCCGGTGTGAGCAAACGCGGCACCCATTTGGAACACACCTTTTTCATACCCAAATGTTCGTGTATTATGGTTTGTACACTGCCTGCTGATATCTTCAGAATGTCAGCAATCTCCCTCACTTTCACTTTACGGTTGGACATAATGATTTTCAGTGTTTTTTCAACGTTTTCCGGAATAACAGCGTCATTTGGCCTTCCAGTAGATGGAATGTCATCGGTGTCTGTACGACCACGTTTGAATTCGGCATACCAATAACAAATGCTTCTTTTTGATGGAGCAGAGTCCGAGTAATGTTTTTCAAGCCATTCCTGGCATTGAACAGTATTTTTTTTCATTAAAAAACAATGATAAATCAGCACACGGAATTGCTTTGAATTCATTTTTTTTTAAAACACAAAAATAGCGTCACTTATAGCACTGTAACTTGTAAACAAATGATCTGATTAACATATGATGTTGACAGTAAGCCTAAAAAGGTTGCCAAATGCGAAAAAAAATATTGATTTAGTTCTAGGGACGCCATCTATGTGTCAGTCACACACATTATTGAACGAAGTGTTATATAGGTACTTATTTATACAAACGAAAAAAAAAAACAAATAATAAATGAAAAATAATACTTGCGTTATATATGTTATAATATTTAATTGATTTTCAAACAAAACCAAATCTATTCGCATCCAATATTATTCCAATTAAAAGAATGGAATACCAAATCATTATTATTATTATTATTATTATTATTGATGCTTACCTGTAAAGAATAAAGAAAATATATAATTTTAAAAATTGTTTTACTTTATTTTATAATATTTTTTTTTATTAATATTATTATTATTATAAATCCATGTGTAAATAAAGAAATAAAAATAATAATACAATTAAAAGCTTATTTCAATAAATTTTTTTTTATTTCTATATTATTGTAAATTCTGAATAAATAATATTTTATTATTTATATATCGCATAGGTTAAAAGAAATATAAATAATATATATATATATATATATGAGATATGCATTATATAAAATACGAATAAGAAAAAAAAACATGATATATGATAGTTTAACCTAAATACATAAATGCATCATGCACATGATATCGACTTTTTTTTTCATTTAAAAAAAAAATTGAATGCAATGTGTATAGTGAAGAAATATTATAAAATAAACAAAATCGAAATAAGTTTGTATAGGTACCTACATATATAGGTGTAATTTAAATATTACATATTTATGTACTCATTCTATATAGCAAGTAACTGCTGGTATAAATCGCATATGTTTTGATGAATTATTTAGATTAATATTTTTTTGTCCTAGATAAAAGTGTATTTGTGTATATAAATGAAAAACTTAAACATAATATATATATGGAGCTAATATACCACAAATTGTTTTTGTATTTATTTTATATTACTTCTATTATATATATATATATTCTTATAAAATCCAATTTTAGATAATAATTTCCATAAGAGTGTATACGTTTATTGACGACAACGCAAAAACATAATGAAAATTATGTATGTATTTATATGTGAGAAATTAAATTATATACATTTTTTAAACAAATGCAATAACATTTTTCAATTATCAATATCGTTCCAGTTATTCTATTTCTAAACAAAAATGCTGCCAGGCAAACACTTGAAACAGGCATCATGTACTTGTGGACAGTAGGAAATTCTCCGTTAAAAAAGTTTTCCATTATTTATCAAATCTTAGGATCGAAAGTTTTACGTAATTGAGTTAGAACAAAGATATTTGAAATAATCAATTAGATATGTATAGGAACTTCTGGGTGGAATGGGATCCCCAAAAAATGAAATTAGGGAATGTAATTTTTTTGCATTTGCTATCAAACAACTATATCCAAAATGTCAATCAAATATCTGTAAAACTCATGGAGATATACGAAAAACAAATAAGTATGGGAAAATTTGAAACCAGGGAGAGGATGATCTGACATTCTCTCATTTATGAACATATATTATGTTGAAAATTATAGTAAAATCGGTCGAGCAGCTTTGTCAATAAAAGTCCCTAATTCGTACAAAAAGTACAAAAAAAAGGGTATCTGAAATATTTTTTTTCCAAAACGAACATAAAAATACACGTATTTAACAATGTAGGTACACATATGTATATGAATATATGCTTTTATATATGCGATAACCTCGCTAATGTATACACATTCAGAAAAATGATAGTATTATAACATATAGAAAATGAAACTGTACTTCACAACATTTATGGTACAAATTTATATGGAAATAGGACATAATAAAAGTAGTACAAAAAAAAATATATACTCAAATGAAAAGAAAATCAATAGAATATTTTTTTAATCTATTCTATATATAAAATATATAGAAGCGAAATCGACATAAATATAAAGAAAATGATGATAAATTTTATGATGTGGAATAAATAAATAAAACAATGTATAAAAAATATAGGAAAATATCAGTATATAAACTTATGAATATATGATATCAATTTTCATAATCCATTAAATTTCACATTAAATGAATACACGAAACTTGAAGTAGGTATCATATATACGTAGTAGGTATCAATAGTATACTAATTATAAGTAAGCAATTCTTTATTTATTTTTTTTATATAAATACTATTATTCAACTATATATAAAATCTATAATAAATACGAATATAAATAATGTTACACGTTCACGTTTTTCTTGTTTTTCCTTTCAACAACAGCAACCATAAAAATCTATATAATTTCTATTTGTAACAATCGCATATGTATATACGTTTATATAGATCTCTATATAAGGTAACTTAATTTAATTTAAATTTTATGTAATAATAAAATAAATAATAGTAAATATTCTCGAAAGAAAAATTATATATGAAATGATACCAAAAAAAAAAAAAAAACATAGAAATAAAAAACAATTACAATTGTCAATTGTTCTTTTGTTAATGTTTAAATATAATTTTTTTTTTTGTTAATTTTTTATATTAAAAGATAATTTATGCGTTTATTTATTTTTATTTTTTTTTAAATAAAACTAAGCACAAAACAATAAAAATTAAATACATATACGAAAAGATTTATTTATAACTCTCCATATGCTATATACATTTTTACTTTGTCATATATACTTGACATTTTTATCTATTTATATAATACATATAATTAAATTTTATTTTTTCATTCTATATCTATACAGAAAATATAATAATATAATTAGCATCAAAAACCAATTTGAAATTGTTTATATACTACACCGAATGATGTCTCTACATAAATTCTCGGAAAACTTATATATTCTAAAAAACAGATTTTTTTTTTAAATTAAAATATACATTTATTTACAGTACTGGTGATATAAGAAAGCGAATTCTATTCAATATTGAATGTATATAAATACAATTCGTAAAAGAATCAAAATCTATTTAGAAATTAACATAAAGAATGAAAAACAACCTTAACAATAAGAAAATTCTATTCAATTATAATTGAATATTTTATTATTTTGATGTGAACATATTATTTTATAATTTAAGTTCTATCAGTTCTATATATATAGTATCTGATTTGGTTTAGGTATTCCATAAAAATAATGTGTCTTTGGAGTGTAGATATCCATATAGTATATATCTGTAAATTATTTTATTATTATTATTATTCAGGATGCATATAACACGATTTATGTGTTTAAGTTTTATTATATAAATGAATATACATTCGTGTGTATTCGAATTTAAATTTATAGAAATAATATATTGTATATATCAACAAATATTATTATTATTTATCCATATAAATTATATTTTCCTATATGAATGCATATGCAATAGAATAAAGATATTCATTAAATGGCCATCACGGTAAGGAATAATTTTAATATATTGTGAACTTGATTTATGGCATCTTGAATGCGGGTGATCTTTATTATCGAAAGTTAACAATTTCAGACACATTCTTATTCTTTGTACTTCTAATATTTCAATATTTTAAATGTAAACTATTCCATAGCAAATAATTACCCAAAAAACTAATTCGTTTACATCATTGTATGAATGTTTATTATATAATATATGTGATACCATTATAAATATTAAAATAAACATCTTCTTTTTGTAAACCGTATATTTATGAACTATATATATATCAAATTAAATATAAATATTTGATTTAATACCAAACATTTCAACATACCATATCGTTTAAATTTTTCTTTTTTTAAGTCTATTATTTTTTTTTGTTTTAATTATAAACAGATTAAAATTCTATAACATGTTTATATGCATATATATGCGGGATGTTTAATATTACTTTTGCTCTTTGCTATGTATATTTTTATAAATATAAAAATTTACTAATTTTAGTATAAATATAAAAAAAATGTGCATTTTTAATGTACATTAAAAAAAATTGTGTGTTAATCTGAAAAACACAAACAATTTACATCCTTTTGTATATAGTTTATATACGTATATAATACACTATAATTTCCAAATAACATATATAAAGTTAAAATATGCGTTAGTTGGATCGACATATTTTCACATTGCATAATATTTTCAAAGTAAAAAAATTAATTTTGTAATATTGGAGAAAATTTTAATGTTTTTATTTTATATTTTTTAATATATATAATAATTGATATTATATTGGATTGTTTATGATTTTTTTTTAATGCAACAATGTTGCCTAATCCATAATATGCGTTATTTTTTTTTACATTTAAATGCATATACAAAAATATTATATATGAAATGGATATTGAATAAAATTTGTTTATTTTTTATATTATAAATGTTAAATAATTATTGGTACATCAATATGAAATGTGCGAATAGAATTAAAATAAGCATATGTGCGTGATCTGGCTGCATTTATATATATATATATATATATATATACAAGAAGAATAATTTCAGCATCAGCAAATAATAATTATTTTAATTTTGTACATATGTAAGGTATATATAAGATATTAAAAAAAAGTTCAAATTTAATAGTTTTCATTTCAAAACGATTTATATTTATAATTGCATTATTCAATTAAATTTTTTTTACATACATTTATAAATATTTTATTGTGATATTTATTCACATTTGTTTTGCATATATATAGTATATTTAAACAAACAAAATCAACATTTAACTGACGATAATGGATTTTTAATGATATTATTATTTTATTATATATTTATAATGTAAAAATTAATTTATGGTTATATATAAATTATACATGAAATTGTATTTAAAATACGAATTTAAAAGGTTTTTAATTATACACATATTTATTGTAATATTGTATGAATAAAAGATTTATTTATATAATTTAAATTTGACATTTGACAATCTCCACATATCTATATTTGGGGTGAATGCGGCGCATATTTATTGGATGCGATTGTTTTGTTCATTTATGGATTATAGTTAGACAGGGCATTTTTTGGTTTTTCGTCTATATATATATATATATATATATATACAGAAGAAAGAAAAACTATAATCCATTTACAAAATAGTCTGTTGCTATATGATACAAAATAAATAAATAATAATTGTTGTATTATAATGATATAGATATAGATGTAGCTATATATTTATTTCATTTACTGCACACACGTTTTAATAAAGGCCCTTATTTTGTAAAAAAAAAAAAAAAAAAAAGTTTAAACAAACACTTATTTATATAAATATATGCAACATGACACATATTAAATATATCATCACAATAATATAATATATATATATCAAATATCGTATTGTAAATACAACAAATAGATAAATATATACCAAAATATAAAATAATATCATTTAAGTAAACAAAATGTATAAAAGGAGTCCATTATATTATTTTTTTTTCACAAAATTTAGAAATAAATATATATATTTATATCAATCTTATACAAATATTGTTTAAAATGTAAATAGAATATCCTTTTAAATATAATAAAACTATATAAAAATGTTAACGAAAATAAATATAGTTATTTTGAAATGGAAAACATACCCGATACCCATATATGCATAAATATTAACATAAAAAAGGATGTTTTAATTTATTACATTTTACTTTCATTTCTGTTTATAACAACTGTGTATAGATAAATGTGAATAAAAATAAATATATAAATGCAGCTGAAAAAATAATAAAATGGATAATCTCTTCATGTATTATTCAATGAATTTTATTAAAAAAATAATCATTATTATGACAGGATCTCCACATTTATCATCCCCCTAATTAAATTTAATCAAATTATCATTTATTGGGTTTCCGGGAAAATTGATTACATTATCATTTAACAGTATATGAATCTGTATCGTGTTGTTGATAAAACAAAACACCAACTTTGAATCCTATTGAAGAAAATATATCATTTTTTGTGATTTTCTACTATTTTCGAGTCTGAATTGCGTTACAAATAATCATAAAAACCAATAATATTCTTAATTCTAATCCCATATGTAATTATTCATATTTTTAGATCACTTGAAGTGTTTATTATAAATGCCCTATATAAATGATATGATATCGATATCCATATACATTAAATCCCTATAGAGTTTTTTTTATACAATATACAAATAAATTAAAATATCATCCATATATTGATGAAAACTGTGGTTTATATGTTGTATATACATAATAATATAAGTATACATGCTGCGAGATTACTTTATTATAAATTTTATTGGAAAAAAATAAACGAAGAAAAATTACCCAACATTAAAATTCAATAATAAATATATATAGCTAAAGTGCATTTTTAATACGGCGGTGGTGATTAAATATATACATCGCTTATGTTTTTTTTAATCATTATTATATATATATAGTACATGTGAATTGATTGATTTTTTAAATCTTTCATATATATACATATATAATGCATATCTTTTGTATGCAAGCCGTGGTAAGGTTTTTTTGTTTTAATTCAATTACTTTACATCTCTATATATATAGAATATAACATATGAAGAATATACAAAGACCGCGTATATGTGAAAAACTTGTATAATAAATGAATGTACTATATATCAAATCAAGTATATGCGATATCTATATTTAGCATTATATAGCATTACGATTGTATACAAACTGAAATATGTTTCATTAATATGTCTGTTATGTATACAATATATTTATATATAGAGATATCTATATGGATCATTTACCAAAATGAAATGCAGAAAATTGATTCTTTTATAAATAGAATGGTGTTTTTTTTTATCTTTGATTATAAATATTCGTAATTTATATATATGGAAATTGTATTTTAGTATATGGTTATAATAAAAATCTATATATATGCATTCATAATAAACGCAGATAAACAAGCAATTATTCAATTTTCATGACATAAAACACAAAAATCGACGATTATATATATTGATATATATGTATATGATGGTATACAGTGTGGATTTTATGTTAACACATAAAATTGTTATAAATTGAATTAGTTAGGCGTAATAAGAATTATGATATGTGGTGACGAAAAATGCTCTAAATATTTGTTTCTAAATGATTATATCGAAAATAGTTTATGGATAATTTGAGCCGTTTCTGAACTAAAAAAAAATATATAGATGGTGAAATTTATGAAAATGAAAAACATATTTAAAGGAAACAAATATATAGAAATATAATTCTAATTTTAAACTTTAAGCTATATAATTAAAAATATCTGCAGCATTAGTGCAGGAAATTAAAGAAATCTTATTTTTAAGTCAAAAAAAAATTGACAAGTTTCATCTTCATATTATACAAAACATGAAATTGATGCCAATACATTAGATTATAATATGTGACATATGTTTATAAACAATCTGATATTATAAAGAAATGGATAATAATTTATTCACGATTTTAAACTATAATTAATTTTATATATGTTATTTATTTATTATAAATACAAATTTTCTTATAGAGTTTTTTATTTTGTTAATTTTTATAACATTAAATTATTATAGAAATTTTCATTTATATTATCACCTATTATATATACAAAAACACACTTTATAATAGATTTCATTCATCGTTATTTCACAAAAAAAAAATAGTTACAATATATTTTTAAGGTATAGTTTATCTTTTTGTTAATGATATTAACATATATGAATAAATTAATAACAAATAAATAAATAATTCTTTTTTATTTTTTGTTTTTCTAATTAAAACAATAATTATATGTTTTAAATTTAACAAAATTAGAAAAAAAAACGCATTTAAAAATAATTAATTTCCATAATAATAATAATTTTTTTTTTTTGGTTTGGTTTATAAAATATAATAATAAAAGTGACAGTTTAATATATATATTTATTAAGCGACCTTGCCTCTTTTTATTATATATATATATATATATAAATTTTACTTTCTATATTTATATATATACTGCGCGGTATAAATATATTATTAAATAATACCACTCATCTTGTGTTTTTTATATATATTATATATAATTTTCTATTAAAAATATATTTATCACATCATCATCTTATAAATATAACATTTTATTTGTTGATATTTTTTAGTATTTCTATTATTTCATTATTTATGTTACCACCTCAATATCCATAAATATGTTTATGTTTATAATATATATACAGTATATTTATGTAATTTATTAACACAACGCCGCTTCAATAATATAGTAAACAAAAATAAAAAGATATAACAATAATTTTTTTAAATGTTTGTACTTGAATTATAACATTTTTTTTTTTAAATTGTTAAATTATTAATTTCAATAAATTGTATATATGCATTTTATATATTTAATACGAATAACATCATATATACATTTCCGCGTCAATTCGTCTTGCTTATGTTATTATTAATTTTAGGTGTTATGTTAATGTTAAATGATTTTGTCATTTTTTTCAACGTTTTTTTTCTGTTAATAGATATTAATCATTTAAGTTAATAATTTTGATTCTTAATAACAAAAAAAACAGATTTAACATTCAGATACAGAGTTATATAGTGGCATTTTGTAAACATGATGTTAATATTTTAAGAAAATCCCAAAACATTTACTATAATAATTTGTCAAATTAAAATACCAGATTTTATGTTTTATTTTATATGTATTTGATATTTCCTCAATTTAAATTTGCACACATAATTGCGTACATAAAAAATCGTGATGAAATTGTTTATATAGATCTTTATGGTTATAGTGGATTTGAAATGATTTTTTGTTTTTTTGGAATGGATTACGATACAAAAAAAAAATACGGATGCGAAGAGCATTGGAATTGTAAACCTAGAACAAGAAAATCGGATATCGTTTTTCTGGTTCAGAATTTCATACATTTAAGTGCCAGAAAAATTACCAGTATAGTTTGGTTTTCACTTCGTAAAATTGAGATTTTAACGAGAGATAAAAACGGTTTAATGTGAATTCATTGTGAACAATTCTTATATGCTTTGTAATGTTTACTTATATTTCAAGAAATAATCCTGAACCAGAGAAAAAACCCTGATTTATAGCTCATATGTTTTAAATTTAATTTTATCTTTTGAATACGAAAATCTATATAGTTTGATATGCTCATTAATTTTATATAATAATATGTGAATTAGATATTCCGCATAAAAATCTTATGAATGCACCCATAAAATTAACACAGGTTAGTATACTTAAGATTTTTTTTTTAATTTATATATGTCTATTTATTATCTATCTGTATAATCTATAAAATGTTATGAACTTGAATTTAATTTAAAAATTATATATGTATGATCATTTTATATATAGTTTTATATACATATATGTGAATTTGGTATTTCCGTTTCGTATATATTATTTTCTATTAATATTCTATATATAGAGTTGTTATTTATTATTCCAAGAATTAATTTTTCTTGAATTCTATTAATACAATAAAAATGTTTTATTACCTTAAATTTCAATAACAAAAAAAAATCGACATTATTATCTGGAATTTTTATTTAATGAGATATACATTTAACTTGTGATTTATGATATATAAATATAGTTTATAATGCGGATTCAGCACTTAGGAAATTTTACTATATATATGAATGGAATGGATATAATCGTAATTCAAAATGATTCAATCGAAAAATAAATATTACATAATATATTAAATATATAGATTTCCAAAGAAATTTTTATTGTATTTTATATATTTTTTAAATTAAATTAAGTAATTTTCTAATTGTAATTTTTCTATATGGTGCGGTGCATTACATCAAAATATTGTAATATCATTTATTCAATCAATACCTTATAAATATATTTATACCCTAATTATTTTCATCGTTATAATATCAACCGCAATAATAATGTACAAATATATATATAGACTTTATAAGGAACATATTCATTATTTTTGTATTATAATTATGATATTTCCATATATATATATAAAAAAAAATAACGTGATTAATAAATAAAAAAAATTATTTAATGTAAAATCAATAGAATTGCAGCATCAATAATTTAAAAATAAATTTTATTTCAAAATATTTACAAATAAACAATATAATCATTATGTTTATTTTTTAAGTAGTACAAATAAAGAAAATAAAGTTAAATAAATTAGAATATATATATTGAGATCTTATAAATTGTCGTCATCTTAATATAATAACAAATGGAAAAATTATTGCAAATGAATTGATTTTATTTCAAAAATGTTATTTTTTTTTTAAACCATATAATTTTTGGATTACATAAATCGATATTTTGATTAATCATTAAAATTTCATTTATATATTACCTTATATAATAAGAAATTAAGATGAGAAATAAAAAAAAAAACAAATTTTAAAAGTCATGTAAATAATTTTTATTTTATTTTCAATAATTATTTTGTTTCTGTTGTTATTCTTTCTTAAATACGAGTATATTCAATGTTTAATTTATTTATTTTTTTTATATATTTACATTTGATATATAATTTAAAATCTTTTTGGTATATACCCACAATTTATTATTATTTTATATATAAATATATTTTATTTTTTAATAAGATCTCGAAGTAATATTTATTATATGAGAAATAAGAGTGAAATTTTTCTTGTTGCGATTATTATCAATAATTGACTTTTATATATATGTATTGTATATATTATATAAGAATTCAATGAACGAACGGCAGTAAATCATTTTTGTTTATATAATATTTAATCATATTTTGATTTTTTTATTTTTGCATAACAAATATCTTTGTTTATTGTTATTGTAGTTAGTTTTAATTTCAAATAATTATATTATAGATCATTCACATAAATTATACGAATACATAAAATATGCACAAATTCAATGAAGAAGTAAATAAAATATGTTAATTTATGATTTTAATAATTGATAAATATATCAAAAAAATATGGTAAATAACATCATTTTTTGTTTCTTGTCATTATTTTATTTTTTTTTTTTTACATGATTTATTTAACATTTTTTTCTATATAGAGAAATAAAAATTGCCTAATATTATAACATTTTAATCTTTACATTTTAATCATCAAAAGCTAAAAGTTAAAAAAAAAAAATAAAATAAAAACAAGAAATTAAAATTTTAAGTCGTAAAATTTTTTAATTTACCTTTGTTTTTTTTTTATTATATACATCATCTTGGATATACAAAATAATTTTGGTTTTAATGTTAAGGAACAAGTGATGTTATAAAATTCTTTTTATGGGTATTAAAATATTTGCATTTAAAAAAATAAATATAAAAATGGATATAAATTTTAATTGTAATAACATTAAAAAAAACTCAAATTGTGGTTGTAAAATATAACTTGTTAAAATTAAATTCGCATGTTTCCGTGTGTAACCAATTGGCTTGAATTGATGTTTTTATGAAAAATGGATGATGTTTATCAAAAAGAATTATCGGGAAATATTTTCATATACCACTGCTTCCACAAGCTCCGATATAACAATATAACGAGTTAAAATTTTCTATATTGTTTTATGAATTGATTTTTTTTTTGTACAGCCAAAGGAAATTTTAATAATTTCGACAAAGGACTTAAATGATAATCTAAAATAGAATACGCAATCGATTTATTGATCAACAAAACACATTTAATGTTATATCGGTTTTTCAAAACAATTTTTCAGTTTTGATAAAAACATACGACACCGTTGGCAAGTTTTTTTTTTACAATAATTACACATTAAATATCTATTGTAAATGATCAAAACGTACGAATTTGAACCGAAAATACTCTAAAGTTGTTTACTCTGAATAAAAAAAAAAATTAAAACATAAATAAAATATTATACGAGAAAAGTTCTTTGACTCATTTATTGTAAACGTTATCTGTATATATATGAATAAATATAACGATGTAAATTGTAATTAAATTATATATAAAACCCTTTTTGTTATGCAAACTTTGTATACACATCTTCAATAATAATATTTGTTTTATAAAATACGATAAATTGTATATGTTATGTATTTTACATTGCAGATTTCTTATATGGGTGACAATATTTATTATTTTTTTTACAAGTGTATATCCATTAAAATTTGTATAATGTAGGTATATTATAAATAATGCAAAAACATCAGATAAAAATCAGAATCACTTTTGTTTTATATATGGTGTTGTGATACTCTATACCGCAGTATATACAATTTCGTATGTATTATTTTGAATATTACGACAAATTAAAAAAAAAAACATATAAACGCGGATCATCATAAAATATGTTTCTAAATCGCCGCCTATACAATTTTTTATAAAAAAAACATTGATAAATACAATATGTATATTGTAATGTATATATACATATATATTAATATAATGTATGTATATACATTATAAGATTGCGTGTAAAAGTTTATTTAATTTTTTGTCCCTGATGAATGTATATTTATAATTCAATATATACATATATCTATATAGAGGAAAAGAAAATGACAAAAAGTTTATTATAATTTAAATTTTTTTTTATATTGAATTGAGATAGAAAAAACCTGCCTGTCATTTCGCTATTTTTAAATTGACAAACACCTGTAACACGTCTATATGCAAATGCATATTAAAAATATATATGTATATTAATATTTATATATCGATATTACATTATTATTTTATGCATTACTCGCATTCAAATAGATACAACATATGTATAAATATTGTTTAAAGATAAATATTTTTATATTATCAGATAATTGTTACACAATTCAAATTACATACATACGTTTTGTGTTTATAGTTATATCAAAGCTACTATTTATATACAGTATCTTTAGTTATATATACCTATTATATATACATATGCATAAACTGCGATTGATTAAATTGAACGTATATTGTATATTTTGTTTCAAATATAGATTTGTGTGTGGGGAGATAATATTCATTTTGTTGTA
This sequence comes from Dilophus febrilis, assembly GCA_958336335.1. Classification (NCBI taxonomy): domain Eukaryota; kingdom Metazoa; phylum Arthropoda; class Insecta; order Diptera; family Bibionidae; genus Dilophus; species Dilophus febrilis. The sequence goes on along the minus strand of OY284470.1, from coordinate 11,699,012 downwards.
TTGAAATAAAATTGAGTAACACTTGCATAATAAATATGTATATAGTAAAAAGTGTCTTCTATACGCGTTGTTATCAAGAATATTTAATCTGTATTAAATTTTATACATTATAAGAATTGAATGTTCGATATCAATATCATATATATGTTTTACACTTATTGTTAATACAAAAAATTATTTGATAAATTGCATTAATAAATAGATATTTTCTACTACGTATATGTAATTCTATAATTATACATAATAATATGTAATTTAAACACATTTTTGTATGATTATTATATTATAGAAAATGAAACGTATGATATGGAATGTATTCGCATACACAGAATTATTACCCTATAATAAATACAAAATTGATGTTAAATTCATTCATATAAATTATCGATTATACCTGCTATATTTTTTAATAATTTATTAAAATATTAAAAATTATGGTAATTCGCGTCTTTAGCTGTATATATACGACATTAGTATATGAAATTAAATTGCAATGTAAATTTAAAACAAAATTTTAGATATAGCAGTATAGATTTCCTATACAAAACATACAAAATTTACACACAAAAAACTATACAGCAAGGTTATATGGCAAACAAAAACAAAATATATATATAAATTGTATAGGAAATAGTTTGAATTCCTATATATATATATATTAAATTCTCATATAGAAAGCACACGCAAAATTAATTTAATTTAGAAACAAAAAAACAAAAATATAACTAAATTTTATGCATATGTTCATAAAAATAAAAAAAACTACTTTGAAAAATAATGATATAAACATTATTGCGGGTTATATGTTATAAAGAAGAAAAAAAATTATAAGTAATTCATGAGTGCAACATAAAAAAATCACATACAATACAATCGCATAAAGATAAAATTTAATTAATTAACATATTTGTTAAAGTAAAAGTAAAAGGTGTATATATATTTTTTTTAAATAAATTTTAATTTGTATATATACATACTACTATACTAAATTAAAATTTCAATTGTCATTGTTTTATTTGTATATATATTAATCACATTTATGAATCTGTTTTTTTTTCGGTAATTTTCTTGTATAACTATATATACATTTATATATTTGAATCAGAAATGTGTATCGTGTTTAATATTTATAAAGATTGTGATTGTGATTGTGCATTATGAATTTTATAATAATAATAATAATAAAATAAACTATTTTATATATAATTAAAATGTTAAAAATATATAGTTCTTTGACCATTTCCTGATTATTTTAATATTAATATTATACATTATATGAAATTTTTCACATGTCGTCGTATTTTAAGATATTTTATAAACATTTTATTTATATATTGAATACACGCTGTTATTTATCTTATTTCTTTTCAATTTATATATAACAAAAAATTTTTAATATATTATTATTTAATAAAAAAAAAAAGGTTTCTTTTCTAATGTACAATTTGATGTTATCTTTTATATATATGACTTGTTCAAAGATTTTTTTTTTAATATTTTTACTACAATCAAAATCAATACACATAATATAATAATATTTTAATAATTCAATTAATTATGTATAAGTTTTTTTTTGGTTTAAATTCGGGCAAAGAGAAATAGTGAACCACAGATGATATATATTATAATATAAAATTATATAATGATTTTAAATAGCCCTCCGGGATTTCAATCTTTTACACAAACATTTTTTTCTATGGTATTTGAATAAATAAAAAAAACCCGCATTTCTTATTTTTTATTATGCAATTTTCAATTATATTTATAAATAATAATAAAAAAATTTAGTAAATTAAGTCACAGCTTCTTAGAATAACCGCACACATTAATTCATAAATGGTTTAATATGTGGCAATTATTTTTTTAGAAGGGCATAATAAGGACTATATACTTGTAGGTTTGACCCTCAACATTTTGTCGTAATTTAACTACTGTATCAAATACTTTAAAAGTTATATATACATACTATTATGGTTTAATTTTTTTAACAAAGAAAACCTAACACAAAAAAATCATTTGCATATTTTGAGTACACATAATATATTACATTACTAATCTATATATATATCATATATTTATTATTTTCATAATACAGATTAAAACTATTAAAAAAAATAAAACAAATATTATTAATATACTTTAAAAGTCACGAAAACGCAATGTACCTTTTATATCCATATACTTTACACAAAATATTTGCATATTTGCCTATTTGTATATAAATATAATAAAACTCTATTTTACATATTAGTCACCACATCGTCATAATTGTATTTTTATTTTAGCATTTTTATTCTACTAATATCATAAATAATATTATTAATTATGCATATGATTTATTTTCATTATAATACTATACTTATTTTATTAAATTGTAATTGTTAGATGCAATAATACTCTATTATTATTATACATATATACATACACAATTTGAATATTATAATTATTGTTATAAAGAAAAAATAATAATCAAAATGCATCCATAATCTTTATAGGTATAAAAATTTATATATATATATATATATATTTAATAAATTAACTATACGTGATTTATATATAGATGTATTTATAATATATGATATATACATATATTTAAAAATGTATTTAGCTTTGACCTAAAGCAGCACCCAACTAAATATATTTAAAAACAATATATACGTCATTTATGAATATTATAAAATAAAAAACTATATGTAAGTATATATATAAGAAGAAAATAAAACAAACAATTATAATTGGCAGACTTATTTGGAGTCAAATGAAAATGACTCATTCGCGTGTTCAATTCAAATGTAATTTATTTAAGTATATTTATAAATATAATAGCATATATAGTAATTGTAGTATGTATATAATATATGTAGAATTAGATGTTAAAATAGAATTAATTACATATGATGTTATATCCTCCGATATATGATATGAGAATGAACAAAGTTTATTTCATTCTGTATATTTATACAAAAAAAAAATCTAATGCACGTACGACTATTTATATACGACTTTTAATTGTATGTAATATTTGGTTGGAATTAAACTGGGCGGCTCTATATTATTTAATTGGAAGTTTGGAAAAGAAGATTTCTTATAGATTATTTTTCTTATAACCACGTAATTTGATACATGGTATGAAATCAAATCAAAATTATTCTCAAACTTTTCCAAGAAAACATCGTAATGTTTCTAAACTGTTATAGGCTAAATTTTTTTCTGGTAAGTTTGATTTACTTTTCAATTCCAAAAGTGCAATACTTTTTGTTGCCTTGCGATCATGCATGAAAAGTGTGCTTAAAACACGATAGATATACATATTTAGGCGAGCCGCCACTTTTTAATGAATGAATATTTATATTAGATATTTTGTTTACATTGAAAAAATAAATATTATTCTAGTGTTTTATTTATATATATTTAAATTAAATCTTTATAATAGACATTTCTTTCTATGATATTAACGAACTGATGCCGTGTATAATATCTATATCTATATATACATGTGGATCATGGGATTTCTCCTATGTATATATATTTTATTTACCTATGAACGTAAACAATATGATTATTTTTTTTTCCTCTAACAAGCATAGAGCATCGCATCGTCATCTTTATTTCATATATAAATATATTGCAAGTCTGTTTATATATATATATAACATTAAATTGAATGACAATGCAGCAGTCGAAATAAATTGATTTTATGATCATATATTTTATATACATATTAAATATATAATATTATATTTGTATATATGACCATATGCAATTTATTTAAGTAGGATAATGATGATATTTTTTTATAGTATAAATATATATTACATATATAGTTTTTTGAATGAAAAAGATTGTCTAGAAAATTAGATGTATTTTTTGATTGGGTGTTTTTTTACCTTATATATTTTTATGCATATACAATTTATGTGATTTTTTATATTTTATAAAATTGTTGAAAAAAAATATACGCTATATAATATATTTTGTATGACCATTAATAGATATGTAGGTAGGTATGGTATATATTATATATTTGTGTTTACAAATCTTGTATAGAAAGTATACATATATACATGTTGTGCAATAAAGGGTCTCCGCATATATAAATTGCAATTTTCCTGATTAACAAAAAAAAAACAACAGTTTATTAGGTACAAACACGCATTTCTCTATTTAAATATATGTGATCATTAATTTGTAGTTTTTTTTTTGTCTTCATTTATAATACCAATATAATGTTAAAAAACCAATAATGTAAGAAACAATATATTATGTAGATTTTTTGTTTTAGAAATTTACTTTTTTTAGGATACAATATACATTGTATAGTATATATAGACAAAACGAAAGGTCATGGAATACTATAAAAATAATTATTTATGTAGAGTTTTATAGAAAAACAAGCAATTATTTTTTTTTAATATTCATTATAGTTATAACTTTTAATTATTATTTTTAGATTATTCATATTTTGCGATTATGTGACTCGGTATAGTTTATAGTTGATCAAAACCTTCAACGTAAAACTTAATAATCCTTAATTTTGAGGTAAGATGAATTTGAATCCTATACTGAAGACATGAAACATTTTTCTATTTTCTTTTATTTTCGAATTTCAATTTTCATACCGAGTTGCATATTTTTGGTCGTACGGGTAATTGACCGCAACAAATTATGAAACCAAAAACAGAAGTATATATATTGTTGTATATGCTAAAATGATCCTAATCAAATATATTTAATATTTGTGATGAATATACCTCTAAAATCTGACCAAAAACACAAAATTCTTAATGGCAAACGTCTTTTATTAATAAATTTTATGTTACGCAGAGAGGAATTTTGCATTTTTTTTTCTTTTCAAGAAATTATATATTATTAAACATATTTTATTTAAATAATTATTTATTATTAATAAACTATATAACAAAAAAAAAAAAACAAATCTTTTATTTCTTCTCGCGTATTTCTGGATGTTTAAATTAATCTTTTTCTTTTTCATTGTATATTGTATTTTCGTTTGCTTTTGAACATACAAAATGAATGGATATTATTATAAATTGATTATTCCGTGTAAATTATTGATATTTACAAAAAAAAATATTTATATAATGCGAATTTTATGATTGTTAAATTATTTTAATTCTTTTTTTGTTTAAATTGAAGAATAACAAACAAAAAATTTAGTCTTTAATTTAAAAATTGAATTTTATTACAATAATAAAAAAAATGTATTTATATATTTTTTTTTATAAGTATATTTAAATGTCATACAAATCCCAAGAAATTTATATAATAGATATAATAAATCAATAAAATTTAAATGTGTATATACATTTAAAAATACGATATGATGTCATATGTCATGCAAAATTATATCAATTATAATTTTTGTTTATTAAAACAGCAACAAAAAATAAAAACAAAATAAAAACAATATATTATGCATTTTTATTTATCTTATCAATTATATAGAATTTTAGATAAGTTATGTGTAATATAAAATATAAATTGAGAAACAAAGAGTTAATAAATAAAGTAATGTATCAAAAATAAGACGTATGTATAGAAAAAATTGTTATTTATATCATAATTATTTTTCTTTAATTTTATGATTAATGGGGAAATTGAAAAATAAAAAGTATTAAAAATTATAGATAGATATGAAACGAAAAGAAAAAAACACATGCGGTATCAATATAAATATAGAATTTTTAAAATATATTTGTATTAAAGTGAAGTGATACAACAACATATAAGAGACACTATAAAATTTTATTTTTATAATCCCACAAAAAAAAACTTTTAAAATATCAAATATACAAATTTGTATACCATCTACACCGGATGTATTTCCAGAATATATAAATATAGTAACATTTATAAATAAATATTCATATATTCATATATAAAATAAACTCTTTTATTAACTAGTATGTCCCTTATTTATTATATTGTATCTACTTATCATTTGGGTTTATACACACATCATCTTAAAAATTCTTTTAAAAACAAATAGTTAAATGAAAAATATATAGATAAAAACACAAGTAAATAATTAGAGTTTATAATTTTTTTAACTCATTATTATTTATTATACATATTTGAGGCAGATTATGTACCTATGTATATAAAGATAAAAGAAAAAAATATATATTCTTTATACTAAAATAGTTCTCTGTATATAGTATTGATGTGAAATATTAACAATCGAACATGCGTTTATAAGGTTCTTCTTGGTAGATTTACTTTATTTTCATATATACACTTATATATTAGAGTACAGATATAATAAGAATCCGATCTATAAATGTTAATTTTAATATTCAACCCGTTCTATATAGAAATATGTAAAAAAAGCAATAATAATCTATATATATATATATATAGAACAGCGTAAAATGTATGCGTTAAATAAATATTAATCAAGATGATATTATTATATTCACAGAAGGCGTACGTTAAATATTTATCAACACATTGAATATTATTATTATTATTATTTAACTTCATTTATATATTATAATGCATATGCAATGAATTAATATATTATTTTTTAAAGTGCAATTGAATAATATAAAAAAATAATAACAATAATGAATATGTGTATTTATGTACATTTAATCAAATAAAACGGATACGGATAAAATGCATTAACCAAAAAAAAAATAATAAAATAAAATACTTCTATATACTTATACATTTTAATATTTACATGAATGCACTTTGTAATATGCAATATAAAGTTATGATTATTTTATATTATGACTATGGATAATATCGTTTATTAATGGGTATAATATGTGGATTGGATTTGTTGTATGTGTGTGTGTGTGTGAAGAAGTGACAATTTATTATATATTGGTTTTAATTTATAACTTTATAACGATGTATATGGATGTAAAAAATATATATTATTTATTCTACCATTTCTATTTTGGTACAATAATCTAAATTGGAAAAGGAAACGGTTTTACTTTTTATTACATACACAGGATATTTACAAATCAACATATGATATTTTAAATGTAGAGATAAATAAAAATGTTATCTACATTTGCAAGAGTTTGTATGTAGAAAAGTGATTTAAGGGTTATTTTTTTTTTAAAACAAATCATTATTATATATGCAAACCTATAATCAAAATATATTTTAATTTTTCAAAATGAAAAAAAAAAACAAGTATTTAAAACAAAAAGCAATTTAAGTGCACCACCACAGTCACTACCACTTATCGCTTCACAATGAATTGAGTATATATGGCGTATATTTACGTAAATAAATATATTTATGACAAATAAATGCACATTATAATATATCGTATATATATTTATATAAAATACTCTTGTATTCGACAAAACAAAGAATATATATATATATATAAAGTGGGTATAATAGCATTTATTTTCCTTCAATAAATTATCATAAAAAAAAATCCTTTAACCACACACAATATAATAATAATAATAAGTGATATAGAAATAAATTCTGTATACGACTACGACAATGTACAAGTTAAATGTAAAACACTTGACAATAACATATATATAACCGCCGCATTAACATTATATACATTATAAATTTTGTTTTAAGATATGCCTGCATATAGCATTTTTATGATAAAGATAAGAGAAGAATATATGTATTTATAAATAAATGTAAAGCATTTAAGTTTTTGTGTTTATAAATTCCCCAGTCAACAATTAAAGAACTATTTAATGGATGTTTTAAGAAGCTGTATAACATTATGCGAAACATTCAAACTCTATCTGAAAATATTTCTTATAATTTGAACAGTTTTATATTATATTAACCGAATTTTAGGAAAGTTTTACGATTTTTCAAATAAAATATTGCCATACTTTAAACTGTAAACAAGCGCGTGCATAATATATTAATTTGAATTTCGTTGAAGATCTTTTTGAAATGAGTTTTAAATGTTAAATAAAATACGTAAATCCAAAAATAATATATTATATATAAACTCCGGCTGTACTATTTTTATATAAGCCTTTCAATAAATTGGTTATTATAGAAAGGTTTAGATAGAGCCTCAAATTGACTGTACTGAAAAATCCAAACAAATTTTAATGTTTCTTGGGAAAAATAATGACATTATACATGTGTAGATAAAAACACTTATATACATTTACTAAAAGAGATAAAGATACGCATAATATATGCACACACACATCATTTAAATGATTTTACATTTATCAAATGGTAAAGTATACTTATTTATGATGATAATAAAATATATAAATGTTGTTCAGAAATAAGGGTATAAGATCAACACATCCATATACACAACAATATCTATATTTTTTGTATATGTAAACTTTGCGATCAAGATAATTTTAGAGAAATAATTTAATGTGAATTTTGTGGAATAACTTATAAAGATAAAATGATCATTTATATATATGCCGAATTGCCTATATTATTCTTAATAAAATTAAGATATATTATGATAATTTTAATTTTCATTAATAAATTATTTGTTAAATGGTTTATTTAAAGAATGAATTAATCGAAAGTGGTCCTTCATATAACAAAAATAAAAAATAAAGATAAATTTTAATACAAAAATCAAGGCAAAAATATGCACATAAAATTGTTTTTAAAATTCAAATTATTTTTATTTATATACAATTAAATAATGTAAATTTTTAACAAATTGCATTTTTATGGATATTAATTATAAGATGAATGAATATATTTTAATGAAAATGATATTAACAAAAAAGTATTCAATGAAAAAATTAAAATTTATTTTAAATATTTTCTTCAAAATATATAAATAAAATGCAAATGAATTTAAATAAAATAAATATGATATCATTAATAATGATTTTTTTTTCTTTCATTATATTTAAATGATCAAATTAATCAGAAATGTATTTAATATATGTATATATAAAAAAAAAAGCATTTCTATAAAGTGTGATGATACATTTAAAATTCAAATGAAATTGTGAAATTAATTTAGCCTTGTTTATTATTCACCATCATATACGAAAAATGTTTTATTATCTATCAATTAATACTTTTTCTTAATTTAATGTCTATTATTAGTATTATTTTACAAAAATACAATTTAAAAGAGACATAAATATCTATTAAAGAATAAATTAAAATCGTGCATACAATAAATTCAACTAATAAAATAAAAAATTAATATATTTGTCTTCTAGAGACGCAAAGAACTAAAAAAAAAATTACATATTACACGCAATTTCTCTATATATAAAAAAATATACATAATTAATTTGTCATCTTCAAAAACAAATACATATTATTATAAATATACAACACAACATATATATGGATGGATATTAATGTATAATGAAAAAAAAAACCATATAATTTACTTTTCTTCATAATTCAACCAGATAATCTTTACTTGTTATATATGTATTTTGTTAAAATAATCTTTTATTTATATATAAAGTTTATATACCAAACAAATAAAAATCTATATATAAATACAACATAATTTATATTGTTTTTTGCTTCAATTTTGTTTTCGATTGAAGATTTACATTGACATAAGAATGTACTCCTTTTGACAGCATAAAAAAAAGTGTGTGTGTGTGTGAAAAGAAAACAGCAAGTTTATTAATACACCAGCATATAAAAGTTATTTAGTTATTTTTTTTTTTCGAAATAAAAACTGTTTCTTTATATATATTTTGTATATTTTGTATATGCAATTAGTTTATGGAAAAAAAAAACTACTATTATCCCAAAAAGATCATATATATTATGAAATTTTAAATGATAAATTAAATTTTGATTTTATTTCATAGTCGATTCTAAATTATATATATACATTTCAATTGTTATATTATTTGATAAATTAATTTTATTATTTTTAAAATCAGCATGATTTCGTTATTAATTCAATTCAGCATATATGATAATTCGCAAGTAACGCAAGTAAAAAAGAAAATTAATTTTGAATTTAATTTGTATTCAATCAAAATCAAATAATTTGTATATATGTTTGTTAGAAATATACAAAATATAGAGATAATAAAATGTTTACGATTATAGTCCATAATTAATTACTTAATTAATTTTAGATTCGATTTACGAAAACCAAATATAAATAGTATATGTTTTTAAAAATATTTTATAAAATATTAATCACTATATGCATCATTACAATAAATTTAAACAAAAGCAAGTAATAGACAGAATCTATTTATTATATTCTCTATTTATATTATATATATTAATAATATAAATATAATATATTTGCTACTGCGATGTTGATGAACTTTGGTTCATTTCCTTTGTTTCTTTTGTAAAATGTTTTTTTTTAAAACAAATTAATTTTATGAATAGTATATAAAATATATTGAATAATGAAAACGTATTATAAAATCTATATAGATTAATTAATTAGGATATATTGATATATACAATATATGTATATAACAAGTGAACGCTCTATTACCGACTATTGACTTTAGTTAGCCTTCTGTTTTTGGGTTTACAATTGTTATTTTTACGGCGCCGGTCATTAGCAGTCATTAGCCGGTCATTAGCAGTAGCAGTACGACTTTATATTCAAAAATAATTGAAAAACAGAAAAAAGTTTCATGTTTTCATCAGGATTCGAATTCACAACCTCTAAATTTTGTCAGAATTTTAAAATTGACTCTTATTCAACTAACACGACGAATAATTATGCTATATAACATATACTATATATAAACTTTATTTTCAAAGGTTTATCTCAATATTGATATTTTATTTATAATACGACACTAAACCATATAATTTAATAATATATAATAAATTCAATAAGAAAACTAAATTCCTTTATTAGAATTTTTTAAATCGAATTTTTCGAAAGAAAAAGGTATTTAAAAAATTAACCATACATCAAATTTTATGAATTGATCACAGATAATTTTATAAATGGATATTTTTAAACCTTTTTAAGGACATTAGGTGGTATATTTTTTTATCTGCATATAATCAAAAATCAATCATTTTTTTTGTGTCCTTTTATAATCCTCTTTCTTTTTATATAAATGTCATAACATAAATATACACAGAAAAACTTATAAACATTCAAAAAAAAATTATAATGATTAGAATAAATAATAATCTTGAATTTTATTCACCCCTATAATATTTGTTTCTTTTATATAATATTTTGTTTTTTATATATGTATACTAAAAGATATAACATAAACTGACATTGTGTATATATCAATTGTCATCAAATATATAAGGGTTTTTGTTTCTATATATTTTGTTATATATAATATATATTTAAAGGTACTTTTTGATGGTTAACGTTTTCGTTTTAATACATCATCATATTTCATATATACATACATCTATTGTGTACTTTTATGATTATTGTTAAAATAAGGGCAGATATAATAAAGTCAAGTGAATAAACACAAGATGGATTAAATATCATCATACATTTATATAAAAATAAAATTTAGACATATTAGTTTTTGATTTTATATTGTTCTTATAAGATGAATAATAAAGTGAAAGTTAGACAAATGACATTTTGTATTCAATTACTAACAATTATTTAGTAAATCAACATCAGATATTTTTTAAATCCATCCTGTATATTTCACAAAATACGCATTAACAGTTGTACAACAATCGTAAAAAAATCAACCATATTAAATTTTGTTGCATTCTTTATTCAAACTGTCATAAAAAATATGTGGTATATAAAAGAGTCCATTCTTATGTATCCCTATATGCATTCCTTCGTATTTTTTTTTATGGTATATATATACAAAAATGTGTATATATAAGCAGTTAAACAGCAGGTCCATTTAATCTCAATAGAAATAAATATGATGTGCCACATATATAATAATTTGTTATGTATTACATATAATATAAAAGCAAATTCCCATTCCCACTTGCATAGTTGTATTGGAATATATCCTAAAAAAATGCCAAGGATTTTAAAAAAAAAATTATAAAGATTTTTTTTGATGTGTGATTTCTTATACATATATATAACATGAAGAACATTGGAATATAATGAACAAGTGAATGTATATAAATTTTTTTGGTAGAAATTATTAAGGGTAGACAGCGAAATTAACATCTATTATATACATACATATGTATAAAAAAAAACAAATACAAAGAGGGATTATTTATCCCTTTATTTTGGTATACATATATATATATATATATGACAATTTGTATTATTATTTCAACCCCTCTCAAAGTCTCAATACATAATATGAATATTCTTAATTTTGAAATATTTAATACTCGCGTCCTTGTACAACACAATATACATAACATATGGATATATGAACTATAAATTTTAGTAATGTATATATTTTATAATTCTTCTGGGAATGACAATTCCATTCATATGTATTATAAATAAATAATCACAAAAAAAATAATAATAATATATCTTGAATGTTCGTTTTTCGTTTCTCTACAGCAATGTGGTGTACATTCTTTTATCAATATACACCCACAATTTTGAATAGAATCATTTATACTATAAATATATATATGGCATATAAAGATGTATAAATGAGAATAGCAACGCGATGATTTAGTTAGAAAATGATTATATTATACACGCGAACACGGATATTTTTCAGGATTACAAAAAAATTGTTCAGATAGATTATAATAAAAATTATTTAATCAAGAAATCAATCGGAAAATTATGAATGAAATTTGTAATAAAAAAAGATGTTGATGATAATTTATTAATATATACATATATAATATGGTATAGTACATAAGGGGATATTCATTGAGTTCGGTATAGGTAAATTAATATTACACAAATATAATATTGTCAATCATTGTATTTTTTTATACAAGGTTGGCAAAATTTTGTGTTTTTTATATGATTTTGTGAAAGTATTACGCAGGTTTTCTAATTTATATTCATTTCAACCCTCCACAAAACGAGAATTTTTTTTTAATAAAAAAAAAGAATTCAACTGTTTTATTTATCTAAAACGAAAATCTATGGAATGCGTTTTATATGTATTCAATTTATATTTTTAATATGTTGGTTTCTTTGATATCTACCCCCATATACCTTCTGTAGATATATAAAATATCTGACATATTCGTAATATATTAGAAAATAAAATAACCATAAAAAGATATTATTTTTTTGTCGGTTTAAAAATAAAAATAAAAATCATATTATTATATTTATTTATTTTCTTGTAAAAGGTATAAGAATTTTACCCAAATAGAATTTTTATATATGTATACACTTATTCACTTTCACTATTGGTAAATTTACGTGTTTTTTAAGAATATATCTTATACGATAAATGAATTTGAACAAGTGTATTATTGAGTGCAACAAATTAACAATAAATTATAAAAATATTTATGATTTATTATCACATAAATATTTTTTTATTATATATATATTATATGTACAAATACATGTATTGTACAGTGCGGGAGTCTGAATGATCTTTTAATTTTTGTTAAATTTATGATATGATAAAGGTATAATAAAATAAAATTAAATAAAAATAAACGAAATAAAATTCCAAATCTTTTATTCGAAAAAAATGTAGTAAAAAGTAGGTATATTTTGATTTTGTCATATCTAAGCGCCATTTATATAATATATGAATATATTTTTACCGCACATTAACAGTATACAGTATTATTTTTAATCTGGATCTATAATAACAAAATAAATTGATATTGATAAGATAAATGTACTTAATATATGTATGGGTATTCCACAAATATATGCATCAGTACAGTGAGTTATTATACTTATATATATATATTTTTTAGCGACAAAAAAGTTATCAATCACTGCCTTAAATTTAATAAAATGAAATAAAAAGTCTAGACCATTTTTATTGTTGTATTTTATATAAAATTTTATTGTTTATTTTTTCTATTTTTATCGATACGAAAGTAAACTTTTTTATGTATAGAGCTGTTTAAGTTCGAAGATGGGGTTGCCCCCTCCATTCCAAATTTTCCGACTCTTTTGTCGAAGACATTTGCTTGAAATTTTGGATATGAGAAAATCCATTATGAGAGATATCTTATTCTGTTTCTAACCAATTGAGTAGACATTTAAGACCCCCAAAACACCCACTGGCCACCGGTACAGACTTCCTGTTACCCGTGTTAGTCTGACACCGTTTTTTATATCTTATCTATATGACAATAATTTGATCAAATCGTAAAATGCTAAATGTCCTTATACAGCTTGTGTTTTTATGCTGCATGTTCTAATACAGTTCACATACATTTAAAAACTTCATATGTTAAAGACTAATCTGTTCACATAAATATATTTACATATATATACGTATCTATCTAAAGAATAAGACAACGAAAAAGATTGATGAAAATATGTTACATATATTTTTATAGAATATTTAAATATATGTTAATAAGAAAATATTAAAGAAAAAAGATAACACATAAATTGAATAATTTAAAATTGACATATAAAGGAGACGACCACCAGGACAATGTCGTGTCGTATATATAATAATTTTTTTTTGTTTTTGGTTTGGTTATACAGTTTTTTTATGTTTATTTTCTTGTTAAAAAATATTTATATATTCCTGGCATATACATTTATAATAATATATATAAATTCTGTTAATGTTGTTATTGAAATTTAAAACAAGTCAGATTCATATTATATTTTTTATATACGTTTTTATTTCTATATATACATAATTCCTTTTGTATATTTTAAAATTATACACATCGTATATAATAAAAGTATCAACAAATGGAAAGATGTAACAAACAAAAAAGAAAACAAAGTCCATGTATATTATACACATTTTTCTGTTAAGAATTAATTTATATTAACAAGAATATGATTTTAATGTTGTTTCTTTAAACTTATATCATATATTTATTGAGGTAGATAGATATTTGTATTATATGTGTTATAGTTTTTTCATCATTACATTTTCTTAATTATATATACAATATCATATAATAAGTGCATTTTTCTTAGATTTAGTTCGTTTATATATGCTTTGAAATACAATAAATTTGTATCTTAAATTAGAATTAATTTCAATTTCAATTTATGTATATTTAAAAAAAAAAACCTTAAGTATAAAACCAAAAATAGATTTTTTTTTTAAAATGGAATGTTATATATATTTATATTCTTAGATGATATGGTGAAGAGAATGTGTATAATATATCTATATATATAAGTTTATATATTTAATTCTAGATGTTGTAATAATTATATGAAAAGTGAAAAGATTTTTTTCTCTTTGTAATTCTACTATTATACAAATACTTACTATATATAGCGTATATAATAGTGTGTATATATATGGGGGATTTTTAAGATGTTTGATATTTTTTTATATACGACGCGCGCGGTTCGATGTACCAAAAGATATATGGATTTTATAAATATTTTCTTTTATATACACCACAATATTTACGTGATAATTCTGCTTTCATATATACTATAGAGATTATATTCATAAATAATAATAAAAAAAAACACCATATATACAAAAATAGAAATATATTTAATATTTTTAATATAGGATACGAAAGAAATAACTTTTATACATATGGGTTAAAACGGAAGATTATATTTTTTTTTGTATTTACTTATATAAATACATATCTATAGAATTTGAAAATATGAAATTAAATTACATATTCAGTGTATATTATAAATTTTAATTGAAACCAATTGTATTTTATTTTCTCATCTATATATATATACATATACAAATACGCAATTTCTATGCACATCCCAGTCGCATTCAAACAACATTTTGATATATACGATACTATTGAATGAACAAATTAGTTTTTTTTAGGGATTTCATCAATAAATAAATTTCCATCAATATAAACATGCGAGTTTCGGAGTTTTAAAAGTAGCGAATGTAACACTAGTGGCAAAGGGCGCGGCGAAAGGCTATACACCGTATGCAGACGAAGAGTTGAAGGCGTTATTAAACGATGGTTCATGCTAAACAACAACGCACGGCTATCTGCCTGATAGTTAGGAAAAAGTTATATAGCTAACATTGGATAATACTTCGAAAACAAATACATTCTATTAATTTCTCTGAATGAAGATTCAAAGTTATAAAATAAAGTCTTAACACTTATTTGAACTGCTATATTGTCTATATTTGTAAATGCATATATCTATATATAATTAAATTGCATTTTAAAAACCAAACAAACAATATATAAATAAATAAATGATATGGAATTTTATTTTATGCCAACAAATAAATTAATTTAATTAACTGTTCTCTATATTGTATAGATTCATCTCTATGATGATGATCATGATAATTTAATAATAACAATAACAAAGTCATAAAAAATATATACAAGTGCATATAGTTAATTTCACTTTTAACCAAACCATAATATATATTTAGATATAAAATAAATAAAGTATATACAATAATATTTTCTAAATACATGCATTTAATTCTATATTTACATTCATAAAATATTTACACACATTTTTATATATGCAATCATCCAATGTGGTAACATTAACAAATCTGAAATAATAGAAGCGTTTTTCCCGCATCTTTATGCATATATTGAATGTATGCGCCTTATAATGCATTTACACAAAAACAAATATTCAATTTACCATACAAATAGAGTAAATAAAATTATTTTTAACATATTTTAAAATCATATATGTCCGTATATTATATATACGAGATGAGTAAAATGAAAGACATTTTATAATTATATATTCTTTCTAAATGTATATATAACAATAATCATATATATATATATTTATATGCGATTTTAAATGTACATAATCCTCTTTTTTTACAATCATCATATGCGCATCTATAAGTTAATCTATATGTGGTATACATTCACATACCTTTTTATATACAAAAAGAAAACAAATATAAAAAGAAAAACATTAGAGAAAATTAAATTTAGATTTAAATGAAAATTCTTTTGTGAAAATAGTTTTTTACACAAACAACAATTAACTATAATATATAATAATATTGATAATATATATTTATATATCTATATGGTAGCACTGTTTAGTTAAGATTTATAAGGCAACATTATAACTTTTGTACAAATGTATATATATATATATATATATATATTTGTGTATGTTCATATATTTTTAAATTGAAATATACGCGTATATATTTGAAATTTTTCTATATTTATTTTGTATACATGTCAGAGAATATAGTGTGAACTGATTGAAAGGATTTTGAACTATTCATATATTCATATTTGTATATAAATGCATGTATGGTCGTCTATAATACTAAATAAACATATTGGGGCCAAAATTATTATAAACACCTTCGATATGCGGAGAATAATTTAAAGCGAACAAACATTTTATCTGTATACATAAATATATCTATTTCTTTATAACTTTTTAATTAATTCCATTTCATTATTTACAATAATTACATAAATAAAACTCCATCCTTTAACTAATTTTTTATCCATCCTCAAAATGTACAGTCTAAACATAATATATTAAGAATTGTATATATTTATATAAAATACATCCTAATATTTATCTCGTTTCTTATTATATAAACAATTTTTAATTAATTATATCCATTTACATATATATATTCGTATACGTGCTTATAATAATAAATTATATATAGTATATTAACGCATATCCATTATTCTATATATACACAAATAGATGTCAATATATAATTGATATTTATTTTGTTATAAAATGTCTGTTTTCTTATTGTTTTGTATATTATTTTTTATCACATAATTGACTGACATCGACGTCTAAATTTTTTCTGTTTCGGTACGTATTCCAAACCAATAACCAAAAAAATAAAACTTCATATATTAAAATAAATATGGTATACAAAATGCATGGAAAAAAAACCAAAAAAAAAAATATCAAAATTGACTTTTGTTTACTTCCATTCATTTCCATTTATTTATGTCTTGTCAACAAATTTGTTAAAATAAAATGTTATATATATACACACAAATGGTATTCCATATGTAGTAGGTAGGTGGTAGGTAATGGTAAAACCAAAACATATAAAAAAATATGAAGAGACCTCGAGGATATTTTATTGTATGATATAATGTATAAATTCAATGAATACAAACCAAAAGAAAAAAAAAGTAATGAATTTATAATTAACAAACCGAATATATTTGCGGTAAGCTCATTTACACCTCAATTTTATATTTTATTTTTTTCAGTTTGATGTACATATGTATATAATGATTATAAATAAAAATGAAAAGAGAATTTTTTTTTATGATTTTGCATAAATTATATATAAAATCACCTGTTGCTAATATATGTACATATACTATTAAATGTCTGTAAAAAGTAGGTGTCGCAGATGATTTGATTATGTTTCGTGTATTGACTTTGGGGCAATATTGAAATACAGGAAGGTGTATATAATTAATGTGATTGTTTTTTTAATTATTAATCATACATAATTTTGAATGCACATTTTTGAATGCAATGTTACTGGATAGGGTGATTTTTTATAAGAGTTGCATATAGGGAGTAATAGTGACATTTAAATTAATACTTATATACTGTGATTTAAGTGCCATGAATACTTTTATTTATTTATGCTTTAAAGTCTTTTATTTTTAGAAACGAATGAACGAATATCGTCATTTGTGTTCATTTTACAACACAATTTGTTTAAGATATCAATTAACGTAATTATATATAGAATTTACCGCAGGGTTGTGGAGTTGAAGTTGGAATCCAAGAGTCCATTATATTTTAATGGAGTGGGAATGTCTGGTATATTGTAAACTATAACTCATTTTTTAATTTAAACTGCAACGAAATTAAAAATATCACCGATATTTCTAATTAATTTCTTTAATATATAATTTCTTTGGTTTTGTAATTGTATGTGACATAATTTAACATTCATATCAATAATACAAGCTCATTATTCTATTATTAAATAAACATATAATAGAATTCACAAAAAAAATTTAAATTTTCAAAAAATAAAATATAACTGAATTATACAAGTGTTAATTGAGCATATATAATTATTTCAATAACCTATATGTTACAAAATATATATAATAATAATTTAAATATATAATATTGCATATATAAACATATATACATAATTTAACACACCTCTTTATACCAATAAATTACATATATTCTTGCGTGTAAAGTGTAATAAAAATGCAATTGAAATATACCGAATATATAAATACAATTGACTATATAGATAAATTGTTACAAATTGTTAAATATATATAGTATAAGTTTTGTTTTTTTTTTTGATGACCCAAAAAAAAAAACCGAAAGAAATATAATAAACTTTATTTATAAGAGTTTCAACTAACTCTCTATACATATAATTTTGTGACAATTTTCGTTATATATGGTATATACAAAAGTTATACAAATAAATAAATAAATATATGCAGACAAAAACAAAGAGATAGATTGCATGATAGAAATTTGTAACAATTTTCTTTATTTTACATTTTTATAGCACAAGTGTTAATGGTAATTTTTTATTTTTGTAATGTACTTAAAATGCTTAAAAAAATAGATTTAAAATGAAATTCATTAAATATGTACTAATTAAGGAACATATATTCAAAAAAAAAAATAATAATAAGTATTTATTTTATTATCATTTTGTATAAATTTGAATACAAATATTTATAAACATTATATTTTATTTCAATTAAATCACATATACCATTTCTAATTATATCCCTATTGACCAAATCATTGTGGAATTTTATATGGAATTCCAAGATACTTTCAGAAAAATATTCCTATCCAACTGGAATTCCATGTCGGAATGTTGTTCGAAATTCAATCAAATTTTCTATATATCCGATATATTTTCTAATTGGAATAAATATGAACATTTCCTTAGTAAATTCCAATGGAAAAGGGTAGGAAATGGCTATTACTTTTCAAGGATTTCAAATTGGGAAACACACAAATATTTTCATTATACATTATTCATTATACATAGAGGTTTTAATCGGTAGAACGTTCCATTCGGTGTCGAGAGTCCAAAACTCTGGCGGTAAAAAAGATTTTCTCACATATATACATCGGATTATCATAGCTTCTTTCCAACAACGTGGTCAATAGGGATATATTTATAGATTTATATACTTGCGTTGTGTATTAGATTTATACAATATGATTAAATTTAAATTAAATGTTTTTCTTTAGGGTCTATATAGGTAAATGAGTAATAAAAGTTAATTTTCTTTTATCATATATATGCAAATGTTATTTTAATTTTATGTTTGTACTATTTTTTGTAAATAAATCTTTAATGTACAAACAGTGCAAAATTGTGCAAAATATCTATGATCAAAACCTCGAAAAACTTTAAGTCTATTAAGAATACAATAAAATTATATTGATATACAAATTTATATATGATATAATAATTTTTCATGTTTTTTTTTACTATTTGAATATCCAATTAAATGTATATATTGTCATGCATATATAAGAAACAAAGGATATTTATTTACATGTAATTTTAATTATTATTAAAAATAGATAAAATTTCTTTGTAAAAAAAATTAAAATATATTTCCATTAATAAGGTTATATTTGGTTCTTAATTGATTGGGCGTTATAATTCCGTTCATTTATGAATATTTATAAATATTTGGTTGGAAAATCGAGTTATTTAAAAGTGAAAAATTTCGGAAAATACATTTATAATAACTATAAACAATGTATAAATGAGATTTGTTTATTTTTTATTGGGAAATTTTACTATAGATATTATCATTATGATTTTTGTTTTTGAAATCCTACATTCAATCAAAGATTTATAAAAAATTTACTACTAAATTTATATTTTCTACAACAGGCTGTCTGTTCTATATGTTCAGATTCGATAAATATTAAATTTGGCATATTTTAATAAAATTGTTGTTCATTAACATTTAAACAACAATTTTGTGGTTTAATAATAATTTAGGTTTATATATGTATATATAGGATCCATCCTACATTATATTATGCATATGTATTTCTTGAAGTTCACGTATCGAATTTGTTTAAAAAATTTAACATGAGTAGAACTGATAGAACATATAAATGAACAAGATTTTGTAGTGGGTTGACATAAGAAAAAAAAAACATTAGTCACTAATAATAGAAATAATTGTAAAAATGTATATTTAAAATTATATTGTCCATGTTATAATATGCATATAAATGCGGTACAAGTACATACGAATTACATATACATCTATATAATAAGTTCTTATATTATACGTGTATAATACTGAATGTTAAAATAAAGCAAAAATTATATATATGTAAAGAATGGCTAATCATATTGAATAATTTGTATTCTTATTACTATACACGTATATAAATATTTTTTAATAGAGTGTTTGTAAGTGTATTTTCATTTAAAGATATAAATTATTATGCGGATATTAATATATACAGAGTTGAGTTTTATATTCTGGTTTTTATATATTTTATGAATGAAAGTGTATGGTGTATTTTTATTTATATATAAAATAGAATATACAAATGATGAATAAATAAAAAAAAAATTGTATCTATATATTTATACCATAATAAATCAAAACAATTGAATGTATATTTAGCGGTTTCAGTTAAGAATCATTTTCAACTTTTTGCTTGGCAATACAATATATTTTTAGAATAGGCCATTTAAATATAGTAAAACATTTAATTCGTGAGCCATAATACCCCGATAAAAACATTTAAAATCAATTTGAAATCAATAAATAAAAATAAAAAAACTTACCTTGCAAAGTGCGACACCGGTATCCAGACGATCCATAAAATTATCTGTATTTATGTGTAATTCTGGATACATAATATTTAACCATTCAGCAAGATCTTCGCGCATAGCATAAAGATATTCTTCGCTTGACTTGAATGGTCGATATGGTCGGGATTCTAATAGGACGGTATTTGCCATTTTATTGCACTTTTTTTGTTACACAAAATATATTATATAGAAAATATATAAAGGTCAAAAAATTATTATCGATTAAACAACACCACAAAAAAAACAAATAAAAGAAACACTATGTTATTTTACACTAATTTATATTAATTTTTGTATTATTATTATTATTATTATTAAAGAACAATTTAATGAATCTGTTTAACTCTGTGTGTGATTTATTTTTTATTTATTATTGTATGAAGAACATAAAAAAGTTCCCGGCGACACGTTTTAATATATATTTTAACAAAAAAAAAACAAATAAGGTATATTTATAATATATAACCGCGGTGATGGATATTGAATTATGAATTTTTTTTTGTTTTTCAGTAAATTATAATCATTATATATAAATGCGTTTTTGTTTCTGTTTATTATGCGGTTATTTGCGAAAAAAAAAAATATACGAATAAAAAAATGCGATGCGATGCGAATATTATGATTATTATTTTGCAATTTTCTGTTTAAAAAAATTTGTGTTTAAGTTAAATTTGTTACTTTTCACCACGCAATGTTTTGATAATATCTGTCTGTATATATATATATATATATATATATATATATATATATATATATATATGCTGAAAACAAAAAAAAAAGGTTAATTAAATTTTTTTACGGGGTTATATTTTTTTATTAAAAATAAAATCATTATAATAATATGGTAGTCTTAAATATAAATGTTCAAAAAAGTTTTTTTTTCATATTTGATTTGAATTTTCTTTACACACAAAAACTACAAGTCGACATAAAATTTATACAAAACAATTTTTTTTTGTATTTGATATGTTTAAGAAAAAAATAAGGTTTAGTTTATGAGGAGAAAAAAGAATTAGAAGGATTAACAAATTTTTATATGTTTAAGTTCTTATATCTGCAATTCAAACCTGTAACTGAAAAAAACGCTGCCAAGCAAACACCTGAAACAGTACAGTACGTAATTGTGGCTAGGGTGTAGGGAAGCGGGGTTAAATTTTATTACCAATCAATATCTCAAAAAATTTTAATATAAAATAATGTGTCAGGCAAAAATATTCAAATTTATTACCAAAATCACTGCACAAAACGTGCACAAAAAGCTATACGTAAAAGAATAAACATTAATGATATCCGTTGTCGCATTAAAACAATATTTATTTTCATTTTGCCAATGAATTGCATGCAAATAAGTTTTCCATTTAAGTTGCAAAGCGCCATATGTATTTAAATATATTATATATATACATATAATAAAATTTCTTTATCATATCTTAAAGTTTTAATATTATGCATATTTTATCTGCATTCAATGTATTTTCACGTTGAAATTCTATATATATATATATAAATGGAACGCAGTCCTGTTCTATGCAAATGAATGTAATTTATTATAATATTCTCTATATATGCATATACCTAAACCTATAGTTTGCTATATATTATACAATGTATATAAATATATATTTATGAAATAGAAAAGTTGATAAGGTATATAAGAATAGTTGGCAAGCATTTCCATTCATTGTACAGATATAATATATTTTGCAAGTGATGGCAATATACAGTTAAATAAACGAATTTAGAAACCAAAAACAGAAGGCTGTTCCTGTTGTCGAACGCTAACGCAATAGTGATTTTATTTTACTTAACGATAAATTTTTGATTTGTTCCTTAACGTCGATGAAAGGCAAATAAAAATGATATATTTTTAATGGATTTAATTATTAATATTGGATTTGTTATCTTTAATGAAAACGATTTAATAAGGCACGTTACCGATTAACGGTAACGATCCTTTTTCTATGCTGTTTAAATATCGTTACCGTATTTTTTCGGGTATATCAACATTGCTAAATATACGAATAATAGTTGATTGTACCAATTGTATACATACAAATACATACGATTGCATACCGTGACTATATGGAAAATAAACTTTAGATTTTTATAATATGTATACCATAAAATAGAAGAACCATTTGGTGTTGTGCGATATAATAATATTGGTTTTTGTATAATATTCACAGAATTCTAAACAACAAAATTTTATATATATGTTTATAACCGCAATTTATATTTATTTAAACGATTAAAACTATGCAAGTATCTGCACTTTGTGAAAATGACATAAACAACATAAACAATATAGATATAGTATATATAATAATACTATATAGACAATTTATTACTATTGTTTTTAATATAATTGTATATTTTCAATATCTATATATATTTGAAAGTTCTAAACATTCACATAAATAGAATTTTAATACTTATGTTAGCACGAAAGAACCTTATTTATTTTTTTTTTCAATGTCGATTCTGTCGCATATACATTTTATATTATATATATATGCTATAGAGTAAACACAATTGTAGAATAATATAAATATAATAATCATAATTATTATTATTATTATAATATAAAACCATATGGAACTAAAGTTGTTTATAACATATATAATAAAATGTAAACGTTTGTACATTAATATAGAAAATCATATATATGTACATTGTACAATGTACATATATAAATACGACAAGTCAAGTATATATATACAGCAGACAAAATCGATATGAAAGGAAGAGTTTTTTTTACATTATTTTAATACGATGATATTTCTTATATTTATAAATGTATATAAATATTATAATGTAGGTATATCAGTACATATATAGAAGAGCTCCAGTTTTACTATAAAAGTTCATACATATAATAAATTTTTTTTCTACATATATATATTGATGATGATTTCATTTATCTCCATATATATATATATATATGCATTAACATATAATATAATATACTGTATTTATTTATTTATTTATTATATTTGTTTCATATATACATAAAACACTCTATAAATGGATATAAATAAATAAATAAATAAATATATGAAAATAGCAATGTAATAATACACAGTGTAAAACTATGAGATATTTTCTTCATAGTATATACATATATGTATTATTATAAAATCTATCATATATATAGATGATGATTTTTCGCAGAAATAAATCTTTTATATATACGTATATATATATCAAGAAATGTATCAATATGCATATAATACTCGTATATTGTTGAATCATATATAGTTTATGAACAAAAAAAAAACATAAATAAATAATAATACAATAAATACAACATAGACTATTAGTAATTTTATTATGTATTACTATAAAATAATCACATGTAGAAGTGAGAAGATGAAATATATTGTGTATATTGTATCAATATATATATACATATAATATATATTTATTGTAATAACATATGAATAAAATAAAAAATAACCATAACAACGTGGGAGTTCATTTTTTTTTGTATTATAAATACATATATTTATATTCTATAACAAGATATCCAGCATATAGATAAATATATTTTTTTAACTATAAGTGATGGTGGTGGTGAGACATTATTTGAATGAAAATTTTTACAATTATAATTCATCTAAAAATAAATTCATCTATTGCATTTATATATATATACAGTGATGTTCGGTAAAATAGGTGTAAAGCAATTTTAATGTATTTTGATTAATTTCAAATACCAATATCTATTTGTGAATCATGCCATCCATACGACAATTTAGTACTTTGTTTACCTTTATTTATCACATGAAAAGAAAGAGATAAAAAATGTTGTCATTCGTATTTCTGGGAAATTAGCTAGGAATATGCTGTTCGGTAAAATAGGTGCGATATATTTTGTTCTACCAAAAACACAAGAAAAAGTATTAAATGTCCACAATATTAAATAAAATCTAAGTATTTCGCGTACATACCATTTATGATTTAATATTTTGTCGCATGTCCCTTATTTTAAATTACTGCCTCACATCGATTTAGCATGAACTGCACCAATTTTTGGCACCTTTCTATAGAAATCGCTTCCAAACTTTTACAATTTCTTTCCCCCGTTCTACTTTGTTTTTTGAGCCGTTTTGTTGCAACTGATGTTTATACGTGCTTCCACAAGTTTTTAATCGGATTCAAGTCGGGTGATTGTGTTGGCCATTCTATTTTGTTCACATTATTTTGTGGAAACCAAACCGATGCTTTGTTAGCCGTATGTTTTGGGTCGTTATCTTGCTGATATGACCATATAATAGGCATGTTTTCTTTTGCGTATGGCAACATTTCGATTAAAAGTATCCTTATATATTCCTGTTCATCCATTGGATATTTTTGACCTAAATATATAGGACCAACTCCATACCATGATGATACCAAAACATATCATTAAACTACCACTTCCATGCTTAATGGTTTTTTTTGTGTTTTGCGGTAAAAATTCTGAATTTGGTCTTCGTCTAACATGTAATTTGCCATCTGATCCATGCAAATTTATATTGGTTTCATCAGAATAAAGAATATGTCGTCACTTTTTAATATCATTATCACCTGACCAATCACGATGTACATGTGCGAATTTTAAACGGTGTTTAATGTGTTTCGCTGTATGCATTGGTGCTTGTCTAGCTATTCGCCCCTATAAATTTGATGCTATTAACCTTTTTCATACCGTGCTTGATGAAATGCTTAGATCAAGCTCTCTTACAAGTTCCCTGGATGATAAAAAGGGCTCTTTTTTGTGGCAACAACCACTCTACGATCGTCATTGCTTTTAGTTTTACGTTTGTTACCCCTTCTTTCTGTGGTATATTTGAATTTTAATGCGTTGGTAATTATATTTTGGGAGCATTTCATAATTTCAGAAATATTTTTATATGTTAGCCCGGATGCTCTTAGATCCTTTATACGTTGCCATTCAAATACCGTACAATGTGTACTTCTACCCATTGTGACTTAGAAATATGTATTTATTTAATCCGGAATGTTTCAAAAATTAAATTTAAATCACTACTTTACCTAAAATTTATTTAAAAATTCACAAACTCACCACCAATAAATGTAATTTATTCGCAAAAACTAAATAAACCACAATTAACATAGTCCGCACCTATTTTACCGAACAGCATGTTCATAGCTAATTTCCCAGAAATACGAAGGACAACATTTTTTATCTCTTTCTTTTCATGTGATAAATAAAGGTAAACAAAGTACTAAATTGTCGTATGGATGGCATGATTCACAAATAGATATTGGTATTTGAAATTAATCAAAATACATTAAAATTGCTTTACACCTATTTTACCGAACATCACTGTATATTGTAATGCAATTATACAATACAATTTTTACAGCCATAAATCAAATATGTATTGTATATATAAAGAGCTCTTGTATTGTACTTGAACCTCACACATACAGTATATAATTATTAAAAAAACTATACATTTTTTCCATTTTAAACGATCAAATTTGGATTTTATTGTATAGCTCTAGAGTGCCGCATATTTATATATATTATAATATAGCTTTTTGTTTCATTTTGTTATTATGACTCCAAAAATATAACAATAAATTTATTTAAGCATAAAATAATTATTTATTTTATGCTATATATGTATGTTAAAAATTAAAGTCTTAATATATTGGTCATATTCGATTTTGTACACATCATGGGAGATTGAAGACACACCAAACAAAAAAAAATCAATTTTTCCATATTTAAATAATATATGTATAAAAAAGTGTTTATTTTTTATAATATAAATATATATTACTTGTTAAATGCGTATTTTATTATATCATATATAAATTTTAACAAAAAAAAAATGATGATAAGTTCATCATACTTCATATATTTATTATTATAAAATTAGTAGGTATATAAAAATAAAATTATTAAATTACATTGGAAAAAAAATATTTTATTATCATATGTCTGTATATATGATGGTCTTTATTAAAATGTGATGATGAAAAGAATCCGCATATAAAAAAACGCTGTCAGGCCAACACCTCTAATAGAATGCGCGTACTAGTGGACAGGTGAATTAGGCGTGGTTTTAATTTATCACTAATCAATTTCTCACACAATTTTAAGATAAACTGATGTGCCACATTAATTCTTTCCCAAGAACACTATTGGAACAGAACGAGCAATCACTCATCGTCATCCCTTAGATGTGCATTCAAGCTTCTGGATGGAATGAGATTAGAAACAATTCTTGAAAACTTCAGCCAAATCAGTATCAGAATAATTTCCGAGAAAAGATTAAGACGAGAAATCTTTCCATTTGATTTTTCACGATAAAAAATTTCAATTGGTGAACAAAGGTATATTAAAAAAGTAATGCATTAGAATTTTTTTCGGAAAACTAAAACAATATAATAACTACTTAAAAAGTACGTTGATATAAATTGTATGGTTCATCTTATACTATATATACTATATATACAAAGAAGAGATATTCCTCCATATATAAAATATTATAAAAAAAAAATTGAAAAATGTAAATATAATTATCTTGTCCGAATATATAATGATGATTTGGTTGAATTAATGTTTGTATATATACATAAATACTATATACCAACTATATACGGAATGACTTTGACTACACTATATATAGAGAGAAGAATTTATACGAAAAAAAATTGTATAATGGAAAAGATTTAAGACTAATGGATATTTGCATTAATATATTGAATGGCATATTATGATTGGATTGCGATTGTTTATATAGTGTACATTTTTATAACATGTTTAAACTATATGTATAGGTTTTTTTTTTCAATTATCCTTGCGGATTTTTTGTTTACTGTTTTATTTCATTTATGGATATACGGTGTCTTACATTACGACTTAATTGTTTAATCCCGATTATAACCTCTCAATATACTATGAAGATGTATTGTACTTTATCAGTTTTTTTTTTATCAAAGCAAAGTAGTGATTTTACACTCCTTCAGATATATCTTTTCTTGTTCGTATACCAAAGACCTCGAGATATCGAACCATGTCGATAAATCCAAAGAGGTATGATATTCATATTGAAAATGCTATTTAGATTATTAACTAAACTAAATTACATATACGCGAACAATATTTATTTAATATATCCGCAGCAAAAAAAAAATCTATATATTAAAAATTTATTATAATAATAATTATTATAATTTATATATGCGTGAATGCATTTTGCTATTAACTCTATATAAAAAATTAAAAAACAAAAGGTGAATGAAAGATATTATATATATAAAAAATTGTATTTAGATATATAAATAAGATATAGTTTAAAGAATATGTGCGATCTATATATAAACACACATTTAAAAGTCACAAAATGAATTTATGGATTTATTCCATAGAAATGGAATAAGATTTAACGCCTTTATTTGCAATATATGATTTAACATTCAAATCGCTACAGGGTTTGTTTTCCGCCGATGATTCAGAATTAAAAAATTTCCAACACTTTCCAACGATTTTTATAGTATATTTGAAATGGGAAATTTTAACAAATACATTTCTGAGTATGATTAAAAATGCTTTGATCAATGATTTTGAAAAATTTTAACGATATTTATAATGCATTTTAAAGAATCTCTAGCAAAAATTGAATACGTTTCCCGGAGGATGGACTGACTAAAAATTTTACGATTTTCCGTATATTTTATATAGGGAAAATTTTACGAAATCATTTTGAATCGTTCGATGAATTAATTTTGAAAATGATATTTATACCTAAAGCATCTCGGAAAAATATTGGTTAGTTTTTCGCTGGACGGATGGATTCAGAAATAAAAATGTTTAAAACAAATCGAATGAATCATTATATATTTGACTATTATAACCATATATACATATTGATAAATTGATTGCATTATTTATATATTCACAATTATTTGCAAACGTTATACTATATGAATGCATCGATAAATTTTTCAAATACTCGTATATTAAAAGATTTATTTTTACCCTCTCGTATATACGAATGCTAATAAAATTTGCGGTTATATCTATATGTATATATATACGATATTTATATATGATTGGTACGATGTATAAATATAATTTATATATAATGATGTGTAAGGTGGAACTAATTGTCCAGTTTATTTGGGTGCAGCTGCGTTAAGCGGAATAAATTCAATCAATATATAAATATATATGCGGCGTTATAACATTTCTTATCTGTTTTTATATAAACGTTTTCTTACCATTATATATATTTTTGTTATGGTTTATAATTTTTCTATAAAATATACTTCTATATAAATTTTATATTTTTGTTTATTTATATATTTAATTTTTACATTTGATTTATTTCATAAATTCGCATCAATACACATTTTAAACATTGGTATACATAAACGCACACGATATATATTATTTGTATATATATATACATATTAGTAATATATTTGTTAGGTTCACAAGATAAGCAAATTTTATAAATTTATGGCATAAAATAAATATAATAATATTTGTGCGGTGCGGTGCATTACATAAATATCTTATAATGTGTTGAAAAAAGATATAATATCTAATTTTTATATTATTTTTAATTTGATGTAATTAATTATGAAATAATTTTATTGTACCAAATAAAATCCTTATGTATATATATTTTACCATAATTTATAATATCTTTAGGCATAATGCCATTATTTTTTTATTTTTTTATATGATGTGGTTTGTTTTTATAATATTATTATGTTGATAGATGATTTATTTATTTAATAACAAATTTAGTTGTGTATGAATATTTTTAATCAATTTATATATAATATGAATGATATATTGTGCATGTTATTTTATATGGTTATAATTTTATTCGATTGCAAAAAAATGCAATCAGGTTATTTTAGTTATAATTATATTGTAAGAGGTACGATTTCAATATACTTATAGTTAAATTTCTGATTCTATATCTTTGAACAGTGGGATGATTATCTGTTTATCAATTTCACTGAAACGTTCAACTTAACATTTGAAATATTTTAATCATAAAAATTTAATTTATCATTCGGGAAATATTTTTAAATTACAGTCAATGTTTAAAACTTTATTACTAATATTTTATATATAATAAATGCGTTTATCCCAATTTTACTTATTAAAAGAATGTGTGCAATAACAGTGACATAATATAGTATATATATGTATATATAAAATAAAAACCATGATTAAATTTAAATGTAGAACCATATAAATAAGTAAGTATATTTTTGAATATATAAATATATAATTGTGCGGTAACCACAAAAGATTACACAATTATTTTTGAATCGTGTTTATGTTAAAAGGATTATTATGTCACATACATTGCATTAAAATGTATATATAGAATTTTTCATATTTATATGCGATTTATATATATATAAACAAAAATGAAATCTTACAAATGAAAAAAATATAAATATAAAATTTTGCGAATCCACAACAAACAAAACAAAAATCACAATTTGCGAATCCATATATATTAATAATATATATATGATATAATAATAATAATGGAATAATTTTGGAAAAAATAATAAACAAAAATAGATCGAAATAATAAATGAACAAAAAAAAAATTGAATAAACCAAAAAGTGTTCTAAAACTATACCTGTATATATATTGTTATATGTATATGCAGGATGAGTATCCATATATAATGCTATTTAATTCAATACATATGATATATCATTTTTATAAATATAATAAATGATAAATCGATTTCAATCAATATCTGTTGATAAATCTTTTTTTTTTTTATAGACATTAAAACCAAAAATAAATAAACAAAAAATTAATGCCATTTCATTGCAAAATAATAATAAATCTTATTTTTTGACAACATGAAAAATGCACATTTTGGAATTTATTTTATTATTATACATTTCTATATACTAACCGCAAATTTTTATAAGAATTTGGGGGTTTTTTTATTTATAAATATGCAAAATTTTTGTAATTTTTAAAAATATCGCATATTTGTCAAAATGTTTATATATGATTATGAAATTTTGAAATCGCATTCATAATATTGCTATTAAAATCGAGCTAATATTTGGAAAAATTCAATTGTAAATTCAATTGTATTGATGGATCTTTTTGGAAAATGTTTCTAATTCAGGAAGAATATCACAGATATATCTTTTGAACGTTGACTGTATTAAAATATTATACGGAACCTTTTAGCTCATGAGTTTAGGTACATATTTTAATAAAAAATTCTTTCAAAATGTACATATTAGGTAAAATAGAAACACATTTCAAAGAAAAATGCATTGGATCTTTATATATAGAGTCCTCTTTACCTATGGCAACTGGATAACATATCCATATACAGAAGTGATTGGTAATTTCTTATGATTTATACCGATTGAATGTCAAATAGGGATATATGGGGTAATGCAAATGATTAATATATAGAGAAACAAATAATGATTTTTTGTTGACTCATCAAATAGACGTATTTAATTGCTAAAGTTTAGACATTTTTTTATTTTGCATATTCATATATATATAGAACAGTTTAGAATAGAATTTCAAACGATTAATTATTTATTACAATAATTTTGAATTGAAAATGCCAATTTATGGCAGTAAATAGACTAAATATTTAAAAAAAATATATAGTGATAATCTCTATAAATTATAATAATAAATAACCCTGACCTCACTATACTGACCTAATCGTATATATATATTTTTAGAATATTTAAACAAACATATGGTACAGATTTGATTGAAATACTTGATTATATATACATATATTTTTCATACGAAAAGCATTAACAACTCTATATGCTGAGTTGTGATAATAAAATGTACAAAAATTATCTGTTTTTTTCTTTAACAAAACATTTCTAAAAACATATTATTAGTTGTTCATAAGATGATTAAACTTAAGTATTAAATTTTATTTTTTTTTATTTTTATTATTTCCTATATAGATATATATTTTATTTACATTACACATTCATTCAATATTTATTTTTTTATTCTTTTATATATATAACAGATACACATTTGCGTTCAGAAAATTATTTTCACCACCCAACATTTGCAGTGTGATTCATTTTCATTTCCATTATATATAAAAGACAGACAAAAAACATTTCTTTATATAATACTATACATAACATTAATTTTCCGAGGAAAACTCTTAATAAAATGTAAAAAATAAATTTTATATTATATTTTTATAATTATTTTTGTTTGTTGTCAATCCATTATATATATACAGTCTTTATTATAGAGAATTATATCTATATATAATTTTTAGATTTTAATCAATATTTGATTGATATAATTATAAATTATGGTTATATATCGATTATCTTTTATTATATATAAAATTATATTTTATATGATAACGGAAATGTGATAAGAAATATTTTGTGTAATAAGGAAAATAAACATTTTATATATAAATAGAAAAAAAAAAATAAATAAATATAAGTCATATAAAAAAACACTCACCTTTTTTTTTTTTTACATGGAAATTTTATTGATGATGAAAAATAAAAATATTTTTGATGGATTTATATAATATATATTTTTTATTATCTCACTTTTTTTATTATTATTATTATTAAATGTTTATTTATATATTTACTTTTAATTGATATAGCGATATAGATTTTTATGAACAACGTGGAATGTTTTAATATTAAAATTGATTTTTACACGCACCAAAAATTAAAAATAATAAAGTCAAAATAGCAAAATATCTAAAAAACATACAAAAAAATATTTAAATAATTTATTTTTTCTTATTTATGTATGAATTTAAATTAAATTGTTAAAATATACATATATTGTATATATTTTTAGGTAAAAATATCCTTTTTTCGATTTGAATAGCAAACGCACACAATATGGTATATGAAAAATCAGCACCGTATAAAGGATCAAAAAAAAAATAAAACAAAAACAAAAAATAAAATAACTGCAGTCGTTGCTGTGTCCTTCAAGTTTACCGCTGTTTTGTTGCTCTATTTTTCTGTTTTTGTATATCAAAAAGGCACAAAATTCGTATATGTATATAAAAAGAAAATTCTCTTTTTTTATATTTATACTATATTTTATATTTTGTATACCTCCTTTTATTTTTTTTTTGTTCCTTTTTATTTACCCAATTCCTTAAAATTGCAGTAAAAATGTTTGTCAAATGTATTTTTTTGTTCTATATATTAACGGTTAAAGAAACAAACAAAAAAAAAATCACACACCCAAAATATTTATTTATTTTTACATTAGTTTTCCAAATGTATAAATTATATAGAAATGTATATTTTATTGTTTTTAATTATGGAAAAACCATTAAAAATAAAAAAACCTCAATCCTTTGTGAAAATTTTAATACCACCACTACAGTATATTATTTATATAGCAGCAATTTATAATAATGATTTTTTTAAGAGAAAATCCAATAAAATATTCGCGCACGCGTTTCGTATATTTATAATAAAACATAAATAATAAAATATCAACAATAAACAAATAAAAAATTAAATTTTCATAAATAAAAAAAAATGTTAAATTAATATAAAATAAAAATAAAATTGTTAAATACACATCCAACTCGAAAGAATGATTATCGTAAACTAAAAAAACTAAAACTAAACTTAAAAAAACCAAAATGAAAATATAATATTTATTATTAAATGTGACTGACTGTAGTCGATGTCGGTCGACTCGAATAAATTCAATCTTATTTTATTTATAACAGTATAGTAGATAGACCAAGTACAGACAGTATATATGCATATGTATATTTTTTTTTATTATTTTTTCATTTCGAGATAAATGCACACACACCGATTGAATAACTTGCGAGCATTTGAAAATTCAATATATGTATGAATGAATTTGTTGGTGCAAATATAAAGCGGCATTTGAACAATATTTGGTTACGCGATAGACAAATGTAATGAGTAAATACAATTTATTTTTATATGAAATTGTAGGTGGGTAAGGGAGATTTCCTATACATATGAAGTCTACTTATAGTATATAATATAGTATAGTATAGTAGAATATAAATTAATATTTTTATTGTTATGTTAACCTATTAATCTGTTCAGAAGTGTATCCTCCTATTCCACTTTAAAGCACCCCTCTCGAATAGGATTTCGACCGATATCTTCTTCTCAATCATACAGAATTTGAAATGTTCCGAGTTGACTTTTTGAGGTAGTCATTAAAAGTTTCGAGACCCGGAACATACCACTTGAGTCGCCTCAGCCCTATCGTTTTCTATTGATGGCATCTTCCGGTTCAGTCCAGTTCCAATTTTTTAAGAATAATTTTAATACAACTGATATGATTAGCTTTGTACAGTACTTATGCAATTTCCTCTTTGACTTATTTGACTTATTTATAAAATTGTGCACATCACAACTCATCTTTCCCAAAATATTATAATATATTATAAGAAAATCCCTAAAAATATTATCCTTAATACCAAAACATATTATTGTAATTCGCAAATTTAATGATACTACTCTGTCCTCGATGTTAAACAGCAGATTGTAGGTGTGGATATAAGAGATGCGTATATGAGATTTTTATGAATCACACAAATTTTGCAGTATATGTGAGTGAGTTTGCATTGCCAAGCAATTGTATATATAAATTTTTTTTATGCATATGGTATTTTTCATATATACATTATTCATTCAAACATTCATACACAAAAGCATAGCGCCAGTTTACCTGCGGATTTATATGGTTTTATATATATAATACTATACAAACATTTTAATCGAGGTAAATTTATTGAGCTCTCATGAACATGAATGTTGTTGCATACGTATAATTTTAACACACTCACACACACTCACGTTAATCATCCAACCAACCAATTCATATAAAAAATTATTCATTTAATTATCCCGAGAGCCATCATATATCATATAAATATAAAATAATAATAATATGTATTCTATTTATATACATAGGTAAACAAAAGTGTAAACAAACAAATAAAAACAACCATAGATAAACATATGATTTTTGCATACCATGTGCTTTTTCCGCATTCATCCATGCAATTCAATAATTGCAAGTAAAAATGACAAAATGCAGTTTTCCGTATAAATTAACCTTGCATGTATTTTTACGATGAATTTTAATTATTATTCCAGAAAGGAGATAATAACGATAGAGATTTGATTTTGATTGTAGGTACACTAAAAATTAGTTATAAATATTTGTATATAATTATTTTGTGGAAAACTTTTACACTCTTACTTTTACATTTAACATTTAATAAGTATACGTATAAAAAGATTACATATTTTATTCCATATCCATATATAAAGTAGTTAAAGAAAAGTATTATTCTTTAGGAAATATATTTTAAAAAAAGGTATCTACGCCTGCAAAAAAATCTTGGAATTAGATAAAAGTGGAATAGCA
The DNA here is from genome assembly GCA_958336335.1 of Dilophus febrilis. Classification (NCBI taxonomy): domain Eukaryota; kingdom Metazoa; phylum Arthropoda; class Insecta; order Diptera; family Bibionidae; genus Dilophus; species Dilophus febrilis. The sequence continues at coordinate 11,662,756 of OY284470.1, read as the reverse complement.
ATTCGTCGCATGATACTATAAAGGGATATTTTTAATACAAATGTTTTACGGATTGTTTTAATAATTACGTCTTTTTTTTTATGTCAGGAAAATGGCATAAATACTTTATATATGCATATGAATGTAAAAAATATTTTACCATAATGGAAACTAATATTTTACAAATACTAAGGTAAATTATTTCTTTGATAAATCGTCGTATTATTCGATAAACCGATATAATAAAATCATTTTAGTACAAAAAATATCCTTCTGTGTGATATTCATAAATTTTAATAAAGTAAACAAAATATAATATTGCAATATAAGAGCATATATAATATATAATAATAAAAAAATAAATGCAATTCAAAACATATAAATAAATAAACATATCAATTTTTATTATAATTTATATTATTATTATTATGTCCTTGTTATATTTTTCTCATAGATTATTGTGTATATAATAATTATTAAATTTAAAAATATTTTCGAGATAAATAACACGAAAAATTTCTCCAAGGAAAATTATTACAAAAAAAATTAAATTAAAAGAATAATAATATCAATTAATAAAATTTTATGACAATTGGCGATATATCCAACCAAGCACGACAATAAAAAATAAAAGGTTTTTACATATATATATATATTTAAAATAAATTATTAATATTAAATATTGTAATATAAAAGGCACGACAAAATCATACCATAATTGGAAATTTACAAAAGTCACAAAATACAAATTTAAAAAAAAAAACTTTTTAAAATTATAAATAAAATATGATATAATAATCAAAATTAAAAATGTAATCAAATACAATTATAAATATTATATTTAATTACATTACTATAGGTATATAAATTCGGATATTTAAAATATAATTTCACTTAATTTTTTTTTTTGTTATTCTGCGTATATTAAGTTTTATTTTAATCCAAAAAGATCAATAAACCATTGCGACCTTGTCAATGCGATTATTTAATTCATTTAATTTAATTTTTTTTTTTCTTTTTTTTTATTTTGTGCTATGCGAATATATTCATTATGTTATGTTAAAACTATATATCATTGTATATATACAATACAATTGATTTATAAATATAAATTCATATGTTTTTTATTATATATGTTAATTATATTATAAAAGCATTTCTCGGCACAATGACCTATGGTTAAAAAAAAAATTATAATAATAAAATGATAATCTATAAACATGTATAAATAAACGTTTAACAAAACGCGGCGCCAATTAAGTCAGGATATATTTATTTATTATTTATAACCACCATATTTAGGTTTTCGTTATTTTTTTTTATTATTAAGTGTAATTGTAATTTATTTTTTTTATAAATTGCGATCATTGACGAAGACACGATGGATTCGATAAACATGAATAATTTTTCAAGATTAAAATAATAATAATAATATTAACAAAAAAAAAAAGTATTACATCAGTTCAGTTATATTATACGTATCGGTATATACTATATCATTCACATTCATATATATATTTATAATAATTATGATTATTATTTAACCCGTGCCAAGGATAAAAATGAAAATAAAAAAAAAAGAAAAAATACAAAATATGATATAAAAATTTTCATTCGTGTCAATTAGATTGAATCATTTTTTTATTTTTTTTTAACTCTTTTAAAAATAAATATCTATATATAAATAAATAGGTATTGTATATGTATATAAGGAATAAATAAAAAAATTAAAGACGTATTCCTTTTATGGTAACATAATTTTTCGTATAAAATTATAAAAATTTGTATTTATAATGTTAAAATTACAACATATATATATATTTATATTTATATATGGAAAGGAAGGTAAAGGAAGTAAAATATATAGAAATTTATGAAAAATACATATATTTTATTATGAGAGCAGATAATTAATTTAATCTATAAAAATATGTTTAAAATTCATTTAATTCAAGTTCAATTAATTACACTATACTTATTATTATTATTTTCATATAAAAATAATAATTTCATTGTGTTTTATATATGGCATATAATATACACAGAAATTGAAACATGCATAAACATATATATATATGATTATTATGGGTTCGGATAGACTAAATAATTTGGTAATTAAAAGGTATTAAATATAAATGAATCATAGAAAATTATCTCACCGCATATAATTATTGAAGATTTATAATATTATATGTAATTACAAAAAATTAAAAGTTCAATAAACGTCTATACTTTATAGATTATTTCATCATCACTCATTCATAACATATATATAATTTATTTCAATGCTTTTTTTGTGTTTCTCCACCAGGGATATTCTATATATGGTATATATTAGGTTGTTTAAAAAGTATTCATAATTTTTTTTACAAAATTCAAACGATTTTTTTATATATTTCAAATGAACTTTATTAAACCAAATGTGCGCCGTTTTGATCGATGACCCTTTGCCATTTTTCTGGTAAAGACATTATCCCATCACTGTAGAACTTCTGTGTTTTTTGGGCAAAAAACTGATACAAGTGCATTTTGCAGTCCTCTGCGGAATTTAATTTTAAACCATTAAGGGAGTTCTGCAGAGACCGGAACAAATGATAATCTGAAGGTGCAAGGTCCGGGCTATATGCTGGATGCATTAAAACTTCCCAGCCAAACTCTCTCAGTTTCTGCCGAGTCATCAAAGATGTGTGTGGTCTGGCGTTGTCATGATGGAACACAACACCCTTTCGATTGATTAATTCTGGACGTTTTTTTTTTAATCTCGTGCTTCAATCTTGTTAATTGTTGACAATAGAGATCGGAATCAATGGTTTGACCGGGTGCTAGTAATTCATAATGAACGATTCCTTTCCAATCCCACCAAACAGACAGCATTACCTTTCTTGGTGTTAATCCAGGTTTTGCTACTGTTTTAGGAGCTTCACCCTTCTTGGACCACGATCTTTTTCGTACATTGTTATCGTATGTGATCCATTTTTCATCACCTGTAATCATTCGCTTTAAAAATGACTCGATTTCGTTCCTTTTAAACAGCGTTTCGCAAATGGAAATTCGGTTCATTAAATTGTTTTGTGTTAATTCATGTGGTACCCAAACATCGAGCTTTTTCTTGTATCCAGCCTTTGTCAAATGCTTTAAAACTGTTTGGTGGTGGATGTTTAGTTCTTTAGCGATATCATGACTGCTTACGTGTCGATTTTCTTCAATTTTTGATATGATTTCATCGACTTTTTCAGTGATTGGTCGACCAGAACGAGGTGCATCTTTGACATCAAAATTACCGGAACGAAATCGAGCAATCCATCTATAGGCTGTTAATTTTGATAAAGTTCCTTCGCCGTAAACTGCACAAATTTGTTCATGTGCCTGCGTTGCATTTTCACCTTTTTCATAATAAAATTGTAAAATGTATCGAATTTTTTCACTAATTTCGCTCATCTTTAATGCACTACAACTTTTAAATGACTAAACAAATTTAATTTTTTTTTTTTTTTTTATCTACGAAATGTCATCTTTCGAACATATGTTAGTGTTACCTGATCAGATTCGTACCACTTGAAATATTCAATTATAATGACATCTATTTATAAAAATTATCAATACTTTTTCGACAACCTAATATATGGATACGGAATTGTAGGTTGGTTGCGATTACAAATAAATTCTTTTAGATATCTGTGCTAATACATATTTATGTATACGATTTATACACATAATTTTATTTCAAGAAGTCCCTCCGTTATCATCAACGCAATAGCTGTCTATATATAGTTGTCTAATGAATATCACGAATTGATAATGATTAATTGAACATTAAGATAATGATTAATTGGATTTCCCATGTGGGAAATTCTATTTCATTTCCGCAGGGAAATTCTGTACAATTTTCTAATAGGAAATTTTACGGAACCCAATAAGAATACGGAAAACATCTTTTTCAGACTCTAAACATCAGGATCGATAGAAGGAAGTAAAAGGACTATCAGTCAAATAATCTAAGAGACATTTTCGTTTCGCTTAAAGGATTCGCTTAGCATTACACGCGATGAACTCTGCATAGAAATTGGTTTTCACATCTCTTAGACTTTAGCGCATAAGGATGAAGGTACATTCCTCACGTAATAAGAGGTCGGACAGAATCGCCCCTTCAAAGAAATGCGCAAGATAACACTATCGGACGATGTCCTTATTAGGACTCTTGAGATCTATATTTTATATATATGAATTTGCTATCCCATTTACTATAAATATTGTTCAGCGATTTTTTTAAGTCACATCTAATTATTAAATCTATTCTCGCATTTAGTCACATTTAGAAAAAAAAAAACTATATATGTAATATATGTTTTATAATCAGTATAATTACTGATTTTTATATACCGTGCGATTCCTAAAAACTATAAAAACACATTATTCCTTTTAAACACTATCTATCTTAAATAATAGGATATATTTAGATAAAAATCGTGACACAAATAATAATGTATATACTAGCTCTAAAACCAAACAAATAAAAAAAAAAATTCCAATATAAATTTTCATCATCTTCAATTTATTTATATATATATACGTACATATACGTACATTATTATTTGTTTATTTTTCCTTTAATTTAGTATTGTTTTTACTATATACGCGATGTTTTTATTTTTTATTTTTTCAATAAAAACAAACAAAGTTTAAGATCACGGTCTTATAATAATACATATTTATTTTTTATACATTATTTTATAGATGAAATTAAATCTATGGTTGGTTATTACAATAGAAAAATATATATACAATATAATGAACAAAAAAAAATAAATAAAACTATCGCAGAGTTTTGCTAAATTCAAGGTAAAAATATTTTATCTATATAAAAAATAAAATAAATTAATATATACGGGCGCTTTTGTTGTATTTTATATTTTGTCGTAATATATTTTACATATTCGGTAAAGACATGGTCAATAATTATACTTTTAATTACAATTGTATATTTTTTTAAATGTTTATTTATTATTATTATTATTATTTGTCTTTTTTATTCATCATCTTAAAGACTTTATATTTTCAACCACCTTCTATAAGAATGTGTATTCAACCACATTTTAATGTTGCTCTTTATATATATATATATATAATTGATATAATTATTTGTATTATTATATTAATTTAATATTAATAAAAATAAAATACACCTACGCACAAATAATTAAATTAAATATAAAAAAAAATTATAATATATGTTTTTTGTTAAAGGTCGGAAAATGTGATAATTACATCGGTTAGTTTATATAAATTACGACGAAAATAACACGATTGGATTATTTTAATATGGCATTTAAAATGCGGTATTATAAATATCATACAAGGACTACGAATTTATGCAACTATATATTCAAGTGAATTCAGTCTGATAAAGTCAATTGTGTCTTCATAATTATTAAATCATTATTGATTGAGTCACGTAGTTCGAAGATGATATATGAATATGAAAACTATATATTTAAATTTATGAGGTCGCGTTTCGATGTTCATGAGCCTATATATATATTTCACCAACAACTTTTCACGTTGCAACTCAAATATTTGCACTTATAACTTAACATTTTCTGTTGTTAGTAAATTTATTTGCCAACAATATGTTATTATGATTCAAAGTTTATCAAATTTGCAATTTCTGTTGTTGCCCCAAAGGAATATTTTTAAAGGGTAAAGAGGACTTTGCAATGAAACCTGCAAAAAATAAAAAAAAAACACTTTTTTGTTTTCCTCTTCAGTCACCTTTAATATAACCTAATTAATAATTATTAATTATTATTGATATTTATATACATACATACATCTATTTGATTTTATTGCACAATAAAAATTGTATGCTTATACTTACATTAAGTTATTATTAAATAAAATGTTAAAAATGTATATGGAATCTTATAAATATTATTCATATTTATTCTATAAATACATGGAACAATAATATATAGAGGAGAGGTTTAATAATAGAAATAAAAAAAAAATAAAACGCTGCGATATTATCTTTTAGGACCGTGCGTAGTCCCCTTAACTATAAAAATGACGAGAAAGTGGTTGATTTTCTTAAATTTATGACTTGATTTTAACAACTCCAAAATGAATTTGGTGTTACTGTTGGTAACGGTACGGATGGTGTTGACGGTGTTGACGGTGTTGGCGGTGGTGGTGGTGGTCTTATTATTGTAGAAGATGTTTCTGTTATGGATGGTGTCGAAATTGTCGTTGTTGTTGCCGTTGTTGTTGTTGTTATTACTGATGTTACTGGTGTTACTTGTATTGTTGTTGTTTTAGTTGTTGCTCTTGGTGCAGTTGCAGTTAGTGATGTTGATGATGCGGGTGTTGTAAATATTGCCAACACCGTCAAATCGCTCATTTCAATGTTACCCGAAGAATCATCGGCCATTGATAATTTCGTACTACCACAACCTTCTTCAACATTTATATCGGTTGTTGGTGAAAGGGTACGTTTTAATTCACGTACTTTGGTTGATTTTGGTATATTACCAGCTAATGTTAAACCTCTAACAGCCGCCGGATTATATGGTTCTAAGCTAAAATTATTATATGAAAAATAGAAAAAACTTTATAAAATATGAAAATGTATTTATTTTTTATATAAAAATATTACCATAAACATTTATTATAACAAGAAATGGCTTCAATTGGATTCTTTTCATCTAAACAAATGTCACCGAGTACACAATATAATTTTGAATTTGCCTGAAATTTGATTTGTCTACGTAAAATTTTATATGCATGTTTAGATTTATTACATTTTCGTAGTAAATCCACTAATAAATAAACCGATGGTAAATGATATGGATCATATTTTAACGATTCATATAACATTTTGATTGCCAGCAATGGTCCATTAAATGTTGCAAATAAATCGGCCATTAACTAAATGAAATCAGAAAAAAATCAAACAAATTTGATGGATGGATGGATTTGTTTATAGTAATCATACATACCACTAATGTACGTGATGTTTTACCGAATATTTTAATAACCTTCTCAATGGTACGTTGAGCTTCACTTACATTTTCCCGTGCTAAATTCGATGAAATCAATGTAGTATAGATTTCAAAACGATATGGATATTCTTCCATCATATAAAATAATTCGGCTACAGCTTCTGTATGCTTCTGTGTTCGAATGGATAATTTGGCTATGTGCAAAAGAATACAAAAAAATCAAATTAGAATGGAAAAAAATGCAGGAAATTAAATATTTACTTTTTAATAAAATAACTTCAACGTTTCGTTTATCGGCTAAATTTGCACGTGATAAAAACATAAAACTTTTTTCCATACGTCCATTTAGTGTGGCAAGAAGTGCTAAAATAAACCAATTATCTGAATTATATTCATCGGCTTCCAATGGTGGTATTGCCAAATTCTCTAATTCTTCATTTTTCTTTTGTACATAATAAATTGTACCCAATATCGACAGTCCATAATCATTTAGATAACCATTTTCGCGACGTACACGTTCCAAATATTTTAATGCATTATCATGATCACCATTAAAATAATGACATTTTCCAATTAGTGTCAATATAAATTCGGCATCGCCCAACATTGATTGTTTTTCAAGTTCACGTCCGATGTGAATGGCTTTCGTAAATTTTCCCGCATAAATTAATCGTTGTACATTTATCCATGGCATTATCCAATCCGATTTTAATCCCTGTGCCGTAATCTCTGGACATATTTCCGTTGGTAAAACCCCTAATGCCAACATATCTTCAATTGCACTTAACGTTAATGGTATTTTTTTTAATACTTCACGATATGCCTTGCATATAGTTTTTTTTTGTTTACGATCATACATCATTAAACGTCCAATTAACATATTAATTTTCGGTGATCGATTATATTCGGGAACCGTTTTTAATACATCTAAGGCTAATGCATCATTTTTTAAAACTCTATAACATAATGCTATTTTATATTTAACATCATGGTCGTGAAAATTCTGGAATATCGATGATGTTTGAGATTGCACAGATTCATAATCGGATTCATTTTCAATTATAATATCTTTATTATTAGTATTATTTTGGTCATTAGTAATATCTTTATTATTATTATTATTGCAACTATCAATTTTTGATTTGGTTTTTAATTTAATCATATTAAATGGTTCGGGTAATACTAATCTTTTACGAATTTCCGAATCTTGTGCAATGTTACGAATGTCACATAATTTTAATGCCACATGATATTCATATATTTGTAAAGCATAATATAAAACTGAAATCGCTTTACGATATTCACGTAAATTATATAAACTATATCCAAAGTAACAATATACAGAATATTGTTCATCAAGTGTTAACTCTTTCGTACGTTGATACAGTGCCATAATTGTTGTTGCCTAATAAATGCGTTATCATTTTTAGTTATTGGAATAATGTTAATGATCAGAAAACTCTAAGGAATATTATCACAAAAAACCCCAGGCAGAGAGTGATCCTTAATATTTTGTTTATTTAAAGTTTGTCGTATAAAACTATAGTTAACATTTTGTGTGTGAAACATATAAATAACCAAAAGTAAGATTAAAGCTCATATATTACTTTAGAAATTTGCCAGATTTCTTTAATCTTTAGTCATTTAGTCATAAAACCATTGGGCCACGCCGAGGCACATTAATAAAGTATATTCACTTGTAATATTTCTATTAATTACGGCCAAATTTTGAAATGTTTCACTTTTCTTTTTTTTTAACTTTATTGTAGGATATTTATTGTAGGATATTAGCCAAAATTGATTTATCAAAACAAAAACAAAAACAACTTATAAAATTCAACTTACAATTTTTGGTACATCTTCATATAATTCATATTCATACAATAATTTTAACTGTTCAATTAATTGCTCCATTTCTGTATTAATCTATTTTTTCGTTCTTGTGTCCGTGCAATGTATTTAAAATATATTTAATTAATTAATTCTTTTTTAATTTAAATAAATAAATAATAAATATTTTTATTAAATGATAAATTAAAATTTTTTATTTTTATTTATACATTCTTGGCAAAAAAATGAAATCAAATAAAAAACAAACGAACATTACCGATCAAATGCAGCCATTTTTCTTTATTCTCTTTTTATGGTGCACCTTAGTTTATGTTGCGCGCCACCCATCGATGAGTGGTGAAATGATTCATATATATCAATTTATTTACAATTTTTTTATGGCTGGTGCTGAATTTATAAATAAAAATTGAATAAAAATACAATAAAATTTGCCAAAAATATGTAATTAAAAATGTTAATACACCTTTCTTTATTTAAATTCAAAATATATAAAAATCCACTTAATGAAGCTTTTTTTGGTAATAAATTTTATTAACTTAACTATATATACAAATTAGTTGAAAGTATATATGGGTATTGATTAACTTTAATCAGATGATGAGGTAACATTTCTTCTGGTTTTTCATCGGGTTCTGCCATATACCGGTCAATATAATGCAGTATTTCAAAACCGACTTCAACCATAATCAATATAATAATCATCCATTCTAAGCGTACATGATGAATATCATTTAAATTCGATGATATTAATTCGGCCAATTCAACACAATGATTTAATTTTTCATTCATCACCTTGATAAAAATAAATTGGGAAATGAAAAAAAAATGAAATACGTTTTAAAACATTCAACCATCAAATATTTACCCTTGTTCGTCGTTGAATGCTAAAATAAGCAATTGTCTGAATGTACAATTGTTCGAGTTGTTCACGATCCCAATAGAAATCGGGTGTATCCAATAGATCTGAACTTAAATTGATTAAATGACGTAATGCAAATAATTCACCAGTTTTACGTAGTACTTCAGCACGTGACATTTTAATGCGACGTCCAGATTTTAAATCTTCTGTAACGTATTCCATAGAATCAATATATTTATCTAGTGCCGATTCCCAAATACCCAATTTTACCGATGTTATTAATGCATTCGAAAATGTATACTTTTCTAAATAGCATTCATCGCTATTCGAAAGATAAAAACTATTATTTTTTAATTTTGCATGCGAATGTGATGAGCTGCTAACGGTGGTTATAGGATTACTGCTGCCAATATTACCGGTACCATCACCAATTGCACCGGCGGCACCGGTACCGGCACCCGCCACTTTAGAACCATCCGTTTTTAAATAATTATATGACATTATTTCACTTTCATCTTGAACCACTAATTTATCATAACTATTTTGTTCGTAATTCGATAGAAATTGTAAAACATTTGAACATTCCAATTCGGTACAATTCCATAAAACAACACTGCCTTCACGAAAAAAGAATATATCCCTTGGTTCATTTTCAACTTTATACTTGGCCGTAACATATAAAATATCTTGATCTGTACCCGAATTATCGGTAGAAAAAAATGTTATCGGTTTATATAGATCCTGTTTGATTAAATCCACCTGTAAACGTTCCAAATTATATTCTTCAGCCGTTGCAAATGCAATAACATTAAAATACCCATTGGATTCGTTGTTTTCAATTTCTTCTGAACGTTTTTTACGAAATGGACGTTTTTTTAATTGTGATATTGTGGCTGGTGATAAATTTTGTGTATGATGATGATGCGGTGAAAATTGATTTTGATTAGTCGCCTTCCGGCTATTAAAAAGTGGTCCAGCTCTGTTGGTCGTGCATACAGACGCAGATTGTATGGCTGTAATTTGTGTATTCACTAAACTTTTATTACATTTTAACAATAAATTATTATTTTTAATTAAAAGACAACTGAGTCTTTTATTATTATTATTATTATTATTGTTGATGTTTGTTTTTGTGGTCACTGTCGTTGAAAACAATTGATAAAATTCATTGTTATTACGGCCGCTTCTATTACAAGATAGTAACAAAACACTTCGATTTATATTATTTATTTTTAATTTATTACATATTTTAATAAAATTATTTAATAAAATCATTTTATTATATAATTTATTAAAAAAAAAAATTAATATTTCACTTTTAATTTTTTTATAAACAAATAATGCAATAAATAATAAATATTTTGAAATAGAATTTGAAATATAAATTTACATATGTTTTTTCACCTTGAAAATATGCTGCGAAAAAGTTAGCAGCATTCATTTTAACTGCGGTGTCGGGAATTGGAATTCATTTTTCTTTTGGTCGCGTTCATAATACCAAAAAAATCTTCGTTTAGGATTCGATTGGTACGTTTTTTTGCGTTTCTTTAAAAAATTCGATTAAATTCCTCTACTTTTCAGCCCAAATTTTACCCAATAGTTTCAAGAAAATGTTTAACAAAAACTTTCCCGTTAAATAAAGATATTTTAATCATATTTAAAACATGTTTCAAAATATTCATAAACGGAACATATTAATTGGTTGTCAAATATAATTATCAAATCGGCAACGCTGTATTTAATTCTTCTTGACGAATCGCGATCGTGTTTTTGTTTTTAAATCAAAGTGGAAAAAAAAAGAAAAATAAATAAATAAAATAAATACAAATTAAATTCATTAAATTCAAATTAATTAATACATTAAGATTAACAACAAAATTGTGATAAAAGTGTACGTGATAATAAATAATAAGAAAATGAGACTATCATTAATATGTTTATTTAAAAAAACTGTACCTGGTCATATATTTCGTGGTAAAAGACGTTTGGTAAAACCTGTAACTCGTCGGGCAATGAACACATTAATTGAAGATTTCAATGTACAAGAAAAGAATATGTTATTATTACGACATCCTTATTTAACACTGGTAATTATCTGTTAATTGTTTTTAATTAAAAATAACCTCATGATCTTAAAAATCACCAATCTTCTCGGTTCTGTCTATATGGATTATTCCCTCTTCGGACTATAATATACTATTTGTGATGTTTTTGTCTAGGAAACTCGAAAATACAATATAATAGATGATAATCATAGTACAAATTCACATTTATTTGATTAGATTCAAGAATAAATTGGATTGGGAGTAAACAAAAATTCAGTTTCTACATAAAAAATACATTTTTAGGTTATGTTGAATATTAAATTATTAAACGAAATTATGTGTTTCCCTATATAATGGTCACTGATTACAAAATCATACACCTCAATCACAAAATAGTCAATCAATTAACCGATCGGTTATTCTTTAATATAAACATTTACCTCTTCTGGATCAATGTCGACTTTAAAATAAACAAAATATCCTTGTACGCAAACAAATGTATTAACTATATATTAAACTGAATTCGGATGCATTATGCATGATGCGATTTATCCCGGAACCCAGGTAAAAGGTAAACCTATACAATTCTTTTAATAGAAGACAATCTGTATTTGTATTAGAGTTAAATTATTTAATCAATCGGTTCTAAAAAGAAATTTATGTTGGTGGAAATTATTTTTTATCCTCCTTTTTTATTTTTTTTCTCTATCAAACGATTATAGGCAGAATCTTCGGGTCATGCCAAAGCATTGGAAAAGACACAGACATATTTTGAACAATGGAGAATTCAACGTATTGAACATGCCATGAAACCTCATGTAACAATAGAAGAACGTTTAGCATGCCTTAAGGTAGATGATAAATGGGATTAATTATAATAATTATTATAACAATTTTTTTTTTTAGTTAAAATACAAAAATATAGTCAATAAAATAATACAATGTTTATTTTTATTTATATTAAACAAATACTTAATAATATAATAATAAAATAAATGTGCGATCTGTCCTTAAAATGCAAATATAAAATACGTGTTTGTATAACAAATATAAAATATAATATAATGTGTGTTGTAAAGATAGTTAGTAGGTAAAAAAAAAAATACCAAGAAGAATCATCTTCAATATCATCATTTATTTAACGATGAAACCCATCCAAATGGATCAACGGCCAAATCGGTTTTATGCAATTTTTTACCCTGTGAAACATATTCAGCATATTGGGCAACAATTGGATCACGTTGACACGATGACAAACCACAAACATTACCACTTTTATCCATATAAAAGGCTACATATTTTAATTCATCTAAATTGCCTTCAATTCGAATTTCATGTGGCACCCCATAACCAGAATACCGAAATGATTTACCAAATAGCATAGTCCAAAAGAATGGAACAGCTTTCATGGGTTCTTGATTACCGGAAACCATATTTTTAGCCGCAATTCGGCCATGATATTGTGCCAATGGATAATGCCCGATTGTGGCACGTTCATTATTTATCGAAAATACCGGTGCATTTGCAATGTCACCGCCACAATACACATCCGGTACATTTGTTTGTAAATATATGTTTGTATCAATTGAACCGTCTGCATTACATTGAATTGTTGAACCATTTAAAAATTTCGTATACAACGTTGAACCGGTACCCATTATACATAGATCACATTTTAACATTTGACCATCACGTAATTCAACTGATGTCAAATTACCATTTGAATCGGCCACACATTGTTTTAAACCATTTTCCATGATGAATTCAATGCCATTCTCCTGAAAGAATTCCATAATACGTTTACCGATTTCCGGACCAAAACTATGACGTAATGGTATTTTATCACGACCGACAACGGTCACCTTGGCCACATGCTTACGACAATAGGCGGCCGCCTCCAAACTGATAAAACTCAATCCAAAACAAACAACATGCTTATCAGACGTTAAAAAGTTATGTACATAATTTGCATCCGTATAATTACGCATAGTTACAACATTTTTTAAATCAGCACCGGGTACATTTAATTTACGTGCCTTTGAACCGGTAGCAATATATAATTTATCATATTTTATAATATAACCGTTATCACAAGATACTGTATTTTCCGTTGTATTAACACCGGTCGCCGTACATCCAGTCATCACCTCAATACCATATTGATCGTAAAAAGCCATTGTACGATATTGTGTTTTTTCTATATTGAAATCCATTGCTTTGCTGACTTTCACCCGATCATATGGTAAATAATTCTCCTTTGCAATCATAACAATACGTCCGGTAAAACCTTCTTGTCGTAATGTTTCAACACAAATGGCACCCGATGGACCACCACCGATAACAATAAATGTACGTTCATTGTTCGTATCACGTACGACCATATCACGAAGACGACGATTTGCCTCTAATTCCGTACGTTTTGCCCGTATTTTTACTTGATTCTGATCGACAATGGATACACGATAACATGGTATCGAATCTTGTCCGGGAAAATCTTCAATATCACCGGTATGTATATTAAAACATGCACCGTGCCATGGACAACGTACTCGGCCATCGCCCAATGCACCCGTTGACAATAGGGCACCATAATGTGAACATTTTGTACCGATTGCCGATAATTTACCATTCTGTTTGATTAACAATATTTTTGAATCATCCGTTAAATCAAATTGTTTCATTTCATTTTCATTTATATCCGTATCCGAACAAATAATTTTCTCTATAAAATCACCACTATTATCCGGTTGTTGTGCCATTATCACCTTTGATTTACTATCAGCGGCGGCCGACGTAAATGTACCTGTACAAATAATACAAGAGATAATGATTTTAGTATAATTGTATAATTATATACAGTGAGAAATAAAAAGCCTCTATTCTATTATTTACATAATAATAATATAAAAAAATTGTTATCTTATTTGGTTATCGCACTTTTGCGACTGTTTTATATTTTAATTACATTAATCAATATATGAAAGAAAAAAAAATGACAACTTATTATATATATTAAACTGTTTTAGGTGTATTTATCTATATGTCTTTCTTCCTATAATCGATAATAAATATTATTACAAAATTTTAGAATAAGATATTGAAGGAATATTAGTATTATATTTGGTTGTGAGAAATTTTTGTATAAAGACCAAAATATGTATTTATTACTATAATTCAAAACTATATATAAATTGCATATCGCTGTTTTTTGTTTTTTTTTTTTGTGAAGGTAATCAAGTAATGATAAATTATACTTACAATTAGATTGAAACAAAATACATTTATAGGTTTATTTGCCAATTACAATATTATATAATAATAATATTTATACTATAAAAATTTCAATGGCAAATATTTTATTTAAACATTGAAATTCATGTTTTTTATAATTTTATTTTGATAGATATCAAAATTTAATGTAATTTTTTTGCATTCGGTACATATATAGTTTTATTTCCAAAATTCCAAGCAAATATCTTGGAGCTAAAAGACCTTATCGTTTATTTTTTTTTCCAAAACGACCAATGGCTATTATTGAAAGTACGTGCCTATATTAAGATTAAAATGCGATCTCTATTCTTTTACCAAAAAACAACCAAATTATGATGATTTACAAAAGGCTATGGTTGATTTAACAGAGAGCAATAAATCCAATATTCTATAGCATATATGAAAACATACTAGAATTTTTTTTTCTAATTGCTTTTCAATTCGTTTTTCACTCTGTATTTTGATCATGTTTTTTACGTATCATATGGTTTTGTTTTATAGAATTAATTCACTATACGTTCATATATTTAAAAAGTATATAATCAAAATGAAAAAAAAAATCTGGAATGAATATTAAAATTTTAAAAAACACGTGTAAAGAAATATTTATTATTGTTATATGATGAATTTGAATTTGAATATAATTAAAATTCTTAAAACGAAAAAATGGTAATTCATCAAACATATATATTTTTGGATTTATTAAGAAATAATATAATTAATTTATATTATATCTATCATATAAATAAAAGAAAAAAAATAACAAGTTTATGATTAGGTTTTATTGCTTCATTTCATTAAAAATAAATTAACACTCTGCTGAAAAACGTTCCAAGAATTATTCATTCATTTATATATAGATAGTTAAAAACCATATATAATTTTATATATTTAATGTGCTGTATTTAGTCTTAAAAATTTATATACGTATGTTTTATTAATAATCATAATATTAGTCAAAACCAAACTGCTAGCCGATGCTATAGGTCACAACATAACAGAAGGACAGAAGCACTTTTTAGAGTGAAAATGCACTTAGATATGGTTTAAATTTATCATTATTAAAATTTTCCCATAAAACGTGTCGTGCGTTGATGTGTCAATTAATAAAAATTTCATTTCGTTTGAACAACAACTAGATATCTCTTATGGATAATCGCTTTGGATAATTTGTTTAGGTAGCAGGGCGGTGTATTAGAAACAAATTCTAGTATATAATTATTACTTTCCATACTACCGCAATTGCTATATTAACAATTTTTTATTATATATACACTGGAAAACTCTTTATAATATGGTCTGCGGATTATGTGGTCCTTGAATGAAAACCCAAGTTTTATAATGAAATTTTACAATATACAAACTGTAATTCCTCGATTAAAAAATAAATACTTGTACTTCTCACTATTTAATGCAAAAAAACTATACTATATATTCTTTTCAAATATTAAATTATTTATATCTACACATCATAAACTACACGAACAATATTTTTATATAACTATGCGATTAACAATTAATTTTATAATTACCACAAAATGTCTTTTTTAATTGTGGTTTTTTTTTGTTTAATTGAATTTATATATATATAAATGACCTGAATTTATCATATAGGAAAAAAAATTGATTGTATTATCATCACGATATAAAAATACATTATTATAATTAAAAATAGATTGGGGGAGTTTTTTCTTGTAACAGTTTTCCTTTTCCTTTATAGTTTTATTGTGCTTTGTACAGGAATGGGAAATTATACATTAACATATATATTGGGGTTGATGAATATTACTTTTATTATATGGCAATTTATTATTAACATTCTCTAACAAAATAACCTTAAAAGATTTGAATTTTAATCAATTTATAATAATTTATAATACAGAGAATAATAACCTCTATATATATACAAAAATTGTTATGAACTATATAAAGGGTGATTTTTTAGCTATATTATCTTTTTGGCAACACTGGTTTAAACAGCACGTTTCGTGTTTTGTTTCACTGTCAAACATCTTCGCAGTTTGGTCTATAATTTAACCATGAATCGTCTTATAAACGAACAACGCTTGCAAATTATTGAATTTTATTATCAAAATGCGTGCTCTGTTAAGGAATTTCATCGTGACGAAATTGTGTTCAGCGGACGTAGCTCATTTTTGGCTCAATGGGTATGTAAATAAGCAGAATTGTCGATTTTGGAGTGAATATCAGCCAGAAGCATTGGAAGAGCTACCGCAATGCATCCAGAAAAAGTCACAGTTTGGTGCGGTTTATGGGCTGGTGGTGGCATCATTGGACCGTACTTCTTCAAAGATGATGCGAATCGTAATGTAACTGTGAATGGTGAGCGCTACCGTGAGATGATATCAACAACTTTTTTTTGCCCAAAATGCAAGAGCTTGACTTGCATGACATGTGGTTTCAACAAGACGGTGTCATATGCCACACAGCACAGCACGCGCAACAATGGACTTACTGAGAGGCGAGTTCGGTGAACATTTTATTTCACGTTTTGGGACCGGTCAATTGGCCGCCTAGATCGTGTGATTTAACGCCTTTAGACTATTTTTTTTTGTGGGGCTATGTTAAAGCTCATGTCTATACGCAGACAAGCCCGCTTCAATTGACGCATTGGAAGACAACATTGAAGCATTTATTCGTGAGATACCGTCCGAAATGTTGGAAATAATATGCCAAAATTGGACTATGAATTGAATTGAAATGAATTGAATTGGATGGACCGCATTTGAGGCGCAGTCAATGTTAACATTTGCATGAAAGAATCTATAAACATTAAATTATATGGACCGTACTATATCGATTCAAATAAAGATTTTATGCATTTTTCTGAATTTTATGTGTTTTTTTTTTTAAAAAAACTTTCCTATAGCTTTTAAAAAATCACCCTTTATAAAAAGAAATATAAAAAGAAATAAAAAAAAAACCATTTAGAAAGTATACATAATATTGTTATAAAATAATTTTCGCATTCATAATACCATAACAAATGTGTTTGGTAAATATAATAAATGATTCAACATCGATTCAATGATATTATTATTGTTATATTTATAATAAAAATAAAAAAAAAAAACCGAATAATAATAATAATTATTATTATAACATAAAAACATAGTTCAATGAAACCTTAAAAGTATTATTATTAATATTTTTCTTATTTGAACAGCAGAAAGATCAATTATTTTGTGTCATGGTCATTTACAAAACAAATAATAATTTTACATAATAAAAAACAACAAAAACCTTGCATTCGGGATCGCGTTACAAATTTTTTTTCTTATTTAAACATTCACTATAATTATAAATAACTAAAGATTTAATCAACTTTATTATGGATTATTTTCTTTCTTTTTTTTTTTAAAATAAAACCATGGAAATGAAACATATGAATTAAAAGTTTTTCTTCAAAACAAATCGATTTCAAAAAATTTCCTTCCTTTTCTTTTAACTCTATTTCGTTATATGGTTATGGATGGATATATTTCTGTGTGTTGTATTATATATGATCAACAAAAACACAAATAAACAAATCGATTTTTTACTACCGGATTATTTCTATTGCAGAATTTTATATGTTATGAATTTTCATACAAATTAAAAATATGATTTTATTATTATTATTTTGATAAGAAGATATATGAACTTTAAAAGTATTTGTGAAATTTATACACTATAACTTAATAATCTTTATCCAAATAACAAAAAAAAAATATCTTACACAATTTTTTTATTTTTGTATAAATTATATAAAAATTGCCTTTGTACTACAACTATATTTATTTTAATATAATGTAAAATTATGAACATTCTAAATCATACTGACTGCGATGATGTGAACTAAAAACTGTGAATTGAATTGACAGAAGGTGATTTTTATTTTTTTATTTTTTTCCCATATGACGATATATTTTAGATAGAGAAAAATTAAATATGTATATAAAATCATTTAAAATAAAAAAAAAAAACCTCTATGACGAAACTATAATACATTTTTTTAATATTGTGTGGGAATATTAGTTCTTTATATGTGTATTTTGATTTTTATATAGTATATACAAATTTAATTAATTTTTTATTACCATTTTGTTCACGCATTATTTTTGTTTCAGCCTCAACTGATGTTGATTCTTTACATAATCCAGATCCCATAATTGCGTAAAGATTATGCGCCTTTGATATTCGATTAAAATTATAAAATTGGTATTCAAATTTCAAATATTTTGTGTACGTAACGTTTTTTTTTTTTTTTTTTTTTTTAATTTTTGAAACTCAAATAATATTTCTGTAATTTGAATAATATATGCAAAAATTATATTATTTTTTTAACGAACACTTTTTAAAAAAATAATTATAAAATTGTAACAGAATGCATTTTATATATGTTATTAAACAAAATTTAAAATATGCGAATTCAAAGCTAAAATATATATATATGGAACATCGATCGATCACTTAACAGGTACAAATAACAACTGCGTTTGGTTGTTTAAGTAAATTTAATAAAAGTTACTAACTATATAAAAACATTAAAACAATTTTTTTTTAAGTGGCGAACTATACAATATTATATATAAATATAAATAAATCGTAATTTCAAGTACTTTCTCTAATAATTATATATATAAATACACACGCAATGAAAAACAATGAATGAAAAAAAATTATAATTAATATATATAGGCACTTCAATCGCAGGTATATTATAATAATAAATAGTGTTTCAATAATAAAATCATTGACTGTATACAAAAAACAAAAAAAATAATGTTTTAATGAAATTTCAAACAATAAGTATGTATAGTTTTGGGTAAAAAATAAACGCGACAACAAAAGTGTTAAATGATCGCATTTTTATTACGTAGCGAAAGGAATTTCCGATAATTTTATGCACTTTATGCTAATTTAATTATTTTATGGAGGGAATTGTATATATATTACATCATCATCATCATCATCATCATCATCGTTTGGGTTTTGGTTTTTTTTTTTCTTTTTAGATCGATTGAGACCTGTTTTATTTATTTAAACATGATTCATTTTTATGAACCGGCTTTTTCTTTTTTTTTAATTTATTTCGCTTTTTGTCTACAATTATTAAATTATTATATGAAGGTCGCATATTCGCAAAATAACAATTCTCATAATGGATTCATATTTTATACAAAAATGATGTGAAATTTTCATATAATACAATATAATAATATTACAATTCATCATCGCAAGTTCAAATTTAACATAATATTACTTTTTAATCATTGTCGTTTACGTGTTGTTTTTTTTTTTAGGAAATATATATAACAAAATGCACAAGTGATTAAACACACGTAAATTGATACAGACACGATTATATATATAGTGTATTGTTCTTATATATATATTCAGATTATCATCAGCATAATGATTAAATTTGTGGTCTTTTTTACATTTGAAAAAAACAAAAATATTAAATTATGATTGGCAAAAATATACAATAAGCAATGTAAGAAGTTTACTTTTGTTATATTACAATTAAAGAGATTAATGATAAAGCATTAAAAATACGTTATATACATTTTAAAACGTACGCAAGATAAAACAATAGTATAATTATTAATTAATTAATTAATTGATAAAGAATGTTACATTTTCGATTATAGAAAAAATATTGTTGATTTTATTGGAGGATTATCAAAATATATATTATATTTATTAAAATATAAAAGTTACCTGAAAATTCTCAATTACATATAAATGCTTTAAAAATCCCCCTAAAATAATATCATTATACGAATTTGCATCTAAGAAAGTTTCAAATTGTCCTGACCTAACGGCATATTTTTCAGTTATAATTTAAAATAAATCATGATAAAAATAGTGGTTATAATTTTGTTGTTGTGATTGTTTCGAATTCTTTTATTGTATATATATATTATTATCACAATTCATCATTAAATCAATTATTATTGATAATATTAGTTTAATAGAAATATATCGTTTTATATATAAATTGATAACCGATATAATTTTATTTAATATAAATCAATTAATAATTAAAATTAACAATTTAATTGAATTAATTAAAAATAAAATAAATAAATCTGCACAAACAAAAGAGAAAAAAAAAACTGAAAAAAAAATCTTTAAAAATAACCATGGAATTAACTTATTTTGAAATGAAAACATATAATAATAATTTGACATTTCAAAAGGGTTCAATACAAAAAAACAAAAACGAACACACACAAAATTTAAATATTTGTTTTGGTTTTTCTGGTATAGATGGAAATGTAATCGCAAAAACAAGATAAAATGTCAAATCTCGCAAAATCATTTCATTAATCGCATTGTTGTTGTTGTTGTTGTTCGAAGTTTCGGTGAAATTTTTTCGTTTTGTTTTGTGTGTGCCCGTAAAATAAAATAAAAGTGAAAAATAAAATTTGTTTTGTTTATTTTATTTTTATATTTTAATGAATTTCTCGACGACGAGTTTTAATTAACAACATTGGAAAATGTAAATTAAAATATAATTAATTAAAATAATAAGTAAACATATATTATATTGTAACATATAATTAAAAATGGATTTTCCATGTGTAAGTGCACGTGTATTTGCGGCAATCCAAAATCTAAACATACTTGAATTGGGAAAATGTCCTCAACATGAAATACGGCCACTATTACCATGTTTGGTACGTATGAGCCTTCTGTCCTCGATGGACAATTCAAAGAGTGGCCTCGAAATACGCAAACAAATTCTATCCCTATTGGTTGGCATTGAAGATGTAAATAATATTGTATCCCTATTGCAAGTTGACTATCATGAACTGGAAATTGATGTAAAAAAAGAACAACAATTGAGGTAAAGCGTTTTTGTTTTTTAAAATAATATTTATTATGATAAATAATATTTTCCCCATTGATTTAATTTCTACGTGTTTTTCCTCTTGCCCGTTTTACAAATAGACAAAAAATAAATACTTCAAATAATCAAGATTCAGCACAATTTCATAGTTTACAAAATGGTGTTGCATTAGGGTTTGAACGGGCCGATGTAACGCGAAAAGTTCGTATTGTTTTATCGGAATTATTTTACATACAATCGCAAATAATTGAACAAAATCAACAATTAAATCAAATGATGATGTCTGGTGGTGGTGGTGTTGGCGGTGGTGCTGGTCCTAGTGGTATTGGTGGTGGCATTAGTGGTGGTGTTGGTGGTAGTGGTCTCGGGGGTGGTGGTGGTATTGGTGGTGCAGGTCTCGGTGGAGGTATTGGAGCGGGTGGCTCTGGAGGAATTGGTTCATCTATTGGCGGTGGATCGAACAATCAAATGGGACGAAATATTAATGATAATATCATAAAACAATCAGAATTATTTGATAATGAAATATATTTGGCGGAAATAACCGATATCATATGTATTGCATTAGCTGAGCTGCCCTCATTGTTTAATATACAAGAGGTGATTGAAACACTGTTGTACGTAAATTATGGGGCAACTATCATTTGTTGGGTTGTTGCAAATATGCCCGATTGTTTTAAAGAGGTGATTGGATCGTTAATTGGTAATGGTGATGAGGATACACCGGAAGGTCGTTTACGTGCTCAAGTGCTATATGCATTATGTGATATGAATCCGGGTCAATCGTTACCAACACGAACGTTATGCGTTGAATTAAGCAAAATGCCATCGTTAATGCTAAAATTAAGTTTAAAGGATCCTCTCGATTTGGTAAGACAAAATAAATTTTAATTTCAAAACAAAAACAACAAATATTGATATATGTTTTTGTGTGTGTGTTTTTGTGTTTAGGTTGCATTTATCTCTGGATTGTTATTGGGTAATGATCAAAATACACGTACATGGTTTGCTTTATTTGTTCGTACCAGCCAAAAACGAAAAGGAGGTGCCCTGCAAACGGTTCGTGAGGAATTAATTAAACAACTACAAAATACTGAAATATTTACGTTGAATTCGCAATCGGATGAGGCCGTTGTTCAAGCTGCGGCTCTCTTACGTTTATATTGCGCACTGCGTGGAATTGCCGGTATAAAGTAAGTGTATCATTTCAACCCATGAATGAAAAAGAAATTCTAATATTTTTTTTATTTATTTTATTTTAACAAAAATTCAGATTCAACGATGACGAAGTGTCGTGTATAATGAAATTGATAACATCAAGACCACCGCCAACGCCGGCCGGCATTCGTTTTGTATCATTGGGTTTATGTATGCTGTTGGCATGCCCATCCCTTATTGCTGTACCGTCGATAGAGTCAAAAGCCGTTGAATGGATTCAATGGTTGGTGAAGGAGGAACCCTATTTTGAAAGTAATAGTGGTGTGGCGTCATTCGGTGAAATGCTACTGTTGATGGCCATACATTTTCATAGTAATCAAACGGCGGCAATATGTGAATTGGTTTGCTCAACATTGGGTATGAAAATACCATTACGTCCAAATAATACATCACGTATAAAACAAATTTTTACCACCGATATATTTACGGAACAAGTTGTAACGGCACATGCTGTTAAGGTACCTGTAACATTAAATTTAAATGCTAATATAACTGGTTATTTGCCAGTTCATTGCATTCATCAACTATTAAAATCGCGTGCGTTTACAAAACATAAAGTACCAATAAAATCGTGGATCTATAAACAAATATGTGCTACAACATCACCATTACATCCGGTAATGCCGGCTCTCATTGAGGTCTATATAAATTCAATAATTGCACCGAATGCTAAAGGATCAAATGATCATACCCATAAACCATTATCCGAAGACGAAATACTAAAGGTATTTCAAACATCAATTGTGGGTGTCCACTTAGAGGTTAAGAAAAAAACGGATATCGATCCGACATCCAACAACAATAATAATAATAATAATGATAGTTCTATGATACAACCAAGTGTTATGTCACAATTACTTTTACTATATTATTTATTATTGTACGAAGATGTACGATTGAGTCATGCGGCAACAATACTGGCAAATGGTCGTAAAGTGAAAGCCTATTCAACGGAATTCCTAATAGAATTACCGATAAAATTTCTATTACAACAGGCACAACGTAGTCAAAATGAATGTAGTGGTCTATTTAGTCCATTATTACGATTGGTTATTGCACATTTTCCCCATTTATCGTTGGTCGACGATTGGTTGGACCTGGAAGAGATTACCTCGCCGATGATTCGGACGTCGGCCATTACAATAAATCCACAGCATTTAGAAGAATCATTTAATGAAATAAAACAGTGTCCGCTGAAAATAATTAAATTAATGCGTTTAATGTTACGTAAAAAACCAATTGATTTATGGCCATTCGCTGAATTATTTACAAAATATATAAAATCAATATTGGATCGTGATACACCACGATTAATACAAGAGTTGTACCGTAAAGTATGGTTACGGTTAAATACGGTTTTACCGAGACGATTGTGGACAATGACAATGAATGCCCTGATGGTGCATGATGATCCATTAAAATTCTATACGTATGGACAAGAAAGTCAATTAATGGATCCATTGCAAGTGTTACGATGCGATGAACGTGTATTTCGTTGTCCGGATTTATTACAAATTGTATTGCGTATATTGCTAGCCAATATGGAATCATCAAAATGTCAATTGATGCGTCTTATTATGGACAAACCGTTACTGGACAAATCACAGCATGCCGAACAGGAACGTGAAGATTTACGTAATAAATTGGTGGGTGTACAGAGTAGTGCAGCCATTCACATCCTATTGGATGCGTGCTTGGAAACAGACGACGATCGTCGCGTCATAGGTAACGGTTGGGCCTTACGCGAAATACGTGGTATTATTTGTTCACATTTACATCAATGGTTTATTGCTTATCCGGCATGTGCAAAATTAATACACTTTCAAGGATATCCACGTGAATTACTAATGGTAACCGTACGTGGTATACCGTCAATGCACATTTGTACCGATTGGATACCAGAGCTCTTGAATACCACCGAAATGGAAAAGCAAATATTTGCCATTGATTTAACGTCGCATCTATCGTTAAAATATTCATTTCCGAATGTATTGAGCCAGGCAAAATTGTGTGTTAATGCATTGACAACACTTTTAGGGCATTTAACAAATGATATACGTATTGAAATGTTTCGTTCTGTTTTGCCGTGTATCGTACGTTTTGCTGAAGCATTTCCCCCCCTACTCGAAGAATGTACCATATTTTTAATGCAATTAGGGCGTATTGCTGAATCGCAAGCGGCACTCGGGCGTCAATTATCATTGGCAACATTATCGTTAAGTCCATGTTCCCGTATACGTGAACAAACAAAACAATCTCAATTGGCCGATCGTTTAGTGGAAGAAGTACGTGCAACATTTACCCAATTATTAAATGCAAGTGTACTGAAAACAAAAATATATTAATAACCATAGCTAATTAAAAAAAAAAAGAATAAATAATTAGATTTTGTAAGTAATTTTTTATATTTGAATAAAATTGCCTATATTTTTTTTTACTTTTCTATGTGTTGGGTTCAATTAAATGTAATACACCGTTTATATCCTTATAATGTAATACATTATGATTGGGTTTTCTTGAATAATTTTTCTTTAATATTTTTTGTAATCGATCGTGTTGGAATTGGATTTGTTCCAATGTAATTGTTGATAATTTACATTTATCATTTTCACTAACATTCATCGTATTATCAATTTCAATTGGATACCGTTTCTTATATACATATTTTTGACGTAATATTTGGCCATCATCTACAATGACTGGATCATCAGAAATTGTTGTAATTGGTTCTGTATCTTTTAATAATTTTAATTGGGATTGTGATTCATTAATAGATGTCTCGATGGATTTTTTACGTTTTTTATTTGTTTTTGTACTATTATTGCGGTCATTCAATTTATCATCACCATTTGATACATCGATAAATTCACATGCTTGACGGATAATTTCGGATAATTTTTTTGATACATGTTTTTGCATTGATTCGGATGCCTTGAAATCTTTCCACGAATCCAAATCATTATCAGCGTCTAAATAACGTTGTGATTTTTGTTGATGCAATAACAATGATGATGATGATGCTGGTTTCTTTAGTTGATTAATACTAATTTTATTTTGTTGTTTGGGGTCATCCGCAGAATTACTAGGACCACCACTTCCTACACCAATTCCAATGCATTGAAACATTTGATCATTTATTAAATTTGGATCAATTGCTTCACGAAAATGGGCTAAACGTTCATCTTCCGAATCATCAGAAGAACTACTACTCATTTTTAACGTGCCGTTTTTTTTTTTTAAGTTTTATAAACGTTTTCGTATATCAATTTAATTGTAAAAATTAATTAATTGTTTTTTTTTTAATATCTCTATCTATTCTAATTCAAAACAAAACAAAAAAATTAAAAAAAAATGTAAATAAAAATAAAATGCAATTTTCAAATTGCATTGAGGGATATGGAGCGAAAAAAGAATTTAGTTTAAAAACTTAAATAAATATGGCGCTTTGATCACCGCGATTTAGAAAAAAAATACGCATCGGTATGGTAGAAAAATAAATTGTTTGTGCAAAAGAATCATATGTTCGCTTATTGTCGGTGTTTTCATAGTAGCTGTTTTTTTTTATTTCGTTTTCAATAAAATTAAATGCGTTGAAAAACAAAATTTGTTGATTAATTAACAAAAAAATGAAATTAAATTATTAATTAATCACATTCGGTGACGAATTTGTGGTGATAGTGAATAGCATGTGAATTAGAATTGTAATTATTATTTAATTATATTGTATCTTATTTTATAATATTGAAGAATTAAAAATATTTATTTTTGTTAGCTTGAAGTTTTCAATAAGAGTTCAATAAGCATGTGGTAATATTTCAAATATATTTTAATTTTAAATTTATGTGTAAAATGTTAGTTTTTTTTAGTTAATGCTTGTTTTAATTTAATTTAAATATTGTTTTGAATATTTTTTATTCAAACTTACATAATTAGCTGTTTGTTCCGCGATGTTAGTATATAATCGCAAGTATTTTAAAACACCCCCAAAAAAGGTAAGGTAAGTTTATTTATTTTATTGATATATTATTTGGTTGTTTTTGATCCAATGCAATTAAAAAAGATTTAGTTTTAGAATATATAGAATTTAACACTAACCACGAACTGTGTTACAAGAATTGACCGGTTACAAGAATTGATTAAAATTATCTATATACATATATATATATTGTTATATTTATTTGTTCATTATATTAAGTTTATGTCTTTTATTGATCAAAATGTATCATCTTTTGTTGTATAAAAATTGTTCCATTTTGTTTCTCATTGTCAGTGTCAGACAAAAAAAAAGGGAGCAATTTACATTGCTACAATTAAAAAATTTTACACCGTGATATAAGGATATTTTATAGGAACAATTGCGTATAATTCATTTCATTCCGTATTTCGAAGTTTTCTTATATGGCCATATAAAAGTTATTAAATAGAGGTTTAAGAAGTGGTGGGGATATTCACAAAACGTCGGAAATTTGATTAAAATCCAATTTAATATTCAATGAAAACGATTTTATTGTAAAACAATCCAAAACCCCGCGTAATTGATGTATAATATGCATAGGAAAACATTATTATATAAAAAAAAAGGACAATTTCAAGGGAATCTTTAAAAAATTATAAATGATTACTCCTATCTTAGTGCTTGCTGCTGGCTATCGTAATATTTTGATGTATAATATATGCGTATACATATAGAAGATTCTTTGTAATCCTGCATAAATATATATACATTTTCCATTAAATGCATAGAATAAAATAATGACTTTTTAAAACAACATATATAATCCACATAAATAAATGTTTACAGTTCATTTTGTATTTAATTTTAGACACAGAAATATAAAATATAACAAATAATAAATAATAAATAACATACACAGATCATATATATGTTACTATAAATATATATATATATATTTTAAAACTCCTAAGTGGTGATATATATATATAACAGAAATATATATATCATATATCATATATATGTAAATGTATATTATGCTAATATTTGTCGCGTTTATTGTATACATAAATAAAATTTGTTATATGATCTGTAACATTTTATATATATGTATAAAATAAAACTGGCAGTACATTAGAATAAAAAAAAGAAAATCTTTTACATGTTTCACATATATATGTATATGAAATGATTTATATGTACCATATATATGTATAGATATATATATGTATAGATCCTGCAGGGATAATAAGATTTTTCATGAATTCCTAGCTGAAATTTTTTTTTGAATTTATAGTTAAATATTTTAATTACATATATCTATATATACAATATATATTTTGTTGTCATCATCATCACATCATCGTAGTATAATAAAATACTTACATATATCAAATACAATAATAAAGCGTATATTTTATAAGTACAAGTACTTGTAAATATATCTATGAGTTTTTGTTACTATATAAAATGTTCTATATTACATTTATTATTTTAAATGTTTATTATAGAAGCGTCTCTCTATTAAGTACGCGTATATACTTTCAGTAAAGTGAATTATAGTATTATATAGTGATCACTTTGGAAAATAAAATTCTTAAGCACCTTTTTTTATCACTATTCTCCGAAATTGGAACGATTGGATCGTGAAAAATCAAATCAAAATGTGCCCGTTTTCTTTCGCACGGATGTCGCGGAAACATGGAGTGGAATATACATATGGAAATAAAAATAATTATTATATAGAGATCTTGTTCTATTTCTCTATAATCATTTCGTTGGAATTTTTGATCTAGACTTTTGTTGAAAAATGGAACAAGGTTACCCCTCATTCAACAGCCAAATGCTATTTTTGAGAATTAAGTTGAATGGAGTCATTGAGTTAGTGTGGCAGTGGCACATAATTTTAACATATGAACATCTATATCCTGCCCATGCATTCTGTGTTTCGCATGGTGTCATATATAATTATCTGTATCTATTTATATATATATATATATATATATATATTATATACATATATATGGAATTATATAATAATTAATATTTTCTTAAATAAATATATACATCATGGAAAATTTATTTACTCAAATATTTAATATATGTAAAATATATGAGATAAATATATGTAATGTATAAGATAAATGTAATGTAAAATAATTAAAAATGATAATGATGCGATAATACAAACCTTTAATGTTTTTTATGTTATGCAGCTACATACATATAAATAGCTATATACATATACATATAAAATACATATTTTTTAATTGTAAATAAAAATAAATGTAAAGTGTGTGTTAAAAAAAGAACTAAATATTCTACATTTTCATAAAATTATTATATTTTTTATATAATCTCATGCGATAAGCAAAATTTTCTTCTACGGTTATAATAATTTTTTTTCAACATTCATTTGATGCGATATATCAAATTACATAATTAAGTTATTAATTTTACTTTTTATATTTTTAATTTATAATATTTTCTATTTATTACATTTTGCCATCTTCGAAATCCACCTTGGCCCAACTTATTTGACATTATACAATATATAATGTATAAATATATGAATTATGAGTTACGAATTATGTGTATTGATGTATTGGATTGTGCGATTTTATATTACAAATGAATATTAATTACATTTAATTGATGATCGCATATATTCAAGCGTTGATCGTAAATTTATATGCATATGTTGATTTAAATTATATTTTTAATTGTAAATAATTCATTGTTTGGGAATAGAGTTAATAATAATAGTAATAATTAATGTATACAATTTTTTATAATTATTTTCGAAATTTAATCAAATCGCATACATCTTAAAAGTGGGGGCTTTTTTTTTAATATTGTAGAATATTGAATAATATTTTTTTTTTATCTATCCGCACATTGGTAGACCTAGACATATTCTTCAACAAAAAATAAACTTAATAAAATCGATCATCCTTAAAGTATCATTGCTTAAACGTTTAATGTAAAAACCGCCTATAAGTAAGGACACCTCGTTTCTTTATTCCATTGCAAAGTGTCGTTATGGGTCCAAACTCCACACATTTTTTATGGTTTATTCAAGTTCATCTTTCAAAGGAGTTCGGAACGGATATCAACAAACAACAAACGAAAGGACAAAAAAAAATCCAATGAAGTATATTATGAAAAATCTTTAATGCAGGATATAATTTAGATATTCGTAGCCAAATTCCAATAATGCAATAAAAAAAACACAACTCAATAAACACAATAAACAAAAAAAAATAAATATAAATTTATAACAATGAACTTTGAATGCTTGAAATTTGCAATCAATTTAAAAAAAAAAAATTCACAGAATAACTTTAATATTATAAATAAATTCTTTTGTCAATTGTTAAATTATGCAAAAAACAAAATATATAAATATATAGTGGTGTATGATTTAATATATAATATCATAATATATACATATATATAAATAATAGCAATGATGACAAATTGAAACGAACTATATTTTTCCAAATATATATGGTATGGTATATATGAAACAACATTTTTTTATGATTTCATAAACTATTTACATAAAACATAAAAATAATATACAAATCGATGACAAATTTTTCAATTGAAATTTGTGTTTTTTTTTCTTATTATTATTATTATTATTATTATTATTATTCATTTCTTTTTCATTTTTATATGGAAATGCAAATTTATTAGATTGCGTTATTTATATGATATATTCTTTTAGATTTATTTATATAAAAAAAATATAAGTTCGATGCAAGTAAAAGAGAAAAAATTCTTTTACAAAATGTTTAAGAAAAAAAAAAACCAAAAAAATGGAAAAATTTCAATTTATAGATCATTATTTTTATATTTTATATATGTATATATATAAATATAGTAATACACCTCACACAATATTGATATGTAAAAAAACACTTAAATATATACAGTCGTAAAAATTTTATATTGATTCAAAATTCGCGGCAGCGGTTTAAACATATTCCTATATATTGATGGGTTAAACAGGATTAGACAAACAAAAAGTTGGTTTCGTATAGAGCGGACACTACATTCAATGAGTAATCTGCGGTAAATCTGAGTGATAAGTCGGGCAGGAAAAACTGAGTGGCCTGATTCGAAAATACCGCAATCGACCGGAGGGGTTTTATACAGTAAGAATCTGACACAAGCCTTCAGGTAGTATTTTAAAGATTAAAAACTCCTTCGTTAAAAGAAAGGTGGTTAGAGAAATCAATAACTAATAAATCATACAATTACAATTTCTAATAAATCTACCTGAAATTAGGCACTTGCAGGCTTGATGAAAATAACTTGTATTTGGAAATTTTTTCTGATCGGACTCCTTCCAACACCTCCCATAGGAAACTTTTTAACTTGAAATTTTTTAGATATTTGGTTTTATCATATTGAATATTGCATATTGCATCAAATGTCACCAAGATATATTATGATGGTTGGTATAATTATCGAAAATAAATATCTATACTATAAAGAAGGAACATAAACAATCACCCATTTTTTTACATAGTTGTTCATCTTTAAATCTCTGAACTTTATATTGTATGTATATTCCTATATAGTAACATATTTATTAGTATGTAACAGACTCAATGAAATTGTCATCACATCACATACTAAAATATTGATCCATACAATTGATACAATGCATTGCTCGCGCTTATACATATATCTTAATATCTTATGTATATCTATATACAATATACATTTGGTATACATGAAAATGTATTATTATTACTATATTTGATGGTTATTTTTATTATCGTTGGTGTTTTTGTGTGTTGTTGTTGTTGTTACTATATTATATTTATTCAACGCGAATAAAAGTGTGAATTTGTTGACATAAAAAAATTATCAATTTTATATTCAAGTCAGATTTGTGTTCCCAATTTATTTATTCGTTTCGTTCGTTATACAATTTTTTTGAATTGCTTTAGTAAAGCAAAGCACATCAACTTAACTCTAACGTATATAACTCTATAAACGACGTCAATGTCAATGGCATACGATGATATAGTATATATATGTTAAATTGGAAAAAAACAAATATAATAAGCTATATATATATATGTATATATTGGATGGTATATATTTGAATTAATAAATAAATAAAGAAATCCAAAAATGTTTTTGAATTTATTTTTTTTTATATTGCATATTATATTGTCTATATATATATTATAATTTTGATTGAAATATATGTTTATATCGAAAAAGGTTAACAAATTAAGTTCATTCTCATTGATGATATAAAATTGTATTATTAACGATATACTTTAGAAATAATGTATACCGATATACATATATAAAATGAATGAAGGTGTGCTGTATAGAGTTATCTATATCATGTTCAATCGTCTCGTTATATACATTACATATTAATTTTATAATATGGATATTGATGGGGGATCGGATACATTATATATAATATTATCATATTATAATAATAACAATAATGACAAATTTATTTATGTATATAATTTTTCAATCGATGTACATTTACGATGTTAAACAATAAAGTTTGTCCAGTTTTGCATATATAATTGGATATTAACATATATTAACGCAATAAATATAACTATATATATATATATATATATATATGGATGGTTATAGTTGCAATATGAATGTACAATTTAGGATTATTATAATAATTGTTATTATATTACAATATTATTTTATTCAATTTTGTCTAAACGCATATATGATTTTCATGTGTGATTTGATTTTACCGCATAAACAACAAATACAGAAAAACTGTATACAGTTTAGTGTTAAGTGTCAAATGAAATTGTATAGAGGCAATCAAAACGTTTGCGTTTTCATATGTAGTATTATAGAAATTGAAATTGTTTTAACTCTACCATCTATAATTAACTACACAGAGTTTTTTTTTCTTTAAATATTATCGCTATATTAAAATATATTAAATAATGAAATTAATTTTGTTTATTTTATTCAGTTTTGTAAGTACACTTTTTTTTATTATTCATAATTTATTCGTATATGAGATTTTTGATGAATTTTTGTTTAATTGGAAAAAAATTTACATCGTGATAACGTTATGTGTTTGAACAATATAAAGTTCAATTGTTGATTTATTTTTTTTTTGTATGTGATTTAAAAATTTTTTTGTTAAGAGATTCTTTAAACATTTTAAAACCTTGTTGATGAATTTACCATTATAATATATATATAGAGGAATATGAATGAAATATATGAATGCGAAATATATTATTATTAAACCCATTATTAAATTAATGAAAAAAACACAATATTCCTGAAAATAGATCATACAATATTCAACGACAGCGCCTTCATTTTTCGATAATTTTTTAACATCACCCACGTATAAGATACCGACTCATATAAGTGATTTTCGTAATCAACCCCGTAGTGATTCACGTGCAGACAAAATCGATTCCATAACGGCCAATAAAGCTAATTATAAACATTACACTAATAATTTTAATAACAAAATATCAACTGGACGGCTGAAACGAAATGTTGAATTATATACGGAAATATTAGGTAAAGTAATTGATAGAACTCGTGATAATATTCAACGATTTGTTCAGAATATATCAGAAGGAGATAATAAGAACCAACCATCAGCAATCGGACGAAATGTACGTTCACAGAAATTCTCAAGAACAACAATAGCAACAACAACAACAACAACAACAACTCCAACATCTTCAATAATTACAACGGATGAATTGAATTCTGATTCTAATGAATTTATTGGTTTAAGTATAGACGATGTTGAAGTAGATGAAGCAAATGATAATAATGCTAATGAATCAGAGATAACAGGCAATATGAACCACGCAAATAATCCACATGTATATTTAATTAATGTACTAAATCGCATTGGTTTATTGAAAACAATTGGTCATAATATTATAAAAAATGGTGAAAAAAATGCTTTACGATCGGCCATCGAATTTTTTCAACCATTAATATTAACATGGAATAATTATATGAATACATTAAAAATGATGCCTGAATCAATGGAATATATAAACATTCAGCGACGTTCAGATAAATTACAATTATTTAATGATGATGAAATAATTGATAATGAAGGAATTGATGATGACGAAAATGAAAATGAAGATAATATTAATAATAATGTTGACGGTGAAGAAGAAGAATCAACGACAACAATTCCAGGGGGTATATCAACCATGATTGAACCACCAATTCCGCCATTATCATTACCCGATATTGATACCATTAAAACTATATTTATTAATAATTTTCCATATATTTTCAATGAAACAGCTAAAATGCAAGCCAAATATGCATTTCAAAATGCATTCAATAAATATTCTGAATTAATTGCAACAGTTGATTTTAATAGACCATCCACAAACAATTCGTCTTCTGATGGGGATGATGATGATGATGATGATGATGATGGTAATACAAAAGAAAATAATCCAATAACAGAGAAACCAAATGGTAACAACGATGATGACGACGAAAATAATATTGATCCAGATAATAATAATAATATTGATGATGTCAATGTCGCCGATGATGAAACAGAAAATTTAAATCCACAAAATTTTGGTATATTTGTATTGGAAATATTGGGTACAATAGCCGGATTAACTTGGGGTGCTATAAATCATATTCAAAATATGAATCAACAAAATTGATTTTGATTTTATATTCAATAATGCGGCGTATAGCCTGTTGTTTTTATATATTGCTTACACACGACATTATAGTTATATATATATATAAAGGTAGATGTATGTAATGCATGATTTAGTAATTATTTCAATTTATTTCGTGTATATATTTAAAAAGTAGAAAACTTGTATATATAATAATATATTGGTAGAACAGGGGGCAATGTGGAAAATGAAATGATTTTTTATTTTTTAAAATTTTTTTTTTATATAAAATATTATTTTATAATTTATTTTTAAACATAAAAATAAAATACAAACATATAATGATAATAATTTATAATTTATCACATAATTTAAGTTTTTTTTTTAAATAATTTGATTCCTTTTAATTCAATCTTGGGTTGTTTTGGAACAACTAAAAATCCTGATTTCTTTAATTTTTTTTTCTATTATAAATAATTTTTATATTTATTGTTATCCATACAAATTGAATATTATTTTTATTTTTTTTTTGCTGTTTATTTATATTAAAAAGTAATTGAAAATATATTGTATATGTATATAATATAATGTTTTTTTATAGTTCGCATATCATTAGCCAGCTATATATAATGTATGTGTGTCTTTATTTATACGTTAAAAGGTAATGGTGGTAAATATCGTAATGCTTTTGATGTTACTGAATATGGATTTACTAAATCTGAAATGATGATTTTAAAAAGAAAAGTATTATTTTCTATTGTCCTGCAACATAATTTACAAAAAAATTTCTATTATAATATTACATACCATCCAACATTGTTGTAACTCTTGCTACAACATCGGCTTTATCTACATCGCCCTGTTTTAGCATACGTTTTAAACAAACGTATAATTGTCGTTCAGCTGATCCTTTTGCCGTTTCATTTAATTCGTGTAACATTGCCGCTGAATAACCCTTTAATTTTAATAATATTTATATTCATATTCATCAATTTAAAAGCGTTTAAAAGCGCCCCCAATTTTTTTGTAACAGATATAGGATATAATTAATAAAAAAAAATTATTTTATAATGATTATTTAAAAATGTATTAAAAAAAAAAAGAAGATTTTTTTACCTCAAATGTATTTAACATTAATCGTTTTGCTTCACGTTTTAATAAATCATATAACATAAGCATTTGAACATATGGTCGTGTTGGTGGTACTTTCTTTTTACCAGTAATTGGACGATTTGATCCATAAAAATCATCATAAACTTTTAAAAATTCATTTACATTATCCTCATCTAAAATTGTAGGTTGTTCGTACGGTTCAGCTTCAATATCTTGTAGCAAACCGGCTGGCAATTGATTTACATATTCTAAATCTAACAAAAAAAAAAAAAAAAAAGTTAATTGATGAAACAATTTTTAATTTTGAATAAATGGATGGATTTGAGTTATTTTTTTAAATTATATCCTTTTTGTTATGTAAAATTTTCATAGAATGCACATTTTTTTTTATGTTTAAAGCGAATGTCGGGAAGGTATGTATATCTAAATAAATAAAAACAGAATATTTTCCTTTTTATAGTTATATGATATTGCAATAAAATACACAGCTAATAGTCAAAGTATTACAAAATATACTATAATTGTTATATATTATTTAATAGGAAATTTATAAAAGATAACATATTTTTAAATGCTTATATCGTTTTAAAACAAACCACAACAAAAATGCTTATGAATTAAATTTTTTATGTAGAGCTAAATTTTATTAAGCACATTCAGTATGTATCATTTTATGTTAGTTTTGGAAACGAACATTTAAAGATTTAAGGTACTTTTGTTTTCGTCGTTCTCCACGAATCATTAATTTTTTTAGGCCATTCGCATACAAATCCAAGGGGTATTGTCAACAAATGTCTCGACCTTTTTCTAAGAAATTGACTTGAAATTTTGAAACGATTGAAGTTTAGAAATCTTTCCGAAATGTGATTTCTTATCATATTAACATTATAATTTCTAAATGTTAAATACAAAGTTTCTGGAGTGATAAGCTGTTCATATTGCATCTCTTTAGGATATATGTAAATAATATATGGGTATTATACAAAATCCCATAACAGAAAAACTTTAAGCTTTTGCTTTTGTTGCAATCTGCAATTAATATAGGATTAGGGAAACATATACGAAATTAAGATATAAAATATTTTAACTTCTAAAGAAATATCACTAATAATATGAATGTATGATTATTTTCGCATGGGGGTCGTCGATTGCTTCTATGTTTATATTTCAATTATAATTATTATATATGTATATACATATTTATTATTCTGTAACAAAAATGAAAAATCATTTTTACTTTTTGAGTGAGTATATTCATTAAAAACAATTTCTATATACATATGAGTTATCTAATAAAATACATTTTATCCAATCGTATTTCATAAAAATAAAATGTTAACAACTTTTTACATTAAAAAGTCATGCTGAAAATTTATTTATTATATAACTCATCCTGTATCGTTCAATTCAATTACATTGGATATGCTAACGGCGACTCGTCTCTATTTTTTTAATTACATCCCGTTTTTTTTTGTTTCAATTTTTATTTTCTTCAATTAATTATAAAGTTCAATCAATTTCTGATATAACATAGAAGAAAATTTGAAAATCGTTTGAAAATGAAAAAGGGGAAAAATTAAGTTCGTTGAACGTCCAGATTTTTTTCCATAATTATCGAATTAGCGACAAGTGCATTTCGAAATATCCAATCATTTTTGAACACATATACGGTAGACATTTTTCACGAGACCCCGCTGGAATATAAATTGCAGTTTTTAATATACACTTTTTTTTACCAAAAATTTAAAATATTATGCATTTTTAAAAATTATTTTGTATAATATAATCATAATATTCATCTGTGCTTTCACTATATATATATGATTTACTTATAGATACACTAGCGTATATACACTTGAACATTCTATATATTCTATATATAGACATTTTATATATAGACAAGCGTTTTTTTAATTGGGATACATGCAATTTAATGTAATATGTAATTTAATTTAATAATCCATTTATATAATAATTACCATTTTTAAAATCATCGGAAATTTTATTCATCGGTTTGGATTGGAAAAACCAATCAAAAAATTGATTATTTGATACACTTAAAATGGGTAAAATTCCAGTTTGTGGTTTATGATTTACGGTGGATGGTTGTTGGTGTTGTGGTTGTTGTTGTTGTAGTGTATTTTGTTGCCAAAAATTGTTATTTTGGTTGTTAGTTAGTGCATTATGTGGAATTTCATAATTATAATGATATTCAGTTGGATGATGAATTGCTGGTGGTGTGGGTGGTGCAAAATATCCAGGACTATGAATATGTGTTGTTTGTTCAATATACCATGGAATCGGTGTTGTATATTTCGTTGTGGTTTTTGTAGTTGTTGTTGTTGTTGTTGGTTGTCGTGTCGTTGTACTTGTTGTTTCCCACCAAGCTACTGGTTTTGTTGTGGTAGTCGTCGTTGTAGTTGTTGGACGTGACCATTGTGTAAAATATGATGGTGTAGTTGATGAAGTTGTTATTACACCTGATTGTGTGTGATCTTCTTCACTATCATCATCTCCGGTAAATGGCGGTTCGAGGGTAGTTGATTGCAATGGCTCATATTGTATTAATTCAACATAATAGGCAATCAATTGCATGCAAGCCGGTAAATAATTATCACTTAATTTTGGGGGACCAGGAGTTGTACTAGCCGCTTTTGATGTTGCATCCGTTGGATCGGTATTTATTGGTATACCCGGTACTGGTGGTACAGCATTTAATGGACGATATTCTTCAATTGCCTATATATATATACACATATTTTTTCAAATATATAAATATTATAGAAAGGATAGAACAATGAAATACATTACTAAAAAATCAAAAGAAAAAGTCTGTTTTATTTTAAAAATTATTAAACGATAATAGGGATAAAATCGTTTTGTATATGATATGTAATATTATATGCAAAGAAGTGTGTGTATAGATAAATTAACGTTTACATTAAATAACATAAAATATCTGTTTTTTTATTTACAATTAACTATGTATCTCTGCGTATAATATATATTTTTGATTAACATATTATATGCATAAAATGAATATCATAATAAGCTTAAACGTTCAGTTATATATATTATACATATTGTCATATTCGGATGCAGCTATATTTTTAAACATACGCGTATTTATATATTGTACCCGTATGTTTATAAGAAACAATGTAATTGGATACAATTAATTTAACTATTATGCATATATAGAAAGATTATATTTAAATATTTTTATTTAAATCTGTATTCATGGAATGTTTGTATATCCCACATGCAAATATTCTATATATGACGTAAATAATATAATGGATGAAAATTGTCACTATATTAGCGAAACTCAGACGAAACATATCTATATAATATAATAATAAGCATATAAATGCCATGTTTATAATCGTTTATATATATATATTTATATATATAGCAAAATGCATAGATAATATATAAGAATGTTATTATGTAATATATTTTTAATTAAAAACTAACTCATCAAACAAACGAGCTTGTATATGCGGACAATATTGACTTTAACAATTATAGTATCGATTATTTGTGACGATTTAACGATTATAAAACGCGATTCGTGAGACAAACGTATTCTTAAAAATAATTTTGGATTCAGTCCATGTTGGTCTAACGCTCGCCCAAAAGCATTCTTTATCTGCGCTACCATTGTTCATCACTCTAAATGATAAATAATGAAATGATATAGATAAAATAAAGTATAATTATCGCATATATATTATATAATCATAAATCACATGTGACGCGTATATATATGAAACAAAAGGAAAAGTTAATTAAATAAATTTAAACAATTGAAAATCTTTATATATTGATGATTGTTCAACAATCCTATATATATTATATTTTTTAGTCAATTTTAATTTTCAACTTTTATATATTTTTTTATATAAAGAACCAAAAAAAAAAACTCTTATAATAAAAATATTCTATAAAATAAAAGAATCTGAACCAACTTTATACGTATATATAAAAGAATATTGCAAAGATATTGTTTAAATAAGATAATTTTTATTTATGAATAGAAAATATATTATTAAATAATTTATTTATCTCTGTGAATCTCATCAAAATACATTTATATATGAATCACAATTTTAATAAGTTTGAAATAAAATGAGTTAATATATTTTTCTTAATTAAATTTATGCATTGTATAAAAAAACAATGTGACTCTGCGGTGTTGTTGATAAAACGCTAACATAAAATTCTTACAAAATTTTGCTAGGGTCGTGAGTTCGAATATTGAAGACAAAGATTTGCATATTTTACCATATATACGGTTGGCCGTACGACCAATTACAGCCACCGTAAAAAGTAACAAATTATTAAATCAATAAAATAAGGATGTTGTCGGACACTAAAACGAATCGTCGGTCGTAAGTCAAAAAATTATTATTATATATGTATAAAATAAAGATTATTAAAATGATGCGAATGAAATGAATAAAACATAAAAAATATAATATAATTTTAAATTTATAATTCATATATGATTATTTATACATATTTCTTAATATGTATTTATAATTGCATATGTATATATTATCAACATAATATATATTATTTCGAAAAACTTTAATATGACTTTTTAAAAACTTTTTTTTAACATATATGTAATTAACAATTGTATTCATTTATATTAATATATTGTTTTAATATATTACATATATATGTATACGAGTATAATAATAAGGTTGATGTAATTAAATATGTATAGTATATATAGATGATGAT
This sequence comes from Dilophus febrilis, assembly GCA_958336335.1. Taxonomy (NCBI): domain Eukaryota; kingdom Metazoa; phylum Arthropoda; class Insecta; order Diptera; family Bibionidae; genus Dilophus; species Dilophus febrilis. Next base: position 11,622,202 of record OY284470.1, on the reverse strand, counting down.
TTATGGCATATATAAAATTATATTTAATATATATGCATAACTTATTATATTCTATATAAATAAATTTTGAGTTTCCTTGAATAATAATTTTTTTTAATTTTAAATTAAAAGTTCTTTTTACTTTTTAAAATTTATCATTTTCATTAAATATATTAGACTAATTTTACTGGCTCGTATATATAAAGTATATGTATTTTATAATACTTTTATGTTTGTTTGAGTTTGTATTTATTCCTAATCGATCCTCGTTTATGATATTACACATATTTGTATTTTATTTGTTCAGAGTTGCTTAGTTGAAGAAACCTAATTAAAAATTTGTGGATTTCCTTTCTATTACCAATTTTTAATATCTTTTTAGGGTTCATCTATTTGAATAGTATTTTTTTAAATTTCTTTATAAACAATACTTATCGAAATAAAACATTATGTATGTAGGTATTGAATATAGTATACCTATATAATTATAGCTTGGATATATGAATAAATGTATGTAGTAGATATCTACAAAAATTGTATTTTAAAAGAGTTTTATAATTGAAAATAAATAATTCCTTTACATTATAATTTTAACTATAATATATAAATATGTTCACTGCATTTATATTTATATAAAAAATATATACGTATCTGTCTGTCTATATACGTATATATTATAAACATTTTATTAAAGTCAATGTATATATATATATATATATATGAATTTTGTCACATATATATATACAATTCAAGAGAATAAATATGAATATATATATAATATATAAATAAATGAACATTTTTAAAACAGAAAAGTTTTTAAATGAAATAATATTGGATTATATATAAGAAAATTCTATAACTCATAGTAAAATGGTAAAAATAATATGTTTATATAATCTTTCTGCAGTTTATATTTTCTTCTAATATTTATAATCTTTTCAGTGAGCGCAGTTAATATTTTACTTTATCCATCATATATTTATACATATTTTTTAAAAAAATTAAATTAAATTAAAAAAAAAAATAATCATAATGATTCGAAATTATCAATTAGCATTGAATATGTACGTATAAAACAAAGAGTTGTTATTATTATTATTATATATTTGAATCAAGTTTAAAAAAACATTTACATCAACGTTTACAACTCATCAATTAATAATTTATTTTGTTTAAAAAAATACATAAAATATAATTCATTAAATCTGATATTGAAAATTCTTAACATGTATATTTATTTATTTATACGTATAGCAATGATAAAAAATACATTTTATACACAATACGTATATATGCATGCATGTATATCACTTCATATCATTTCAACATTCTTGACTAGGTGTAAATTTGTGTGACCCTGCGATGTATCGTTGATAAAAAATAGATCCAACTCCCAAAATGTTGAGTAGATTTTACATTTTGTGGTAAAGGTCAAATCCTTAACGGATATTATTTAACATTTTTTTTTTAGTTTTTCTGTTTCTTTCTCTGAATTTCGCGTGGAAGCCACTCATTTTCCCATATATATGCTATTGGTTCGTACAACAGATTATGAAATCCACAATCCACAAGAAATGGCTTTTGTTTGTGATGCTCAAAACTAATCGTTGGTTGCAAAGCATGCATTATATTTTATATATATTTATATACATCTAAAAATGAACTTTAAAAACTTTTTTTTTTTGATTAACACGAACGAAGAGCGCACATATAATAGCATTTGCTATACAGTAGCAATAAGGCCATCAATTATCCTTTATTAATATTCCGTTCTCATAATATTTCTATTAAAATCTTTATATTATTTTTACTATACATCATATATACTCAAATATGTATATAAAAACCCATATTTATATATATAAATAATAACTATATATAAGTTCTATATCAATAGCATCATGCAAAAATGTACAGTAGGCCCTAATATATAATCCGAAGCTTCAAATTTCAGATTTTAATCATGTATATGCTTGTTTTTTTGTCTTTATTTTTTCTCTGACACTTCTCGACCGATTTGGCGGAAATTTCCAAAATAATTCTTTTTCTGATAGAACTTTTAAGTTAAACTTTTGCAAATATCTATCGGGATTAGAGAGTATTTACTGTAAAATTATATATAAATATCATCAACCATCTGTATTTAAAAGATAACCATTTTTTCTTTTACATTTTATACAAATGAAAATTTTAAACATGTTTCAAAGGTATTGTAATATATATATAGAATCTACTATACTAGATCTATATGTATGTATATACCTTTTTATAATAATATATCTGCATCATTTTGAAGTAATAAAATAATATGTGTGTGGAGGTTCACATATATTCAGCATATATAAGAGATTCATGTCAAAAACATAAATTGTTATCATTGCTCCAAATATATATATATATATATCATATAAATATATATATTAAATATGTGAATATATAGAAAGAAAATACCTCTATGCATGACTTTTACAAGTTGTAATTTTAACTGCGATAACTGCGAAATTGTATTGCATATACATTTGTATATGAAATGAATAAATATATTGCTCCACTTTTGGTTGGTATCCTTTTGAGAGATTATACCATACGAAAGAAAGCAGAATAAAAAAAAATTATAAACCACAGATTTCTGGCATTCCTTCAACAAACAAAATATAAAAATAAAATAGCAACTTCAAAGGCAAATAAAAAAAAAAATTCTTTATTTATCTTTTAATATATATAAAATATCCTATTATGTCTGTGTTGTTTGTATAATACCAGCTTAATTGCTAACTATATATATACGTATATGTATAATATACGAAAAACAAAATTTGAAGTTTACATTTTGATTATATAAGAATAAATATTTTATATATCAATGATATATTGTATAAATGTGTTTTTTTTATTTTTCTGATGAATCTTTATCCGAATCATTCGCAGTATTTTATCATCATATCATCATCATCATCATATGTGATTCAATGTATGAATGAATGTTTATATATAAACATATGTATATAATCTATTTGAACATTTATGTATATAAGTTAATTCATCTTGAATTAATTATTATATTACATATATTATTAACATAATTTACTTAGTATATATATATATGCATTTAAGGGTTGAGTCGTGTAAAATATTGGTATTATATACGAAAACGGTAGACTGTTCTCAAAGGGGCGCACATGTATTTAATTTGGAAGATTTACTAAATTTCCCGGAATCTCGAGTTTTATGAATTTTTTTAATTTAACTATAATGGTTTTGATTTAATTTTTTTTCACAATTTGCAATTCCAATGAACATTTCAAATATTTCTTAAAATAAAATCGCAACCATTCATTCAAAAGTTATAACCTATTTTCCAAAAATTGTGTGTGAAAATTCGTTCCTTTATTATACATTCATTTATTATATACAATAGATATTTATAAGATATCTTATATATGATGCTATATATGCAAATATGTATATAGATAATTTGCAATTATATTATATATATATATATATGTGCATATTTAAATTAATGTATAGTCAACATTTTATTGTATACATATATAACAATTTTAATTAGATCGAATATATGCTGCGCTATTCCATTATGCATAAATTAATATGTATACATTTATGTTATATAAAAAATAAAGATATGTAATAGATAAAAAAATATCTTTAAAAATTCTGTAATATACAATACATAATCGCGTTTAAATTATGTTTATATATAGAAATTAAGAGGGTCTCTAAAAACATATGTAGGATATATATATATATATATAATCATATAATATAATATAGCATATATAATATATATTAATATACGTGTGAATGCAGGGATAAAAATACCATAGATTCAAAGTCCTATAGTGGAGGCAGGAAGTTGAAATATAATAAATAAACAATTAAATAAGTTACTGAAGGTTTTTTTTTACTAACACCAAATACTTTTCGAGATAAAAATTGAAATACATTGAATTATCTTATATGATAAAAATTTGCCATTTTTTATAACATCTAAATACGAGAATTATTAGCGGAAAATATTGAAAATGTATCTTCAGTCAGCGATCGACAATAAAATGAATGTTCTCATTATCTAAAATAAAATTAATATCTTTGGTTGTTTTTTTTTTCATTGTATTTCTGTGGGCGATAATTCCTATACATGACAAAAATCATATACATAGAATTTTATAAAAAATTGATTATTTTATTTTTATTGTTGTTATCCCATCAATTTTATGTTCAGTTTATCTTTATATGTATTACTTGTAACATTTTTCTAACATAACTAAATAAAAAAAAAGAAATAAACACATTCAATTCTTTTCGATTTACATCACTTCCAAAAGCAAATCCAAAACTATACTTATATTATATATAGAGTTTTACCATGTATGTATAAGTATATATTATATAGATATCTAGATATCCTCCGCAATGCATTATCAACTGTAATATACTATATATATATAGTATATACATACACTATGGATTGATAAATTATTATAATAAAAATAACTTCAAATGATCAACATTGAAATTGAATTGAAATGATTTTTTTCCATTCGTTCTTTATTGTTATTTTAAATTTTACATAATGTATTATTATGTATAAAGAAGAGTAAATTTATTTCAACCATATACTACATATGTTATGTATGTAATTTTATAAAAATCAATGTATATATTTAGAATTTTATCTCTATATACATATTTATTATCATAATCAATATGTAAGTAAATATACATTACATTACATTTCAATAGCAATAGGGTAAAATTGTTGTATAAACATTACTTAAATTATTTTTATATGTAACTTGTATTTGCGGAATATTCGCTATTAATGAAGTCATCAATTCATATTTTCAATTCAATGTTTATGAAGGCATTATTATTATTATTATTTAATCAACGGATGTCAAACTATATATAATATATATATTTAAATAAAGAAATTAACATTCTATGAAAATAATTAATTCTTTTATTTTATTTTATCAATTAATGTTTATATATGCAACTCATGATACAAGACAGTCTTCCGCATATATATATAATAATAATTCAATAAGGTAATTGATCACCAAAGAACACGGTCTATAGTGTGCATACAATTAATTAAATATATATTTTTACTTTATCGATTATGTAAATTTCTATCAATATAATTAAATATGGTATAATAATACAAATATAAATTTATTTATTAGGAATAACAAATAGAAATAGAAAGGGTATACATATAATTTATAAAAACCAATATAATTATTAGAATTGGAGTCAGCAAAAAAAAAACACAATTTCTGATAAACCACAATCATTTATAAAACAAAGAATTAATAAATAATATATTATTATCAGTATTCTATACAAATGTAATGAAATGAAAAATTATTTATTATTATAGGATATGAATATTCATGCATGTTTTTGATTAATTATAAAGTATTCCGTACGTATAATATATAATGTTTAATTTCTATTATTTGTTTAAATTCTCAGAATTATTAAATAATTAATTTTTGGGATATATAGTAATGTATTCATAAATATTGTATATATGCACTTATGTTGATCTGATATCTATGTGTGTACTGCTTATAATAAATTCAACATTATTATATGCACCCATATATATATGTATATCTATCTATATATTGCAATTTAATATTTTACTTGCAATAAACATTAATTGTATAATCAAACAATACGATGATGATATATACATTATATCATCATATATGCATAAAGGGAAAAATTATATATTATCATAACTATATTTAATGATACAATTCTATATCTATACTCATATTTATATATACCTGCCATTTTTAATAATATTCTAAATTTAATTAATACATAAATAATTATAATATAATAAACTGAAGTATACCTATTAAATTTGTATAGATCTTAGAATTATAAACATATACCTAAAACTCACCGTAACACAAATTATTCCAAGAATGATCCATTTTAGATATATTTTATAAAACATTTTTTTTAATTTTTGTGTGTATTGTTTAATAAATAAATAATTATAATATAATAATATAACACTCTAAAAATACGTCAAAAAACAAAAAATAAACAAACATACAAAACAATCTCAAAATAAATATAAAACTTTTGCAAAAATATATAAAATATTAATTACCAAACAAAAAAAAGAAGAATTTAATACATATTATAATTTGATTTTGCGTTTAAATTCTTACAGATTTAAAAACAAATCGAACTCTTATAATGTATTTTTTAAAATTGAATTATTTTACAAAATTAATACTTGAGTATTGTATGCGTGTTTTGAAGAATAAGTAGGTAAAAAATATAATAAAATCTAAATATAATATTTAATTAAAAGAAATGAAAAAAAAAGGTATATAAAAACACTTTCTCTATATATTTTATATAGATATTTACTATATTCAAATAATAATATTACTCTAACAATAAAGTTTTTATTTTTTGTTGTAATAAAATTTATTTTCTATATCTATTCACAATTCTATATATATTGCACAAATACACGTAACGCGGGTACTTATAAATCTGGCAAGGTAAAAATAATATTTTATTTTCTTTTTTTTTTTTTATAAAATATCAATATGATATAGCATCGTATATCGCGTTCGCGACTTTACAAATTAAATTTTATTGTGTAAGTAGTTCACCAAACTCAAACTGCGTCGTCGAACTAAATTCTTGAACTTCAATAGTGATATTGATTAAAATTATTAAAAACACACACACAATAAAAAATACATTAAAAAATACGCACCCGTATATTCAATATGTGCCTTTTTATGTTAGTTTTGGAAGAAAAAAATGTTAAGGTCGATCTTTTTCTTTTTTTGTCTCTTTTCTTTTCAATATGCCGGGTCATCCTCTTCTTCCGGTCATCGAATGCAATTTTTCCAATATTCCAACTAGTTTTTTATCGTATATCTCAATTAGTTTATTTGTTTGGAATTTTAAATCTGTATGTTGTGGTACCAAATACCCAAAAAAAAAAAACACCTAAGAAAATTTTTTCTGTTACCATCCGACCATATTTGTCTTATTTCCAAGGTGGATAAATTGGCACATCACATATTTATATTTACGTTTTATTGGCAATTGATTAGTAATAAACTTAACCCATCTTGCCTCCCTGGCCACAAATAAATGCTTCCTATTCAATGCGTTTACCTAGCGCTACCTTTTTATATTACATATTGAATTGATGATGGTATTTTTTCTTTTATTTTATATGATACACAGGTATATATGAATTTATTGAGTACATCTTAAGTTTTATTTTTTTTTATTTGATATTAATTTAAAATAAAAGAAAATGATGGTTTATAATTTTATATAAAACTAAACTAAATATATATATACAATATACATATACATAGGTATATTTTTTTAAATATCATGTGGCCGTTGTGGTGATACCGGTCTTTCAGAGTATTATAGATTTTAAATCGAGACTCGACAAGTTTACTTCTTTATACATAAAAATAAATGTTCTATTCGTATATATATTGATATCGATTAAATTAAATCAATAATATTATGAGTAATCTTAGGGTGAATCTGCATATTGTAAAGATTTTGTTTTTTATAATTTTCGGTGCTTGAAAAATAAATAGTACAGACAAAAATTTTAATATAAGAAATAATTTTTTAAAGACTACTTGTATTTTGCATTTAATAAAAATTCTTCTAAAAATATGAATGCAAATAAAATGAAATCAATCAATAACCAAATACAAAATTTTAATCACCCTATACTATAAATAAATTTGTTAAAATTATATAGACAGGTTATTATACTATATATACAAAGATATATATGATTTTTTTTATAATAGTATCTTAAAAAAGGTATTAATAATCCAAAGAAAAAAAAAAGAAGTAAATTCAATTATATGAGTTTCACGCGAGACTATTCAACTTATTATTACATCTAAATATATCTACCATATGTATAATTATTATGTTATATATATACGATATATATATCTGACTTATACGTGCGTCGTATAAAATTAATTATACACAAAGCAATTGGAAAGAAGATTTGTTTTATAAATTTACATATTTTAAAAACCAATAATCTTTAAATAGATATACATATATATAGGTATTTATCGCAAATTTTTAATTACAAATGTGTGTATCAAAAACACATATATTCATAAATAACAATCATTTTGGGGTTTTTGATCTCATTTTTATAGAAACAAAAGAAAATGTTATGCCGTCGTCGGTCGATGGGTATTTTACAATAATTTCTTAATATTTTTTAATCGCCTCTTTTTTTTAATTCTTGTGATTATGGTATATATATTGTTCGTTCAATTTACTTATAATTCCAGAACTCATATATAAAAACCCTATATTCATATATATAAAAATATTTTATTAAAGGAGCGAATATATATCTATAAAATAAAAAAAAAAGGAATACACATTTTTTAAGAATAATCCGTATACAATAAAAAAATGATGAAAAACAAAAAATCAAAGTCTATAAATATTTTTTTAAATTTCCATAATGAAAAATAACTTGTTTTTTTAATAAAAAAAAATTATTGATGCCTTTTTTTTTTTTGCTTAAAACATTAATTCATTAAATATATAATATAATATAATTTTAATGAACAATTCGTTCAAGTGTAAGATCTACAAATTGATTGATTATCTCTAAAAAAAAATAAATAAATATAAAAATACATCAACAAAATGTATAAAGATAAATCTCAAATATCCAAAAAAGTGCAAGTATATTTTATTTTAATTTAGTTTTTGTTTGTTTTGAAAATTTCAACAAAATCAAGAATTATCGGCGATTATTCAAAATATTAATAAATTTAATGGGTTCTTTGACTTGACGATAATGATTTTAATATTTGTATAATTCAAATATTATAAAATATAAAAAGCAAATACTTTTATTTGTGCGAAAAAATTAAAATATTTATTTATTAAATATTTTTTATGCAAATACAAAAAAAAAAAATAATAAAAATCACACACAAAAATTATACGATATACGTTTTAAATTTTAAACAGGTTATTTATATTACGTTAAATGTAAATTAAATAAAAATACGACAAAAATTTGGTTATACTTATTATAATATATATATAAAATAATAAAGACAGAGCATTGCGTTCTTTAAATTTTTTTATAAAAAATTGTTTTTGATGATATATTGTCAGAAATATTTTATCAAAATGTTTTCTTCCTATATAATTATTGTTAATTGGTGTTATAAAACAAAAATTTGCGCTTTGGAAAAAGCCGATTGAGTTTAGCGACCAACAACCGTTTTTTGTTGTGGCCGTTGTGTGGTTTAATTGAAAATAATTGAATTCAAATTTGAAACGAAGAGACAAATTTTTAATGTTATCTGTACGATTTGACAACTAGAACATTTTGGTCAGAAATTTAAGTTCACTCACTTAACAAAGTTGCCATAACGTTCGCTAATAATCAATTGATATTTATAAATACAATTTCATGTCTTCTAGCAATTAAAGAACTTTTTATAAAAATGCACAGATCTATTATACGTAAATATTTTCGTAAATTAAATGCAATAAATTAAATAATAACAAAGAGAACAACAAAATTTGTTTATTTCTTATATTTATTCTTATATAGATATTTCAATATATATATATACTATATCTTTTATAAGGTAGATGAATTTTTTGTTTTAAGTTTAAAAGCTTCATCTTTTTTTTAAATAAAAATAAATTCAGTAATAAAATAATCGTAAATACTTATCATATACATATATACGATACGAATGAGATCATTTCATTTTAAAGTTTATTAATTTACTATGGTATTTTTCTTTATTTGTTTTCTGTGCATGAGTTAAATTATAGAACGATATATACATATATATTGATTTGCAAAACATTTGTATATTAATATTTTTTGAACATCTCCCTTTGTCATTATTATTTTCTGCGATAATTGTTTTAATGCGGTTAATAATATTGTTTTAAACGCAATTCAAATCCCATATAATATTCATGAGCTGTATAATATTTTTGATAAACAAAAACAAGAGCGTTTTACCTTGATTACATCTTGGTAAAAAAGGACTACGTATTTGTCGCCAGGCGGAAAAGGGAAGTTTCATTTATCGCTAATGAATTACTCATACAATTTTAAAATAAAAACACTTTGCCACACCAATATATTTAAATTCATTCCCAAAACGCCATGGGTTTTCCAAAACTAACCTAAAAAGCAACATACTGAATGTATGTGCTTCATATGGTCATTATTTAGATTGTCATATATAGTTAGTTATATTATAAAAAGATATTGAACATTGTTCTTATAATGGTGTGAAATGCGTGATGTTAATATTTCGATCACACCTTTTTTTTTATTTCTAATTTAAATTTTATCCTAACTATGTATATTTTTTGTTTATTATATTGTAACTATTATTATATTGTTGTATTTTTTATAATTATTAAGAATAAATATAGTATAAGAAAGCAAAGCAACATATTGATTATAAATTCCAAGTATTTCAAATTAAACCGTTGACCTTTTAATACCAAGAATTTTTTTAACTTTTACATTATTAATAAAATTGTTAAATTACCATATATCGTAATAATCCAAATGCATATAATATATAATGAAGTTTATTATAATGTCTATTATTATATTGTTGTATTTTTTATAATTATTAAGAATAAATATAGTATAAGAAAGCAAAGCAACATATTGATTATAAATTCCAAGTATTTCAAATTAAACCGTTGACCTTTTAATACCAAGAATTTTTTTAACTTTTACATTATTAATAAAATTGTTAAATTACCATATATCGTAATAATCCAAATTCATATAATATATAATGAAGTTTATTATAATGTCCCTTATATCTTATATATCATATGTATGTTAAGTATATATGTTCAAAGATTACCAAACCATAAATTGGTTTAATTGCAAATAAATTAACAATTAGACAATTATTTCAAATCTATTTAATATATTTATTATTATGAACACACATTATGATTACAGTATCATATAGAAATTATATGTATATAATGTATTTATTATTTATTATAATATTATCATACATTATACAACTTCTGTGTATCCATACATAATCTAGTCGTATATATGTGAAGTACATAGAAGGATATAAGCAGTATTAGTGTGTATAAAAGATATATCTACAATTCCCAAACATATTTATACATATACGTATATAAATATTTATTTAGTCATTTACCTGATGACATTATGGATTTTTGAAATGTTTGACCTCTTTATTATTTTATACACATTTTCTTTAGCATATATATATACTATATTTGAGCCTATATATACGCTGTACATGGTACAACATAATATAATATAATATTAATAATATAAAATATACATATACATACTTGTGTAAATAAATCTATAATATTTATAACTAACAATAACCATATATTTATATGTAAATTTATGAAGAACGATTTCACACGAATTTTGTCCTTATTATATAAATATTTACCAATATGTAATTGTTTACGCAAATAACAAAATAACATTATTATATGTTGAAGTTTAATATATATGTATATAGAGAACAGAAAAGATATAATAAACTTAACTCAATATTAATAAATTACATAATTTATTATGTATACAATTCATTGTCATGTATTGTCTATATATATTTATTTTCATATACTATACCAGATATATATAGGAACTGAGGGATTAAATATATAGAAATGTAGTTATATCTGAAGTATTTATTATGCATTAAATAACACAATAACAAATATTATTATATTACTGACCTATACTGACCGTAATAAAAAAATGTCCAATAGAAAGTTTATTTTATACATATATAAAGTGTACATAAGTCATTTTCATTAGCCAAATTGATTTTATTATATATATGATGAGTAATCGTTTGTTACGAGCGATATTTAATTACAATTTCAAAAAAGTACAAACACAAATAATTTGTAAGAAACCTTATCAAATTAATTAAAGATTTCATGAAATAAAAATACTTTTTCTTACAATCACAAACAGTTGAAGAGTTTTTTTCCGGAAATCAACGACTTTTGATAATATAATCAATCAACCTCTACGGTGTATAATATATTATATAAATATAAATATTTGTGCGACTGTATGGTGTAATAAAAATGCCAACCTATAATTTTCACAAAATTTTGGGGTCGTGGGCTCGATTACTACGATTACGACGATTACTACGATTACTCGCAGATATTAAATATGGTTTGGGCATTTCATGCGGTTGGTCGTACGGCTCCCGACCTCCCGACACCGTAAGAAGCAACAAATTATGACACCTTCAGGAAAAAATAATTTTTTTTTTTAAATATATTTCATATATGTACAGTTGTTTGTGTACCATAAATGCATTAAAAGTACTATATGTTGGATATATATGATTATATTAACATATATATATATATAAGATATACATATATATGTTGTGGGTTGACCCATTGTTTTGATTAAACAGATATGAATAGATTGTTGTGGTGTAAATGGTTATTTTATGTCTTATTTATATATACATATAAAGTATATATATAAATAAAATATAAATGAAATTAATCTCAAAATGTTGTTCTTTCTTATTTGTTATTTTCGCTCTTGTTTTATATAAATTTCTTCTTTTATACTTTCTATTGTAATTCTATATACAGAACACATATGTTTTATTATGTATATAGATATATATATATATATATATATATATATAGCAATTATTTACGTATATGCATGGTGACTTTTACCTTATTTATAATATATAAAACAAACCATACATAATATATTTATGTATATACATTTAAAATTAACAAAATGTTTATATATCTTTATATATCGAACTGTTTATACTATTATTATTATATACAATTTTGTTAAATTTTAAAGTAATTAAACTTGAAACATATAATTAAAAATGAAATGTAATTTAAATTATGCGTTTAACACAACTTGAGTTCAAAAGTTTCAGGCGTTTTGGCAATATCTATAGAGATGTATATGCAAGATCTATAGATAATCGAAAATTCATTTTTTTAGACAAAAATTATAAATATTGAATACGTTCGTTATGTTTTATACTACTATACATTTTATACCATTTTATTTTTCTATTAATATAATTCTTTTATGAACGAACAAAATTTTTGAATAAAACAATTATAAGTACGGCGGCATCAAACAAATAAATATTACCATAAAAAAATATAAACAAATTTATTTATTCATTTCCATATTTCATATATATTTCAAATTCTTTTATATAATATTCAAATATCTATATTCTATATATAATATCAGTAATATATATACGAAAATATTCATATTTATATATATATATATATATGAGATATTTATTTTTACCCACATAATAAATTATATTTTATTTTATATTTATTCACTTAATTTAATTTTCTATTTTCATATATGGATAATCTTTACCACCTATAAAATATTCACTGCCATACAATGGACCTAATCCAATTAAATCAATACCAAATTTTCCAAATTTTTGCCAAATTTCAAATGGGCCTTTTGTTATTGCATTCCATAATAATTTCTTTTGTGGTATTTTGATGATGGGTAAATTATTATCGTTTATCATTTCATTATTTAATAGATGTACGTTATTATTATTATTGTTGTTATAAGATACTTCAATGTTATTATTGGAATTTTCCAATTCATAAGGTTCTTTTATAACCGTAGATGATGATGATGATGATGTTGATACTGATGATGGTATTTGTTGTGCACTTGAAAGCCAAAAGGGTCGTATTATTATTTTATGTTTATGATGTTGTTGTTGTTGTGGTTGTAAATTATTTTGTTGTTGTTCGTTTTCATTTTCATCATGCAATGATGTAGGCGAAGATGTTTTATAAAATGATAAAATATTTTGAAATTGTTTTATAAATTGTGGGTTTATTGTAAAAGGTGTTTTCTTAAATTCTTTTGTTGTTATTTGATGGTCGTGGTCGTGGTCGTGGTGGTGGGGTTGGTGGTTGTTGTAAGAAGGTAATATTTTTGTAAAAAGTTTTTCAAAAGAAAATTTTTTCATTATTATATTACTGTTATTATTATTACTATTATTATAACTTTTATCAATATCGACGATGGTGTCGTTGTTGTTATTTTTATTATTAATATTATTTTCATTAAAATTATTTTCAAATATAATAACATCATCTACTGTATTATTATTATTATTATTTGTTATTAATGTTTCTAAAGAGTTATTTTTCAATGGGCTTTTGTTTATTGTTTCATTTAAGTGTGGTGTTTCAATTGTCAAATTATCCGACGTTATCTATATATTGAAAAGAATTTAAAAAAATTTATTATAATTATTTGTTTAAATAGAAAAAAGGAAAAATATTTTTTGTATTTCTATAAATTAAATTTATTTTTCTTATGGAAATTATATTATAATTTTTAAAAATATGCGGGGCGTTAAATAAAGGTTTTCGTATATACATACATATAATTTTAATTGAAATTATTTATAAAGCATATTTTTACATTCTTTTTTTGTTGTTATTATGTTATTATTACAATGTTAAAATGAATAATAATTATTAATATATAAATTTAAAAAGAGTTCATATATCAAAGTATTGTTAATATATAGTTAGCAGTTGTCTTTCCTTATCTTTATGGCAACATATATGGATTTCGTGTAGAAAAAATTCCTTGTTTTTTGGAGAGATTCAATAATTAACTAAATATTTGACCTATTCTTTGACAATGAAGAGTTGTGTGCCTCGGCTATTAGTCATCGAACGATAAATTTATACTAGCCATGTGTGGCTTATTGTATGCTGGTCCAGTATCTCTGATAGTCGAAAAAAAGGTAGTCGAAAGGAGCAATGTCTACTTTTATTACATGTGACCACGGAGCATTGTCGTGCTTCCCTTCCAAATTTTGTTCTTTGAACAGTTGTTTGCAAGTGAAAAAATTGTGTTTACGCGGTTTCGCACACAATACTCATACACGGAACCTAATTTGACATAAATCAATTTTTGAAATGTATATAGAAATCAAACATATAATGCATATATATATTTATATTTAATGTATAGTATATAGATTTATGAATGGATTTTATTCTATAAACATATTCACTAATTCCGAAATAAAATTCACTGAATATTATTATTACATATATAATTGTATATTCAATATATAAAATATATATACAATATGGATTTATATTAATATAAATAAATTATACAAAATATTTATTTTAATAATACGGGTTAATAAATTTTCAATTTATGTTTCATTAAAAATGTTACATATATTTATTTAAAGCTTTATCTATTCATAAATTCAAAAATATATAAAATATATTTGTGATTCTCTGGTCTCTGCTATATATATATATATATATATTTATCCCATATCATTCATATATCCATATATAATAGGTTAGTCGAAAATATACATATATATATAACAAAATAGAAAATTATATAGTAGTGTATTACATCTAATGTGTTACTGCTGTATATCATTAAATATTATATATATTCAATATCTATATAAAATGAAGCTTTCACGGTAATTTTACTATCTATTTTTATATATTTCTATATGTATATTTTACATTTATGTTTATTTTTGTATATTGTATACAATACATACTATTATATATAAATATTTAAATAAAAGTTGGAACTTTTATGCGGAAAAATGAAACCTATACATCTGATGAAAATATTTGTAAATAGATATATGAATATATAAATATGTAGGTATGATGACTATATAACTTGTGTATTTGGTTATTTTAATACCATGCCACATGTTTTTTATCATAGATGAAAATATATAAAATTCAAAATGCATATATGCAATTTATAAAATTGCATTCATTTCGGAAATGAAACGAAAGGCTAGATGCATATATGTTTTTATGCTTTTTCTATATATATATATATATATACATATATAGATATTGTAATTTATATAGTTTACGTGTGTGATATGTTTGTTTTTTAGATCTATTTCTATATAAGTAATATATATTTTTATATGTTAAATTCACTCTAAAATTCTCAGTATATATATATATATATATATTCAATCATTCAATATTTATAAATGACTGATAATTTAATAAAATTATAATATCACTAAAATTGAATAGAATTCATATCTAAACATGTATATATATATATATATATATGAAAATACTTCTAAATATTTAATAAATTAATTATAATTAAATGCATAACGTATTTATTTTGTTAAATATAATCAAATTTATTTAATATAACAAAATATGTACATATTTTTTTGACATATTAACATAACATACTCTATTTCTGTATAAACTATCTATCAGTAAATATATTAACTTACCATTTTAAATAACCCACTAACCATCACAAATATTTCGAAATATTTTATAACTATTTCCATTATCGTTAATTAATAACTATTCGATATATATATTATCTATAATATATGTTATACGATACGAATATACCTTTAAATTATATATACGTTATTCTATATCAAATATTATATAAACACTGCGAATAACAATATCGATTCAGTTTTATTTAATTCATTTCACAATAAATGTATTTGTATATATATATTAAATAAAATTTTGCACAAAACCATGTATATGAATGAGAACCATTATGGAAAAAAACAAATTAATCCATGCATATCATTGAAGCAAAAATATTGATTAAAAGTTAATTTTAAAATTAATGAACAAAATTTTTATCATCAAATTTGGCAAAACTATTTTTTAACATACTTAATCGTTTTAAATAATTTTAAAAAAATTTAAAAAAAAATTAACAATACAAAAATGATTTTTTTAAACAACGTTTTACTCTTTACTTTAAAATTACACTATATTTGCGCTGAAAGTGATGTCTGCATGAATTTTGGACGACTGTGTAAAGATAAAAAAAAAACAATGTTTATGTTTTTTTTAATTTTATTATCCATTTTATTTTGTTAATGTTATTAAATATATAGGTATATTTTTCCTAAAAAAATACATATGTATATATGCATAATGAAATGAAAATCTATATGTGCATATGACGACCGACCCTGATAAAAATTAATATATGAATTGTTACAAATATAGAAATTGAATCGGTTACTTAATATATAATTATCATTCATATTTTTATTTAAATATTTTATAATGTTTATTCGTTTTTTTTGTTCATATCTAAATAACCTTATTTTTAATTTCAGTATGTTATATTGTTTTTTAGATATGCTAACACTTTTCATGCATTATATAATATCGCTGAGAATATATGACATTTATGAATATATATGTTTAAAACATGTTAATGAAAATAGGATTTGTTTGATTGTAGCCTGTGATTGAAAAAATTCCTATTCTTCTCTGTATAAAGTCCTCTGTATAAACATAAACATATAAATAATTAATCCTTTAATAGATCTGTAAAATTAGTTTGCTTAGAAGATTAAGTATCATTGCATTTTTCGTCATATAATGTCATATTTAACATATATCAAATGGAATGGAAGTTTGTTAAAATACAAAAGATACATATAAAATAAAATCGGTATGGAATACCAGTGAGATTGTATATTAAATTATTGATACCCGCAAATTATTCATTTTATATAAGTCAAAAGTCAAAATACTTATTTTTTACTGTCAGCCTCACACAATAAATTTATCACAATTAAATTTAAAGCATCAAATCAAATTTAATGAGTTATTTTCATTATTTCAATTTTAAAATAACATTTTGAATAATAACAATTTTATAGATATTTATTTTTGCCACTATTGCATATGACTATAAATAAATTTTTTGTATGATGTGGTTGGTATGTGTATTTTTATTATTATAAAATACTCATTTATTGCAATTATTTATTTCATTACTATTATTATTATTACACTATATTATGTTATCATTAAATTGACAGCATTTTTAAATCATATTGCTTTTTTTTCTGCATTTTTTCTGCGTATAATAAAAATACTATAATAATTAATATTGATGATTATTTATATATATATATATATATATATATATGTAGATATACATATGCATAATTGGATTGTTAATGTGGTGGAACGCAAACCAAACAGTCAAAAAAAAAATAACAAATGAATAACAATAATTGTATTGTCTGTAATTTTTGTAAATCAGTAATTAATCATAAATTAATTTATGCGATACAATTCCTAAAATGTATACACAGATATAAATTTAAATTAAATATATGTATATACAATATGGATTGCATTTATGATTATATTTTATATATAGTATGAAACATTTTAAATGAAATCGTTTTCATTATTCAATTTATACACTAAAAAATAAAAAAAATATTCATAACCACTTTTATTTTGTACATACATATATCACTATATAAAAACTGTACAAACAAATTTTATTTATAAATATAAAAACAAAATAATGTTTAACAGGATATTGTTATATAGACGCAATAATAATATTGTTTATATATATAAAAAGATGTGGAACAAATAAAAGGGAGAAAAAAATCCATTAAAATTTATTACCCTTCAATTGGTTTTAGTTTCCTTTATAAATAGACACTGTATATAATAATATTTATAGTATAATATTATACTTTTAATTCAATGCAACTAATAAAATATTTCAAAATAAAAAAAATTAATATTGATTTTAAATGCATTTTTATTATTATAATCACGCGAATAATAATAAAAAATTTATTATATGGAAAATTTATTGAGGAAATCTATCCTCAATAATTTTAAGCACCCATATAATATATATTTTAGATGTAAGCTTTTATATGTGTATGTCTATTTTCATAAATAATTATTTTGTTTTTAAAATGTGATTTGAATGTAATTTTTACTTCATTTAAACCCATTAATTTTGTTTTATAAAAATTCATTTTTTTCACTTTTTCTTATAATAGAATTCTTCAGTAAGAGTTTGAGTAAATAAAAAAAATAAAAACAGCTGTAGATTTGTGTTGCTGTTAGTGGCACAACTACAAAAGTCGCAGGGACGCAAAATTGAATGCTGTTTTTAATGTTTTCATGCTATGCGTTAATAAAAAAAAATGTGTATAATTATATTTATATTATTAATAGAGAAAATATTATTGTTTGTTGTATAGTATTAAAAAAATTAATTTATTTTTATAACAATAATTAAAATAAAAAGCATTAATTTATATAATACAATACAAATGATGAAGACATTTTGTATACCTTTAAAAACATATATATACATATATATATGTATACCATATATACACATTTATATATAGAAGAGTAAAAGTTTTAAGTATTCTATAAATTATGGATTTATTTTTTCACAAGAAATTTTACAAAGAAAAATACAAACAAAAGGATTATTATTTAAAATACATCACCACGAATAATTCATCTATTGTAAATATTTTTAGTTTATGAAAATGAACCTATGAATTATTGTTGAAATTTTTTTTTTTACATATTTTTGTTGATGTTTAATATGAAATTTATTACTACACATATAAAATTATTTTAACCATCCATATATACATTATATGCGCGGGTAGATGAATAAAACTTATTGCATGCTTTTACATAAATAAATTTCATTAATGCATAAGTATAAGTATAGTTAATAATATTATATGACATTTTACTTATTTATATTTCTATATGATATATGTATAATTTTCTTGTATTGTTCTTCACATAGTTGAGCTAATTGTACAAGTTAATTATAATTGTAAAAGGAATAGTGAAAAAAATTGCATGATGATACTCATCTCAAATATATATATATATACAATATATAGAAAATATGCGGTATGTTATGTATTTATAAATTATATTGTTTTCATGATGCATATATTGTACATATCATAAAATAATTTTAAATTCATGCATCTAACTTTATCTTTGAATAAATATATATATAGCGATTAAAAAAATTCAAGTAACTAAAAAAGAAAGAAAACAACTTCAAAAGTGCTTTTGAAATTGTGGACAATAAAAAATAATAAATTAAATTAATTTTAATTATATTTATGATTATATTAAAGTGTCTCTCTGTCTGTGTCTATATACTATTACTATTATTATTCATATAATAATATATAACTTTTAAATTCATTATTATATATTACACAATTTGAAATATTTCATTCCCACAATAGAATTTATTTCTATACATTTTATATTATGTATATATAAATGTATATATGTTTTGGTATTACCACGAACGTATTTGCGGTTATTTGATTATTATCGTATATTCAAATCATTTTTTAATGCGTTGTTGATTATATATTCACAATTATTCCAATAAATGTGGCAAATTTATATAATATATATTTATATATACATATATATATATATATAAATATTAATCAAATAACTAATGAAAAATAATTTTTCAAAATATGACTAATAAAATATGTGTATATTTAAATGACGTTTAAGGATATTAAGGAGAATATGCCGTATATATGTGATATATCAATACAACATAAAATGATGCTAAATGTATTCAAAGCGTTTGTTTGCATAAAACCATATTACATTTATATATATTTCTATATATTCCAGCGGTATATTCGATATGCGTGGCTACTCGCATATCGTATGTGGTTGTATAGTGTATATAAAGATTGATATAGATAAATGCATATCAGTTAATATAGAAAAATTACAAATATTATATACATTGATAAATATAAATATAAATGTATATAATGATATAATACATGTATAGATTATTGTGATTATTGAGGCAAATTAAAATATACTATATATAGTATATACATAAAATTCAGTGTAATCAAGCCTTAATGATAATATCCCGCATTTAAATTTTGCGAACATGGTTATTATATGTATATTATATCGCACATACATTTAATATCCACAGCCAGATAAGCTAATTATATATATTATATATACGGCAATATATACGTTTATGCACATATACATTTTCCACTTATAATTATAATTAATTATTGATATAAAGTCCATTGATTGTGATCGCCGACCTATCATATATACATATATAGATGTTTAGTCAAGTTGAAATTTTTCGTATTACCTATTTTTATCATATCTATAAAGAAAACAATGGTCAAAGAAAGTTTATTTGTAAATATTAATTGGTTTTTAATATAATTAAAATATATCATTCATTTTTTATATTATCATAGCTCAAAAAACATAGTTTTTATATTTATTGTATCATACAAAAAATTAAAAAATCTTTATATTTGTCTATTTGTGTTGTATTGACCATCATCACAAACAAACCCTAATAGGTTTACCTACAACTGCTGCAGGTACATCCGTTATTAATCATTTAAATAGGATTCCTGGAATGGAATATCACACTTTTGGTTTTGTTTCGTTCTGATGTTAAAAATGTTTGGTCAACTCATCGCGGATCAGGCTATATAGTGACAAAACCGAGTGATAATTCACTCCATTAAAAATGTGTTTACTATATATATTAATGATAGTACAATATGTACTTGCCACTCTACCCTATACCGATATATAATCATTCGGATCGATATATTTATAATATTTAATTTATTTGTTGTTTCGTTGTTTTTTTTTTCAATTATACATACGTATATTTATTTATTGATCCATAAATAATGTTGTTTTAAATAATAAAATGATAACATATTAAATTTATTATAATATATATATTACATATACATGATACATGTCGTTTTTTCACGGATATGATAATTGTTTTCGATGCATAAATAATATAACGAAATTTTATTATTTATACATTGTAAAATCCAGATGTAGTTCTGTAAAATTTATTTCTCTAGATAGAAATATATATAAATAAATAAATAAATGCTTTACAAATGACGAAAGCAGGGTATTCTGTTGTTTGTTTTTTTTTTAATTATAGTTCTTTTTATACTGTGGCGATAATTAACAGTACGACAAAACGCATGGGAAAATTAGCAATAATAAATTTTGAAAATACAAGTCGGTTATAGGAAATTGTTACCCATATTTCCAAAATAATAGGGTATTCTGAAGGGCACATGTCTAATTAGCTATAATTTATAGTACAAAAAATCGTTCTATAATCATTCGTGGGGAAATAAATATCAAATATATAATTAAATTATAAATAGAAGAAAAGTGTCATATAATATTTTTCTATTCGTGTAAATAATATGCCTTAAACGGGTTTATGTAAATGATGTTGGGGTGAAAAAAATAAGAAATTATTTAAAAAAAAAAAATAAACATTTAATAAAATGTATTAAATGAAAATGTTAAAATTGCATTGAATAGATATAATTAACTAAAAATGTCATTTATACAAATTGTAAAATAATAAATTTAATTTTATTTTTTGTATATAAACATAGAAAATCGCTATTTATATTACATTGTATATATATGTATAATGAATAATTTTTAAATTATTCAAAATAATAAAATTTAAATGGATTTTAAATTATTTTGCTAACCCCAACTCGCATCGAATTAAATTTGTTTTGTTGTTATATATAAATACAAACCAAAAAAAAAAAATTATAGGTATATAAACATAATTTATCTTATTATTAATCTAAAATATATTTTCATTTATACAAATTTTTATTTCATAAATCTTTTTCTATATGTACTATATATATATAAATAAAAATATATATCCCTAATGTTATATATATTTTTATCTATATCTTTATACGTATCCTATATTCTATATATATAGACCTATACAGGATGTATAGAGGATACATAAAAAAAAAACATTTATAAGAGGAATAAGAAATATATATATATATATATATGTGTATATAAAACACAATTTTTTTTTCATCTTCTTTATACATTCGCTTCAATTTTCAATTTACCACTTAATGCAGATTCTTTATATTATAAAATTAAATGAATTTGACACTTCTACCAAAAATTTTTCCCCAGAGATTTGTTATGTTTTCTTGTATTTCTATACTTGTATTGTAAATGGATGTGTTTGAATTTGCCTATATATATTTATATTCTTGTTTTTCTTTAATATACGATAAACAAATTTGTGTTAAAAAATATAAAAATAAAAATAAGAAATATACGTACCTTATATGGTTTTATACTTTCTATAAATTTTCATAAAATTTGTATAGGTATTATATACAAATATATTTATTTTATTTTTTTTTTAGCTTAAGAATATAAATGAATGAAAAAAAATATAATGTTCAGTAGATTCATATATCGGAAAAATAAGTGACATTATGAAAATAAGGAAGAACTATTTGCGTATATATATATATGTAAACAGATAGGTATTATATTATACGAAGAAACCGTATCCTCAGAATATAACTCTGACTGTATATACAATATAAGTAATGATTCGAGGTATATATACCATAATAAGTTGCTTATGTTGATATCATGCGATTATATGATGATGTAATGAAAAATATTATATATATGATGATAATAAATTGTAATTGAATTTTTGTTAAATTACTAAAAAAATTTTCAAGAAAAACTGGTAAAAATTTTGTGTATGCATATAATCATATAATGTACTATATATACTTATTTAAATTGAATTTTTGCATTTAAATCTACCTCACCTATATAAGAGCAAGCAAAGGTATATTATATATACATATATAGATATGTAATTGAATTGCAAAGTTAAAATTATAAGCGATGAAAAAAAAATAACATTCTGAAAAAAAACATAACATTATAATAATGCATACATAATTTTCTTCTTTAAATTTTCTTTTTCGTCGTTATACGTCGTTCGTTGAGTATATATACCTCGATTAAAATCCCAGTAAAAAGCTCGAAATCGGAACACCATTGGAACAAAAATTAAGTGGTTCAATTCATGAGTTGTTTTGACGAGGTTTTTTGCAAAATGAAGGTAAAATGTGTATGCCTAATTCCTGAAGAAATAATACCTAAATTTATAATTTTTAATAGGATATTAAAAATACCCGAAAACACAAAACATATTTTATGCCTTCCAAATGCCCATATAGATGTTGTATTGGGAGTTGTGTTATTTGTCTGGACTTTCCAGGACTGGTTTTTTCCTTTACCGAATTTTGAATTGATTCGATTTTAGAGGGCTCCAATCATAAGGTTTTACTTTACATTATATCTACACTATATCGGTATATGTTTAATACGGAATGCATAAATAGATTCATGAAAAATTGTCTAATACATAATTTACTGAAAAAAATTCTTTAATAGATTTGTTATATTTTCGCGTGGTTTTTAAATAAATTTAACCAAATTTTATTCTAATTCATTATAATAATATAATATCTTTATTTTTTTTATTCCACAGTGTAAACAGATGCATGTATATAGGACACATATGAATATGATTTTGTTATCAAATAAAGGTAAAATATTTTATTCATTTAATTTCAATATCAGATTGCACATTCTTTTGTTTTTTGTTCATTTCATATATATATATATATATATACGATAAAAAGATATAAATTTATAATGAAAATATTTTTACTGGTTATGTTTAATAATACAAACACCACATTGTGGTAACAATCGATCGAAACACATAGGGTTAAAATATTTAAAGATGGCAAAATTTATAATGTATATGCGTGAATGGTAAATTCTGGTATACTATTTTACATTATATGTAGATTTATTGTAAATTTATATAAAATTTTTGATTTATTTATTTATGTATTACATTTATTTAAAGGAAATATGTGATTTTTTAAATTATATTTTTATATATGTTGTAAATATATTCATATATATAGTATATACGTTTCCATATATACATCGCACGGTTTGTGAATAAATGGTTGTAAGTTGTAATTTTTATTCATGATTTTCCTAAAATAATATTTATGTAGACTGGCATTTATAATTTTTTCCGCATACTATTAATATTAATCATTTTGGTATTAAAATAAGTTAAGTAAAATTAGAATGTAAGCAATCGCGTAACAAGCATTTTTCATATACGAGGGCTTAAAAAGGCAAACTCGGAGGCCTTTTTGGTTCGAATCATGACCGCAGACGAGTAGATTTGTAAACTTATTTGTGCCCTATATTTGAGGTGGTTTATATTTAATTTATTATTATATATTAACCCACTCAAATTCATGGTAAATGAAAATATTTATAATAATTTGAACAAAAAATTATAAAATGAATAATAAAGGAATATAAGAAAAAAATATAAATTCTCTAAAAATACATAAACTCTTGCATATTGATTGAAGCTTTTCATCACTTTTATATTTGCAGTTTTATTTTTATTAT
Organism: Dilophus febrilis; assembly: GCA_958336335.1. NCBI lineage: Eukaryota > Metazoa > Arthropoda > Insecta > Diptera > Bibionidae > Dilophus > Dilophus febrilis. Next base: position 11,596,858 of record OY284470.1, on the reverse strand, counting down.
TATACATTCATTTACATATGCATATATTTTTGTAAAATAATGTAATGTGAATAAGAAAATCTGATATACATAAAGCAGCGTTTGTTGTGTGGTGGGTTGTGAAATCAAATTTAAAATTCATTCAGCATTTTTTGCGTAACTTATAATTTAAATTCAAATATATAAAATGTGTGTAATGAAAATAAATATATATCTATAAATGTGTGTAAGATTATAATATGAAGGATATTGCGTAAAAAGTAAAAACATAACATAAACATTAGTTTATTTTATACTGTTCGATATCTATTTAGTTATTTATATATATATAATATATATATACCCATGTAGGCAAATATAGTGTATATACCAATTCTCTTATCGTTTTCCAAATATATGTGTATAATATTGTATTTTGTATATATATATATAAATATTAAAGGCATTCTATTGTATATATTTGGAACAAACAATCTAAAATCAAGTTTATCAATATTCTAAACATGATTTTGAATTTTTAAATTTGATTTTACGTTTATATATATACATAATACAATAATATATATCGACGAATATTATATACACATCCATATATATGAATTGATTTTATTTGAATATTAATATATATATAGTCTCAATCAAATTTATATATTATATAAGTACATAATATCTGTATTGATGTACATTTCCTTTATTTTAGCTTGTTGATAAAAGAAAGTGGAGTTGTTCTTTTTTCCTTATTTTTGTTTTCTTTTTTTGATGATAATTCATATGCATATAAATTATACTTAATATTCGGAAGGTATATAAAATTTGAAAAAAAAAAAAAAAATAAAACAAAATATATACAATATATATATTGAAATTATATATTCCTTTATTATATATATATAGTTATTTTCCGTATAAGTGGGGTTATATTCAATTGGCTATAAATTACCTTATATTTTTTGACCTGAATTATCATAAGAAAAAAAAGAACCATAAAAAGATAAAAAAAAGGGATTATACAAAGGGATCATAGGTTGATACTTGATATATTCGATTTTATTCAAATATGTAAGAAAATTGAGTTCTGTAATTCTTTAAAATCTAAATCGGGTAAATGGTCAAATATATCAATGAAAAAATTTACCAATTTGTTAATATATTTGTTATATTTGCAAATGTTTAAGAATTATACCAACCTAAAATTTTGAATTCTTATGATAAAATTCATATAAATATATATTCAGATTATTCAGAAGTTTTACCATTATATTAAATATTTTCATATTTTATTTATTTTTACCTATTTTAGGTATTTTTAATAAATATAATAAATATCTCCAAATACTATATATTCAATTGAGCAAACTCCAAATATTCTAAAACTCTCCGCACCATAAAAATATATAGTTAAAATATTTTCCAAAATTTTCCATTGTTATATTCTTATAATATTATATATACTATATTTATATATATTATATTTATTACATTTATGTGCCAGAAAATGTGTACGTGAATAAGTACAATAATATAATAAAAATTATAAATAAAATATAAAATAATAATTTTATAAATATAAATATATAATGAATATATATGAAGGTTTTTTCCTAATATATTTTATATGTAATCAATCAGATGAAATCAGGTATTGATGTTTTAGTTTTAATTGTTTTAATTAACAAATTTCTTAATTAAGGTTATATAATCTTAAAATGTATATATTATATTTTATGAAATTTGAATAACTTAACACAACAAAATATTAATTTAATTCACAAATATCTCCATTGGGTTGGCTAAATATTCAACTGGATTTCTACTAAATACCCATAGAATCCGAAAATACATCGCATCCCAAGAAAGAACCTATATCATCCAGTAAAGAATGTAAATTCTGGCTTTATCGTAATCGTTTAAATCTTAAATTAATATATTTGGAATAATTCATATTGTATATGAATATGGATTTTTTTTTAAATTTTACTTATAACAAGGTTAAGTAAAATTTTGTATGTAATACATATATGTAGGTCTAGGTAGGTAGCTTCACCATTCTTAAATATTTTATGTTAGATATATGCGAAATGATACTTCGAATTATATTTATTCAAAGTATAAAAAACAAAAAGAAGTACTTAATATTAAAGGTTATACATAATATTTTTACTTTTAAATTTTGTATTCTTTTTTTTGCATATAATGAAGGAATTATCTTCTTCATAAGTTCACTCGTATATATATGTACATACATAAATAAATGTAAATATAATATATTGTGTATAATATAATCTTTATATTAAATATATTAAAAAACTCTTTGTATTGTTTGTTAGCCAAGTATAAAAAGAAAGGTTATACATCTTACATTTATATATAGTATATGGTTAATATATTTTTAATATATGTATATTATAAAGGAAAAGGATATACGCTGCTAAAGATGTTTCATATACATATACATTTGAATTATATATCTATATGTGGATAAAATACGCTATACTTTTTTGAAATATAAGTAAAAATGCTTACATTTACATTATCGTTCGCATATTAATATGTATATATATTATAATGTTTTATTATATATTATGCAGCTATATATATATGTTATAATAAATATGCATATGTATATATATATATAATATAATATGTATAAGCAGAAACATATTAAAAGAATATAAAAATATCATTTCTTTTAAAATTACATATTTTTTGTTGACCATCAACATCTTATATTAATTTTTAATATTTAATTTATAGTTTAATTATTATTAAAATCATTTAAAGATAAACGTACTAATTATATTGATCGGTACGCATGGAACGAATAAAATAATGTTAAAGTATAGCATACATCTGTAAAATAACTTATTGATTTTGCAGCAGTAAAATATTTAAATATTTATTATATACTTTAATGTATAATTGTATATGTGTGTGTATAGACTTTGTTAATCTTTGGTTCCGTCCGACACAATACACCAAAGACCAAAACCAAATAAAGAAATTTCCGGCAATTGATTGGCACTCGTGACCGCACTCGTATAATTGGGTTGGATGCTTTACCAACGGCAACACTAAGCAATTTCAGTAAATAAATATTAGTCATTGCTTGCTAAAAATCATCAAGTATACTTTTCTGAATCCGATTTATCCCGAATTTTGTAAAAAAAATTCCAGATATATGAAAATATTTGTTTTTGTTAACGAAGAAAGAGATATTTTGTATATATTGTATCAGATTCTTTCTGACTTAACTTTTTCTTTGATACTATGTCCGTCACTAAAGGATTTCCTCACAAGGAAAAAAATATACTGATATGTGGTCTATTTTTATTTTCACCAACCGCATTGAAACCTTTATATAATATGATGAAAATGGTATCCAATATATTCTTTATACCAAAAAAAAAAGAAAAATATAAATACTTTTAAAAGTTTAATTTCCTTATATGCAATCACAACACTACTAATATAATAAATTTTATGTATAATATACGCGCAATGTTTGTTGGATTTTTTCTACATATTTTCTGTGATAATTTATTTTAGTTTATATATATAATATATAAAATAAAGAAGACATAAACTATAAATAATCCTCGCATATATATATGGTAGATATGTGTAGTTTCCGTATTTGTACAGATATTTGTACAGATCCTACATATATAGTGGAGTATAATTCTTATTTTCCATTTTGTTGAATAAAATTTTTATAAATGATAATTTAAGTTGAACGATAAATTAAGACAATATATTACAAATTTTTTTATTTTTGTTTTTTTTTTTTACTATATATTGCATATAACATTTATATTTGTATATACCGAACACATCCACTAGTCTACACTTAAATACCTAAATTCGTATAATATGTATCGATATCGTCTTCTTTGTACTACAGTTTTGTTGAATATATGTTAGTATTACTATTCTAGATGATATGTTTATTGTATGGATAATAATTATATAGAATATATTTGTCTATTAGACATTTTCTTCTATTATTTTTCCAAAATGTATATAATAGGTGAAAAGATATAAGTTATTTATATATAATATATAGAGGAAAGTGGAATACTACATATAGTATATATGGTGTATAATGTAATGTATGTATAAAGTGAAATAACAAATTTTAATATATAATTCACAAAAAATATATATTTTTTTTTCAATATTCACACACACACGCGAACACTTACACATATAAATCTATATCGTTTGATATAAGAATATACATTTTATATATTCGTATATTTATATATAATATAATCCTTGAGACACGACGTTTTTATTTTTCTTATATATATTCAAAATATCTATTTATTTATTCATTAAATATGTAAGTATACATATTTGAATTTCATATTATGAATGATATGTGTGTTTATAGATTTTTCTTTTTGCAATTGCATATATATGATATGTATAATATATATGAAATTGAATCAAAAGTATATTTATATATTATTTGTATATGAATATTATAATTTTTTTTTTCATATAGGTATATTCAATTTTTTTTTATTTTCATTTTAAACTCAAATGACAACTAGTGCAATTTGTCATATTGACATCAATATATATATATATATAATATATAGACCTATAACAGATATATTGATAAATGATTGTCAAAAATGTATTTGACTTGAAATATATTTTGTGTTATTAAAATTGAGCATATATGATGTATAGGGTTATGTGTTTCTGCTATAGATATATATATATATATGAATTATTGTTATATTATTAATAAACATATTGTTTTTTTCCCAATTTAAACCCATTTAAATTGACAATTCCCCAGATGTTATATTATATATGTTATTGATAAATATAGATATATTTTCATGGAAAAGGATTTTTTTGCTACATAGTAGAGCAAGTACATTTAATATATTAATATCGAGAATAATTGTAATATATCATGCGAGGATCGTATCCCTGGCAAGTATATTTGGATTAAAAGGTGTTGGGGGGAAATTGGAAAAAAATAAACCCTATTCCATGTCTAATGTACAGGGAAACCTAATAAAACGCTTCTTTGAAAGAAACAGAGTTGAATACGAGATTGCAATTATAAGAGATTTAAAAAATTTTATAAAACTGGGTGTTGGGTTTTTTATAAATTTTCTTTAGGCAACAAAATAGATATTAAACATAAATTAAAAATTGCTACAACTTAACGGTAACGTTTTATTCTATCAATTTCATCGTAGATGCATGAGAAAGAAAGGATGAGAACCAAAATTGTGGAAGAACCAAAACGATTTATCTTTTTCTAAGAATTCTAAATGCTAAATCTTCATTACATTTATTTCATTGAACGTTTTACCCAAAATACATAGTTGATGGTTATCCAAACCATAATAACATCTTTATATAGAAAAATGGTTTATATATAGGGAGGTAATATGGAATAGCAAATTATATAATCCTCGCATACACAAGTATATATATTTAAATAAACTATTTATATATATATATATGTTATAATCAAAACAGACCACATTTTCTCGATGTACCATCTATTAATATAACATAAAAATTATAATATATTGAAAATGTAATTTAGAACAAATTCGATATATACATACCCTATTTTATTGGTTTTGAATATTAAATATATGTAAACCATTAGAAATACATATCAAATTATACATATATGTATATTGTGCAATCTATATAATAATAAACTCTATATACAACCACCGAAAAATATTGAATTTAACAAAATTTCTTCTATATACAATAGCATCAGCTTATTATATTGCACCTGTACCACCTGCATGAAACTCTGCATCGTCATCGTCTGGAATTTTAATGCAATTTTTACCGATATATATCTATAATATTATTATAGGTATAAATGTTTTTGCATTTATAAATCTACGATAGTAGGTAAATCTATAAGGTAATTGTGTAAAGAAGCGTATATATTTTTGTATATAGCAAAGAATATAGATGCAGAAAAAAAAATGAAAAGAGCAATCAATATATTAAATTTAATGATATAATATTTATACGTATATCGATAAAAATTATCTTTATCTATAATAGTATTATTGTAATTTGCGGTAATTTAATTTTTCCTATAATAATATATTTGGAAAAATATTCTTACATATGTAGCAAAATATGTATATATATCGTACAACTTATATATATATTTATGTATATAGAGATAGACTATAGAATATTTGTGCATTTCGATTAGTTTCAATATATACTATTTATGTATATACATAGTTTGTTTTTCATTTTTTTTCTTCTTATTTATTGATTTGTTCGTAAATTTATTCCATCCATATATAACCATATACATATATTTTAGACGCCATATGTTTATATATAGATTTTTTTGATACATAGCAGCAATTTAAAGAAAAAAATAACGTATACAATAAAAGCAATAAAAAAAATTCTTTTTCATGAGAAACTTATTTTATTATACATATTATATGTACGATATAATATACCATAGTGAAAACTTTTCATGTTCTAATGCAATTATTTTAAATATGGTATACATAAATTTTTATTAATATATCTTGCTATGTTACAATATAATGTTATTGTATATAGATTACATGTAACAACCGTGTATGTATATATATATTAATATATGAAAATGAACATACAATTCAAAAAAATTACCAATGTTTTTTAGGTTTCCATATGCATGCACAAATAAGTGATACTTTTTTTTCGTAAATACAGCCGTATTCAAAATGAATATGCCCCCCAATTAAAAATTGAAATAATGAATTAAAAAGAAATAATTCCTTTATGGAAAATTTACGATTTTCTGGAAATTGACCTATATGAACATTTTGTGAATTGTACCAATAATATTACCAAATATATTCTACCAAATATTATATAGAATAATAAATATGCGGATTTATTAATCTAATATATGAATTTGTCGACGTATACATATTATAGGTATATAAATAATATGATATTTATACATTAATATATACATTATTATCGCTCATTTTAAATGAATAATTTTCCAAGATAGATGACAACAATTTTCCAAAGTATTATACAAGTTTATAAATATAGATCTTACATACGTATATGGATGTATATTTATAAATTGTTGGGGGATACAATTTATTTTAATACAATATGATAATATTATTATACTATTATATACACATGGATTTTAAAATTCACAAAAGATTATAATTTAAAATATATTATATATATATATATATATATATATATATAAACATACAGTATATATATTTATAAATACATGTATTGTATTTAAAAGTTTGAAAAGGAATTTCTACTATACTCCTATTATATATATAGTATAGTTAAGTTGCATATATTATTTCTATTGTTTATAGAGAGATTATATGTATATAATGCAAGCAAAATAATATATATATTATATCATTCAAATTGCGACATAAATTTCACACCTGAATGTATTGTTAAACTTTTATATGCATATACATACATTTATATGCGATTAAATATTTCGTTGTATTATTACATTTAAGAACATTTGAATTTACATTTATATACCATTTTGTTGATTATATAATACAATATTCGTATACAACGTATATATATATTATTTTGAATAGATTGTCTTAAATCTATTTGCATATGAGATAAACATGTATGTATATTGTATATATCGGTACAAAGAAGCATATATATATATATATATATATATATATATATATAAACCTATACCTATATAAAAGATTTACGTAAAGAAATTATTATCGGCTGAAAATAGTAGTTTTTTCCTTACAAAATGACTGACCATATAGTTATTTAAGTGTATTTTTTTTATAACAATTAGAAATGTTAAACAAATAAAAAAGAAAAAGTGGTGTGAAGAAACAGAAAAAAAATCTATAATTTTATTGAAGGAAATTCAATTTATTTGTTATATAATTCAAGATAAAAATGATAAAATAAAATATAAATATGTAATATGTATAAATACGAATTATCCATTTCAATTTTTTCATAATTTCATTTAGCAAATACAAAATATTTAATATATTGATTTGAAATGTTTTATTTGATCTCGGCAAGATTGTATTTCTTATGTGGAAAATTCGAAACCAGATTTTCATGCAATAGATCAAAAAAAATATTAGGACCCACCAAAAAACCAGATTCTCTACACATAAACAATATTAACATAAACTGTTCTCATACCAAATTGCATTTATGCATTTATTTAAACCCAACACATTTTATATAATATTGTTAACTCATATAAAATTGATAAAAGTTTATTTAAAAAATAACATTTCTAATCTCTATTTAGCAAAAATTAAAAACTCCCCGCAAAAAAAAAAAAAAGATTAATTAATAATAATAATAATAAGGCGATTAAAATTGCATATATAGTATAAACATTAAATCCGTACTGCTTATCCTTTTTTATTTTATCGTACCCGATCTTTTCCGCATATATACCACATACACATATACAATATAAATTAAAAAAAAATAACAAATTAAAAATTATATCATTTATCCACATCGCCACTCATTCACCCTCTCATAAACAATAAAATAAATTAAATATAAAAATATTTTCATATACTCACCTAATATTTTATATTATGAATTCTATATCTAAATATTATTGTATTATATACATACATTTAAATATGTTTCTTTTAACCGAAATAATTTTTCGTTACTACAAATGATAATACCTGAAAAATAAATATCCTTTTTATGAAAATATATATACATAATATATCGCAAAGTGACATATCAAAATATATATAGGTATATACGAGTACTTACCTTCTATATATGATAATAATACACGCGTTTATCATTTGTAAAGGTATAGAGGATAACAAAAAAAAATTCGGGATAAAATGTAAAATAAGTTTAAAAATACATTCATTTGTACGTTTTTTTTTCGTTACCAAACTTTCTAATACAAAAAAAAAGAAAAAAAGGATCTACTTATGTTATCTTTTATCTGCAACATAATAAATAAAATTAAAGGACATATGATTCCCAAGTTTTTTTTTTTATTTTTTATTATTATTTTATTTGTATAAATGATATGAAACTACATACTCTGCGTATATAACTGTGCGATAGAATGAATTCGTTATTGTATTTAGATAAATGCGTATATATCTACATATATGGTTTATATAAAAACATGAAAGTATAAATTTAACAGCGACAAATGGTTTCCTTATTCATGTTAATTTACCTTTTGGGGATATGAAAAAAAAAAATACAAAATATAGGCTCAATAAATTTTACGCGGTGAATTTTGTTTTTCCTGAATGGAAAGTTATAAAAAAAATAAAATACATTTTCATATTAAAAAGATAAAGAGGGTTTCTAAAGGATTAAAATAGACTATATAAAAATAAATAGAAAAAATAAACAATCAAACAGAAATATGGATATTGTTTTTTTTTTTAAATTATTGTTGTGCGAAAATTATTGTTTTGTCGTATTACTACTAATTTGAATATGTAAGGACTGAAGATATAGGATGTGTGTTTATTCATTTTAATATGGGTTTCTGTTTGAATTATGGTCATTAAAACAATGAATACTATCAGAATATCCTTTCGTTTATTGCTAGGCAGCGGTACAAATATGTTTAGGGAAAGTTTCATTTCATTTATATGGAGGGCGGGAAATTGGTACGCAATTCAAGAAATAGTAGCATAAATAAATTAAATTAACAAATAATACATCGATATATAATTTATTTATTTTCATTGTATAGAATTTTTTTTATTTTATTTTGTTTTATCACAATTTTACTTGGTAAAATCTATATATGATTTTTTATTTTGAATCCATTTATTAATTTTATATTTTGTTGGTTTCAAAAATTTTATATTTTATTTCCAAATTTTTCTTTTAATATATATTTCGTTTTATACATTTATTTAACCATTCCAATTATTATTAAATCTTCATCGTCATTTAATTTTATTTATACAAAAATTTTCATTTTTGCCAATTTCTTTTAATATATTATAATATAAATTTTTACTTATTCATGTATATTTATGATTTTATTACCAAATTAATAAAAGTGTTTTTCTATTGAAATTACATAATTAATCTTTCAGATTTCATTTTGAATATAGGAAAATTTTTGTTGTGTTGAATGATCAATGCACGAAAAAATTTTATTTTACATTTTTAAAAATATTTGATTAATAAAAGAAAAAAATGATACCTTAAAAAATGTGCGTGAGCGTGAATGCGAAAATGCTCATGTGACAACAATGATCAAAATAAAATTCATATTTTTTTTAAATTATTATTTTTGATGAAAAATTAAATTTATTAAATATTGTGTCTTTTATTCTGGTAATTTTGAAGTAAAAATTAATCAATTTTATTTATATAACCGTTTTTTTTGTTTTAATTTTGTTAACGCATCATCATAATGAAGATATGTAAAGGGTTTTTTTTAAATATAATTTTTATTATAATTCTGTTTATTTTATATATAAAATTAATTAATTTAAAAACAACATATTTATTTATTTATTTTTGTCGTTTGTCATTTGGACAAATTTATTTATTTAATAATAATAATATTAATAAAAAATCAATTACTTTTTTTTGTTTACTTCTTATAATAAATTGAATTAATTATCCTAAATATTATCTTTATTTATATACACGTTATGAATTTAAAAGATTAATTCAATCAAAAACCATATATAGTAAAAAAATTATATATAAATATGGGGTTTTTTTTTAATGTTTTACATAGTGATTTTCAATTAATTTTATTAATATAATTAATTTATATACTTACATAAATATTTATATTAATTAATCTCTATTTTTATATTTACAATATGTTTATAGTTTTAACATTTCTTATACATCAAAACAATTAACTTTTGTATACAAAATGATTTTGATTGAATATATGTATATAATTTTTTTGTTAGCAAAAAATTGAAAAGAAAAAAATAATGATTTATAAAAGTATTTCAAATGAAAATGAAAATAATAATTTTCTTCCACTGATTTTAGTGTTAAAAATTATTATATTTTCTTAAACGTAAAAAAAAATATTAAAATTGTATTTGGGAGATATAAAAAAAACTCAAAGAATTATTTACTAAAATATACAAAATAAACCAAACTTTACATCAGTCCCTTTTAAATTTTTATGGTTGCGGTTTGTTAATTTGGTTACTATTTGTTTTGTATATTATAAGAGATTACAATAATTTATTTTAGATTTTTGTATTCCTTAATATTCATGTTTTATTTATTATTTATATGTCTAATTTTTATAATTTTTTTTTTTTTTACATTTGAGTATTTTCTTCTGCTTCTAATTCAGGCTCCTCTTGTAATGTATAAACACCAGTCAAACAACCTTGCATTTGTAATTGTTGCGGTAGATTATCCATTAGAACTTCTGGAAGTATTGAATCGTTCATCGTTACAATTGGTACGAGTTCATGACCAAGACCATGATTTGAACAATCTTTGAGAACATGCATCTGATTGATATCTGGTTCTTGAGCAAATATTATCGAAGTTGGAGTTCCTAAATGAAAAGTGTTATTTGTGTTCTTATTAACATTATTGCAAAACACTATATAAATCTGTATTTTCCACGTTTAAAATATAATTATTTATTTCAATATTAGCAGTGAGGATGGACAATAAATAGACCATATATCGCAACATACCCAAAGAACATTTATATAGATTTAAATAGAAATTGTGATACGCGATTTAAAATGAAATAATGAAGATTAACATGAATATAGTTACAAGAACGTTTGATGTCATTTAATAATTCTTGTTACACCATATTTTGTTTCTCTATACGTATTTGTACATCCAAAATATTTGTAAATATAAAAATTTGTTTACATACCTGTAATTAATGTTTCATCTGTGGGATTACGTTGATAAATATTCATATTTTTTTCACATCGTCAAGATCCTAAATAATCTATATTATCATCATTATTATTATTACCACCACCAACACCCATAATTTGACCACCACCGCCGCCACCAATAATCCCACCGGCGCAACTACTAATTCCACTACTACTACCGCCGCCACCACCAACACCACCACCTCCACCGATCATTGATTTTTTATTATTACTATGATGAACATCAACAACAACATGTTTTATTCGATGTATAATTTCTTCGTGTAATACATTAAAACACATTGCTGTTAATGCCATACCGGACATAATATATATTGAACAAAACCATGTTGTACTCGTTGACTCTTTACGCAGTCCAGGAACTAAATCACCAAATCCAATTGTTGATAAACTCATAAAACAAAAGTAGATACCGTCCAATAATGACCAATCTTCGAGCCGTACTAATGCTAATGCACCTAATAATATATAAATTACCATCATACCAAAACATAATAAAATTGGTGCTAGTAAACTGAGGCCATGCATTGATGTCCGTGATTCCGAAGCACTTAATGTGTCCATATCCGATATTTGTATATGTTTATCCGGTGAATGCATATTATTATTATGCATTGAATTCGATCGTACATAATATGGTTCTTGTAATGCTAAATGTTGTCCTGAACGTAATTCTTCTTGTTGACGTTTCTTTTTCATACGACGTTCTTTATCGGCCATTCGTTTCTCATCATAACAACAATAACCACAATTTGAACATAAACAACAACACAGTGCCCTATATCGCGATATACATATAGTTATAATTTAATAAAAATTTATTAATATACATTATTACATTTTCATATACACAAGTATATAATGTTAAATAAAAATTTTCTATTTACATATACCTTGAAAATACACCCCTAGCAACGCGTGCCAATACACCACCGGTACTTGATAGATAAATTAATGTTAATGGTATACCTAAAACAGCATATGCTAATGTTACAATTCGACCTAATGTTGTACGTGGTGCAATATTTCCATATCCTGAAAGTTTTTTTAATGAAAAAAAAAATAAAAAATCAGTAAATAAAATAAACTATATACAAAAATTTAATAATAAATCAACAAGTTTAATAATATTTAAATACATTTTTTCGAACATCAATGGCAATAAATAAATACTTTTGTTGATTTTGATATAGAATTTAAATGAAAAAATTATAATCCTATAGAATATAGATAGATAACATATTTTTTGGTTTTTTAAATTACATTTAACCATTTGTGTATATCACAAATATATTTATATATAGATAAATTATAAATTTACTATATAAATTGGTGGTGCAAATGTTATTTTCAGATTTGTATAATTTATGAACTGTAAAATTACACATATAAAAAAGGGTAAAATATTTGTGTTGTGTACATACTACATATACATAAATGGTTTAATTGTTTGCAAAGAATTCTCACACAAATATTATATTCACCTTTCTATTTTATATTCACATACATTGTAGGGTGAAACACATTTTTTTTCTTGTTAATTTTAAATAATGTTTATAAATTATAACTATATATATGATAACTTGAACTATTTTATATGTATATATGGTTTGTGGAACCGTTAAAATATTGTCCTATAGTATATTTATACAATTACATTTTTAAATATCTTCTAATATATATATATATATATTTTGTTTGCAATGGTTATTCCATTTTATTTCCATATATGCTGTTTTTTAACAAACATTTTTAATTTTTCACAAAAATTGTTACCCATATCTTCTGTTTATCATCTCATATATATAATATATTGCTGTATATATGAAAAATAAATATATAAATTCTCTCATGGATATCATCCCATATATTTATAGTTACTTAGATATATAGATGTATATATATAATTCTTTCTGTGTAAAATTCATTTGAATATATACATCTAGTTATACTGACAGTACAACATTAATATCCTTTTTTCTATATATCTACATATACTTGTGCTCAGTTTTATAATACCCTGTGAATTCGCTTATACTATAAACAAAATATACGTATACATAATTGTATGTATATATAGATTTTTTGTATATGCGGGCTGCTGGACCAGAAAAATGTATTATGAATAAATTGTATAACGATGTTAAGAGTACATAAAAATGAATGAATGTATCTAACGAAATAAAAATAAAAGAATATTACATATACAAAAATAAATAAATAATAACAAAAATAAAAATACCACATAGCAAGGTTATATTTAAATATATATTTACGTATAAAATAATTGTATATACATAAAGTTAAATAATACACATTCTTTATAGAAGAAAACAGAAGAACATTTTGTATATCTAGAAATGTTTGCATATTACAAAATTTAAATACAATATTTTTAAACAATGCATACGAGATACGCGAGTATATAAACACAAAAAAAAAGAAGAAATTATATTATTTCTTTACTAATTTTTATTCTATTGTACATTTACACAAACTATCTATCCTCAAACGGAAAATGTATGTACATGTCACTCGTTTATGTCACACAGAGGACAGAGGATTGTTGTCGGGTCCCCGATCCACTGAAATACCATTAAATTTAAACAAAAATTTATTTGAATTCCAAATAAGCAATGAATAATAATGAATTATATTACATATATAAAAAAAGAAGAATTTTAATGTTTATATATTATATTATATATAGAATCAAAGATATAATAGCATATATTTTGCATTGTCTATATACAAAAATATATATAAATAGAGTATAAACGCATATGAAACACTTTCTATATAAAGATAAATATTCACACCGATATATTATATAAAATGTAAATACAAAAAAAAACGTATGAGTATTTATTTATATAGACATAAAATATAAATATATAACTAAACCTATATATAAATATTTAATTTATATAAATTAATTCCGTTTATATTATATAGGTACGGAATATGGGACGGATTCAATTGCAATTTTATATATATGTACATATACTCATTAAATTCATATTTATATAGCATAAATACTAAAAAACAAAAAAATTTAATAATGATATAATAAAAACTTTTTTATATATAAATAAAATATTTGCATTCGCATATACTTAAACCCTCATCATACATATATATAAAATAAATGGAAAACCATATAATAATTTTTGTTAATAATACGTGAAAATTATGATAATAATATCTTATAATCATTAAATGCTTAATATATGCTTGAAATATACATATATTTAATTTTATATATATATAATATATATCATTTCATGATAATAAAGAATTTTATAAATATATTACCAAATAATGAAAATATTTCAATTTTATATTGTGTTATATATATATATATATTATGATGACTGTCGGATATGGTTGCTTAATAGCGAATTTAATTTAATTTTTAATGTATATATAATAATATATAAATCTGACAATAAAAAAAATAAAATAATTTTTAATGCATTATGCATATAATATGTACTATTATAATAATAGTATTATAATTTTGATAACGTTTTTTTAATTTTTATTGTATAAAATTTGGAATTTATGCTCAAAGGAGGGAATAATATATATTTAATTTAATTTCAAATCAAAAATTTGAATAAAAATTAAATTTAAATTAATTTTATTTTTTAAATACAAATGAGTTCTTTTAGAACCATAGAAAGTTATGTATACTCTAATAGGAATATCTGTATCTTAAGAAAATTCTCTATAACTTTCTTAATAAAATTTGTATCATTTTTCTAATAGGAAATTCTGTACAATTTTCTTAAGAAAATTCTGTATAACTTTCTAATAGGTTAACGAACCTCTGTATAATTTTATGATTCAAGAATTTCTGTATAATTTTCTGAAGGAAATTTAATGTTAATTAACTACCAAACAAATTAAATTAATGTTACAAATATTTATCAAATAGCACTACAATCGTAAAGCTCGGCAATTTTGTTTGTGTCATTGCAATATTCCACGGAGTTGTCAATGATGCGCGATATTAGAATTCACATTTGCAGAACATATATTAATTAGAAAAATATAAAGTTATATTTGCAAACGCATTAAAACTGTTCATTTAATACATTACTGCTATTACCGAAGTACATTCCGTCGTTTTTTTTTTATCATTTTTATTTGTGTTCTAATAACATTAAATCCATTACCGAATCTAAATCGTTATAATTTAATTAAAAAAAATTATATATTTTCTGTAAATTTAATATTTTACATGTGTTCACATTTATATACAATACAATCATATACGCGTAAAACATTTTCATGTATGCCTCATTTTCATATATAATTTAAATTAAATACAGTACATAAACAAAAAATAATTATATTTGTTTTAATAAAATTGTAGTTTATTCTTTTTTTTGATGACATTTAAAAATTTTAATTTGGTAAAACAATTAAAAAAAATGACTATTTTATTTTGACTAAATATTATATATATGGGTCATAAAATAAACAACACATAACAAAAACTCCAAAAAAATCAAGCAAGCAAGAGTGAATATAATAATAGCATAATAGTGAAAATGAATGTATATGCACATTCAACTTCAATTCATTTGTTTAAAATTTAATACAAATACAATTTTTTATTTAAAATCGTATATTTAGATCGTCATTACGTTATGGTATATATTCAAAATTTCAAAACCATATACTCCTGAACTATTGTATCTCAATGTAAATCGGAAATTTTAATTAAATTTTATTATTTTATTATTTTATATAATATACCCAAAAAAAACCATTTTAAAAACTATACTTTTATTTTATTTTTATTTGTTGTGTGTGTTAATTTAAAAAATTAAAAATATAACTATGTGTCGTAGTAGTGGAGTATGACGGAGGATATGGTAACATACATCAGAGTCAGATTTATATTGTGATTGCGTAAATAAATCAATTAAAAATCTATTTAATTTGATACAATAATTAAACAACAAAAAAAAAATACAGTCACTTTTATTCATATAAATAATTTTTTTTTTATAAAATTTAATTGGGATTTAATATTATATACGCAATGTATAAAATAAAATAATTTAAATACACCTGCTGTTGGCTGCTGCTGTGAAAATAACCATTTTGAATGAATGAAATCTATATTTTAATTTGTTAATACAATTATCATATAATTAAATGTAATATATATAATTATATACTGCAGCATTTATTATTCAAATTAAATTATCTGAATATATGGATATTATTAACAAAAAAAGAAAAACATCACATGACAAAAAAAAAATTAATTATTGATATATAATATAAAAAAAAGTACGTGTTCCATCACGATATATAAAATTATAAACAAACACAAACACGGGGGTAATTGGAAATTTTTTATTTGTAAACTCTATAACTGTTTGAATTTGAACATTTAAAAAAAAATAATTAAATGTGTCTGTACATTTTCTATTGATTGTTTTGAATAAACATCGTTGTACGTCATTTTTATACATTCGGATATAGTTATTTCGTATTCATTTGTATATTTTTAATATTCAAATCGTTTTATGTTTTCATTTTATTTAGCAAAAAAAAACATTACGAAAAAGGAAATGGATATGAAATATGTATATCTAATAATAAAGAATGAGACCAAAACGGCATATTTCGTCCTCATTCCGATATTGTCATTCCAAATTGGAATTAGAAATTATACATTCTTATTTAGCCCTTCCTAGGCCTTTTCCTTCCTTCCTTGGGAGGGGACCAAGTGAAAATTATATAGTTATAAAAAAACACTTTTGAAGATTTTTCTTAATAGAATAATAGATAGATTTGACCATCAATAAAAAAAAATTGTTACTTCAATATTGTATAACAAAATTATCCCCACCACTTGGAACGATTTGATGGTTGTATTCACCTTTGTTTAAAGGTTGGATACGAGGATGATTACATCTTTAATAATTGTATATTATAAATCAATAGTATTGTATATACATAAAACAATTGGTTAGATAATATTATCTAGAAATTATTATAATTATATATATATATATATATATATATATAAATAGTTTTCTATATATGAATTAAATAATCGCATAATTAATTTAAAATTTATGTAAATATACCCTTATATATTCTGTTAAATATTTTACATTATATAGTTTTTAACACGATATTTGTTTATATATACGAAACATTGTTTAGAGATATTTCTGCGTATGCACATACGATAGTTTTTATAACTTCATTTCATTATGTTATAATATATTTTATGAAATTATATCCACCGGCATAAATATTCATATACTGATAAATGCAAATTATAAAATTATTTAACATATTTATGGTTAATTTAATGATAATATGATATGCATATACGCGTATCAGAAATTGAACACAAAATTACAGGTTTATTGTTATGGTGAATTAATTGTAAAAGTATTTAGAAAAACGAACTAACAAGAAAACATTTTAATATATATTTTGGGAAGCATCAAAAGATTTTCTAGTATTCAAATCTGTTCTCTATATATGCATTTTTAACGTTTCATTAAAAAAACTATATAAGTTTAATTGCATTTTGGTAAAAAGCTCTTATATTTCCTGCATTACAATTAAAAGAAACGCATTCTTAACTTGCAATTTGGTTTTTAAAAATAAAAAAAATATTTTCATTCAACTATTGTTATTCTTACTATTTTTGTTGTTTTTCGTTAATACGGGTGAATCGGTTTAGCACCCGCAAACCATCGGCATTCTATTCTATTCAATTTTGGAAAATATTATATAATCAAATCAACAAATCATATTCAAATATATACTCATCATTATATTGAGGTAGGTATATGAATATGATTGCAATACGAATTTATAATTTTGTTTTATTTAATATACGTACCAAACAGTATGTATGCATCAGTATAGGTCTAATATTATTCATGTTCCTGAATAATATTACTGCTTTACTATACGAATGAAGGTATATTAATATCCGAATATATGTACATCTAAATTTATTATGTATGTATAACAATCAAATGTATTAGATTTTAGATAAAGATGTGTATATTTGTGTTGTATATTTAAATAAATATAACATTTATCGATTTATTTCCATATAAAACATTGCATTATATATATATAAAAAACAAATATCCATTTTCAAATGATACATATCAGCAACAAAATGAATTTATTTTCCACATATAAAATGTGTAGATTATATTATCGTTGAGGTGTGTATTGTTATGTATAGTATATATATTTCATAAATATATCAATATGAAATATACACAAATAACAAATAAATCTATTGCTATTCATATATACATATACTTTTATCAGATGAACTTTACATTTTATAAATTATAATGATATTGATTATATGAAGTATATTATATATTGTTTATTTTAAACACAGATATTTCATTCCTTAAACATTAATACATGATACTGCATATGCGGAGAAATATATGTACATTAAGACTACATTCCTTGATTGAAAGGTATTGCTAAAAAAAAAATAATCCACCATTTGAGTTCGATTATTTCGAGAATTTGTTTATAATCCAAATATGATACATCGTTACAATAAAAAAAATAAATATGGGTGCGATACTCAATATAATATATAACTTCAAATTATAAATGCATTTTTTGTTTTGTTGTCATTGTACAGTCATTGGAATCGCAACTTCAGCTCCGAATATTGCGAATTTTTGAATTGGTTGCATCGTTTAAAATGATGAAAAAAACCGAAACTACCTAATTTTTCTACAAAACTGGCTCATTATCGTTACACATCAAAGGTTGTCACAAAAAAAAACATTGGGCTGATAATTCCATAACAATGAAATTTGTCAGTGATTATAAAGACAAAAAAAAGAACGCTGTGGACAGCTTCTAAGAGTTACTTTTCCTTGTGAAATTCGTTATAGCAATAAAGAACAAAAATTGTTACTTTGTTTGCATTAATTTGCACAATAATATACTGTACGTATATATTATTGTTGACTGCATCATTGTATTTCACTTCAATTTAATAGTAAAATATGCATACTTTAGCACTATTTTATACAAAATAGAAAAATATTCATCATCGTAAATAATTGTATATAATATATTGCATGATGCGATATTTGCATTTGTATCCTTGCATATACATTCTATTCTTTAGATATAAATCATAGATTTAACGAGATGCTGAAGTGCAGGTTTACTTTTCAACATAATATTTCTTCTGCTAAAAATTATGTATATGCATATACCAATTTGTATAATAAACAAACAAAAAAATATAGTGCGGTAAACAAAATTCTGTATGTACGTACAAGTATATAATATATCGTATACAGAAAAAATAAATATAAATCGAAATGTACTACAAATACCAAAGTGTTCCATTTTCAAGTACATATAGTAGTAAATATACAAAAATGTATAACGGTGGAGGTTATATTATAGTTAGCATATAGTTAGTTTGGATATATACAGTATCACCATTATCATTTAATACCCTTCTATAATGCAACAGTTTTTTTGTTATCCTATTCCATCAACATCAACCATCATCCGTTGGTTTGTTGCTTACACACGCAGCAGTTGATCCCATAAACGCATCAAAAACACATGAAAATCATTATAAGTAATCGCAAAGTGAATTACAAAAGGCAGCTGCCAACCTGAAGGTTGTTATGTTTAAATAGAAGAAATTGAATATATATACACCTATGTTAAGTGAAGGTGGTTAGGGTGTGCTTAACAGTATTGGGGATACTGTAGATACATGATTTACAGCTATAATACATATATATGGAATAATATTGAACGAAAATTCCACATTTGTTTATGGTGCGGCTATGAGTGAATATATAGTGAAAAATTTGAGTTGAAAAGATGATATGTATAAAGTATTTGTTATATTTTCGTTCGTTTTTTTTTTGCTGAATTGTATGACATATATATATATATATATATATATATATAGTATATGAATAATATCATAATATTTACAATTTTAAGAGCTATGCTACATACTCCACATCCAGAACTTTAAAACCAAAATATATATTGTTTACATTATTGTATACCTATATATCTGTATATCATAAGTTATATCGTTATATGTATATGATGATATCATATAGAAGTGAAGGCAATATATATTTATATGAGGATGTAAAATTTATACATATATATAAAATATAAATGTCAGTTGATTTATTACACTGTACATGTAATAAAAATCAGTGACGTACATTTTGAGATGTTGTATTAAAAATAAAAACATAATCATAGTGTATATTCGCATTAGAGAAATATCAGAGACAATTTATTTTTGTTTTTGTTTGAAAACGATATAAAAATTTTACAATCAAATATGTTATTATTACTATAAAACTGAATATATGTACAATATATAAAAAATAATATCTATAATAATAAAATAAGTCATATATATATATTCGCAGTCACCTTAACAGACAGATATGTATATTGTAATGTTATAACATTTGAATTTTGAATTTATTTTATATATTTAGAGAACAGATAATTTATTAAGATTTGTCTTATATTGCTATGTATAAAGAAGTTCCATAAAAATATATATTTGATTTTTTATCACAAAAATATTCTAGACAGAAATATCCAATATAATACTATATATATGATAGATACCGAAATAATAATTTTTATTATTCTAAAAATTTTATATTAATATTAATATTTATATTTATTATATATAAGATGCATATAGTCAAATATGTATGTTGAATAAACATTTTTGTTATAAATCCATAAGTGTTTATTATACACATTATAGTTGTACTATACCATATATACTATACATATATATATAATAAAATCCTTTTATTTTATATTGATATATATTGGCATTTATCCAGAAAAATACCCGCAACAATTTATTTAATTTTTGTTTGTTTATAAACTATAAAAAATATTTAAAAATAAAAATTGTATATAACAATGTGGATAAGCTTATAAAGTTTATATTTATACAATATATTTATATATATATTAATTATTGATATAATCTGTATATCAAAATGCATATATACTAACCGCTATTTATATAATCAAAACTTTGCCAATTTTTTTTTTTTTTTGGTGTTTCTAAAAGTTAACACTTTTCAACTGTTCTTGATTAAGAATGTTTAGAAATTAAAATCTAAAACATTATAATATTGTTTTTGCGATAAACCACTTAAAAATGGTTTTATGTTTTAAAGTGTATAAAATGTATATATAGATTATATAATAATAACAACCAAATCGATAAATTGGCAAAAAACAAAATTTCAATATTCAATATGTCTGTTTTTTTTCTTTAAAACATCAAAAACATCTTTCTCTATCAATTTGTCTGACAAAATTGGATTCACATAAACTATAAATGATTTTGTTATAATCAAATCTCTTAAACAATATTATAATGAGAATCAGCATATTTTTCACCATTTTTATGGTTGTTATAGCAGAAAAATAATGATTTCAAGAACTGAATACAGAGCTGAGAGTTGATATACCATTATAAAATATCAGTTAATTTATATGGAATACAATTTTCTTTTTTTTATAAATGAATTTTTAAACGCTACTGGATATACATAAATATATTTTATATTGAATAAATGTATACACACTGTGATGTGTGCGGTTTTACTGCGCGTATATTTATGAATAAATAGGTGTGTGTATATAATACAAAGGATTCTATTCCAATGGGAAATGTATGAAACACTTTTTAACAATGTATATATATCTATGTATCATTATTTGCACATATATACATATATATATATGTATATATAAAGTAGTTTGTGCTTAAATACATAAATCTATATATACAATATATAAAATTTATTTAATTAATAACAGAGCACGGCATTGTATTGAATCAATTATTTTTGTTATAAACATCACTAATTCATTGTATATAGGTTATATGATAACTTATAATCAATAATCAGTTAAGTTTTAAATTTTGGTTTTATTTGTAAATAATTTTCATATTATATATATTATAGAAATGTAAACTAATAATAAATTAATTCAAAGTACTAAATGAGAAAATTCGAGTTGAGCAAACATTTTCACTTTATTTTTATAATATATAAAATTAAAATTTTTCATTCAATTATGAGTTTTTATAATTTTCTCGTACTTAAAATGGAAAAAAATTATGTATAAATAAACACTTAAAAGTACTTATTAATCTGAAGATTTGAAATTTACTTTTTTTTTTTAAATTTATATTATAACATTCATACATCATACATACATATATATATTTTTCTCAAACGATTTATTCTATAGATTAAATTGCATTACAATTTGCTAATTTAATAGTAAGTGTATAGATGTTTATACTAAATAAGCAGTAATTCAACTTATTAAATTCCCTATTTATAAATAACAATAATAATAATAACAATTATTATTATAAGAAATATATACCTTTAACCTTTTTTTTTTATTCTTCATAAAATTAAAAGAAAAAGTTAACAATTTTATTGGCATTAACCTTAATTAAATTAAATTAAATGTTGTTATATAAATAATATTTTCTATATCATATAAATTTAAATGTATAAGAGTATATAATAATTTAGATATATATAGTATATAGGGACTTTATATGGGAATGGAGTGTTCATATAAATATATATTATATATATATAAAACAAAGAGATATTTATAGTGTTCATTTTAATAGAGCAGGTATAAAATATTGTTTGATTATAGAAAGATGAGTAGCATAGAACGGAGGCAATAATATAATTTCTATATATAATTTATCAAATATTATCATTGAAATCATATATAGTTTTTGAATAAATTTGTAATTTGAATGATGGAAAATAATAATAATATAAATCATATCTTTTATACAACTTGATATCTATAAATTTGAACACGTATTTTTTATACTTTTTTATATATATAGATTATCTAAAATTTATAAAGTTTAAATTTATGTAAAGAAAATTATTTTCTTATAACATCGTATACTTCTTCTTATATACATAGAATTTAAAGATTGTGGTATATATATGTAACTTCTATATTAGTTGTATATAAAGCGTGCTTAAGTTATATAGAACAGAAATTTAATTTTCTGTTGAAAGAAAACTTTTATTATATGTAAGTATTTGGACAATATAAACATTTATATATATATAAGAATAAGTCATATACAGAATTTAACTGATGGATAAAATGCCAAAGATATATTTTTATTTTTTATAAATATATGTTAATAAGAAAAAGAAATTCAAAATAAAAACTTTAATAAAATTTATTTGAATTTTTGATGAAATTATTATTAATTTATATAATGAAAAATAATATAATAATTTTATAAACGTCTAGCTATATAATGAAAATGTTTGTTGATAATTTTTGGGAGGAGTTGGGATAACATTCCAGTGAACTCCAGTCAGGGGATAGTAGGGATTAACTTTTATTACTATTCAGACCAAACAATAAAATATAGCCTACCTAATATATTTAAGTTAATTCCCACGAATCCTTTGGGGTTTAATAATCATCGAGACACATATTTCATAAAATTATAACCTTTGTTTTAAAGTTCATATCGCTCATTATGGTTAATTTTACTCCTTTTTTGTTTTATATTAGTTTATCAATCATTTAATGAACCTGGGAATTTTAACTAAATAAACACCTTCTAATAAATTATACTAAAAAAAAATATAAAAACAGTTTTGTAGATATATTTAAATCGACTTACGATAGGAGTAATTTATTACAGTCTCAAATGCATCCATGATAAAATCAATTCGAAAGTATTTTAAAGGCAATTAAAATATATATATATGAATATTAATATTAATATTTAACTACTACAAATTAAATAGGAAACTAGAATATAATTTATAGAAATAATTATAATAATAAAAAAATAACTATACAATATACATTCAATCGAATATGTTATATAAACGCGGAGAAATCAATTATTAGAAATTGAAAATTCAATTTTATTTACAAATTAACATAACAAAATCATATACTAAACTCTTTCATTAAATTGAATGGGATGCGAATTTGTTAAGTAGTTTTTTTTTATTTACCCTTATTATGGCGATATGTATATATAAGTATTATGTATATAACAAACACATTTTCTCGATTGAAAATATATGTATCTATCTATCTATACCTCTATATAAGGCATTTAATAACAAAATAATTTCCATTGAGTTTGTATTATGCATATATATTATATATAATTGCTGTTTATATATTAAATGAAAATCTATGTTTTCTATATATATATATACAAACCGTAAAATAACCGGTGACAATAAAGAAATTACATAACTCACCACAAACATAGACAGGAACTAATCAATTGGCAAACTTCCTTCCAATATATAAATATTATAATAGATAAATATGTATATACATATTTAGATGGAGAAAATTCATACACATTTTATATCTATATCGTGATATATACATATATTTATATATTATATAGGTATATAGAAGGTATATGAACAAAATTAATTTGATTGCCTTTTTCGTTCAATATTAATGTTTATTCACGGTTATTATATGTATATATATATATATATATATATAACGTACCATTAACTAAATTTGGCATTGGCTGTTTGTATCCTATATACATATATATTCATTTAGTTAGGGTATAAAATAAGAACACGGCATAGCTTTACTAAATGAATAACATATACAGTAATATATAGAATTACAAATATATACGTATTTTGTTATTTTAGTATTTTATTATTTTGTATATGTTCTATTCTACATGTTGAATAACACACCAACAACCAACTTATATGTAGATCAATTTAGTTATAGATACATATAGAATTTGCTATACGAATATGAAATTGTTGAATAATTTCCGTATTTTAAGTTCCATCGTTCCATATAATTTTATGTTATAAATATATCTATATTTATCATATATAACATAATATCATTATAATTTACACTTACACTTATATATAGAGATAAATGGAGTGCGATACGTATATAATTGTTAACATAAAAATTGTATAGACCAAATGTAAAAGCGTACTATATATACTATATATCGATCGACATATATTTATTTAATTAATTAATATTTTTATGTTATCAAATATGATAGATATATAATTTATTTTTTTTATTAAACATGGTTTATATTAAAAAATTTAAATTAATCTAATAAAATTATATTATAGTTATACAATTCAACTATAGATTATTATACAGATGTTTGAACTATTAGTGAACTATTAGTCGTAGATTACTATTTCTATATTATAGAATATATAATTTCTTAATTTAAACGTCAATTTTTGTATACTCCTCATCTTGAAATATATAATATTTTTTGTTTGTTACAGAATTGGCTTAATTGGCTTAAGGTCCGTAAAACTTCGGAACTGTATTGCCATGCGACCGTAACGAAACCATTTAATTAGGTGACGAACATGTGATACATTGAATACATTTGAATGATTTTTTGTGGTAAATTATTATAATTTCTGAATTTATTGTATATTTGAAATCAATATACATTTTTTGGCTGTGGCCTCATCTAAAATTCATTTCTATGCACTTCATTTTAAACATAAATTATACATAGCCTAATTTTATTTTAAAGTATATAATATATGTATAATATGTGGTATAAAATAATAATATAATGATAATAATGTATGATAATATGATGTCCAAATAAAACGAGAAACCATTAGATATATACAACAATGTATAAATTGTATAGATGCATTTCATATATGTGTATATAATATATAACGTTGAATTCAATATTAATATTCGTATATACATTCATATAATAATCTATATATTTAATTGATTTATTGTAATTCTGTCTGCCTGTCTGATTGCAATACACATTACACACAATAAATATATATTCTATTCTGCTTTCCAAATACCATATAAATAGTACATATACATTGTACAATAATTCATTATATATATATATGCTATATATAATTCGACGCAAACTTAAACTAAAAACTGAATTCAATAAAATTTATAAATTCCAGTACATGTGTATAATAAAGTCACGGTTTACCTATTCCTATTGGTATTGGAAATTAGCCGTACGAACAACCGATTTGAAAAATATGTAATGAAAATTCAAATTCGAAAACAACCGAAATACACAAAACTTATTTTATGTCTTCAGTCGGATTCGAACTCACGACCCATTTGTAAATTTGTAAGCATTTAAGAATGTTGTTTTTATCAATTTTATACATACCACAGAGTCATGTTAATTTAACGAATTAAATTATAATATTATCAATTATAAATTAAATTGATCCTTTTATAAAGAAAAATGAAATTTGTTTTTATTATTATAACTTTAATAAATAACATGGGTATTTTATTTTTATATTATTAATGTCTGTTTAACTTTAAAATATATTCATTTTCCATAATACATATGAAAAAATTCAATATCGTTGCATAAAAACCGCATATTTTTGGTAAATTACATGATTATATATACGAAAATTAAATCCATATATGAAGAATTATTATCTTACTTATTTGATGAATTTGCTTTCAGAGTTTGTTATGTGATAAAACAAGTATAGTACTCTATAACTGGACTACAGACATTAAAATAGTATGATTATGTATAACCCCATCTTACTTTTCCAATGTTTTTTAACATTAAGAACATATCTAACATGTATATATATTATAAATATTATAACTATTTGCATCTTGTACGGTTTTATATATATATTCTAATTATATATTCTCTTTTAACACATAATATATCAACCTATATATGCATATAAGCAAAAATGTTTTAAATGTTTACAAATATTTACATATTTGTTTTGTACATATACATTTTATGATTTTAAATAAAACATACATATTTATTTGTTTATTTTATTTTATTTTCTACTTTTCTTCTTTTTTGAAGGGTTCGACATGGACTAGACTTAATTGAAAATAAACATTCATTATTTATTTATTATAGTAAAACACTATTTGACATAAACGATATGTTATAATGAGATGCATATAGATAAATATGATATTTTATATACATGGTTTATGGTAGATGAAAGAGTATTTGGTCAAACGATGGTTGACCTTTTGATACAGTCGTCTATCGGGATTATGAGAAATCAACGCGTGTACATTTCAAATAAGGATATAAATGACCATACATTGTTTCTCTCTATTTCTACTATCAGGCCGAAATCCATATCCATTTTTCTTAAACCTCCATAAAATATATAAGTCGACCGGTTTCGGTGTTGGTCTACTTACACAGGTTTTACCATACCAAAAGGAAAATAAATTTTCTTTTAATCTAAAGCACGCTCATAACATTTTTAATAACCACAAAATAAAATTTGATTAATATAAAAATTGGAGCTACTTTTTTTTTTTTGCTGTTTTACAATTCATATAAAAGTTTACATACATTTGTATGTATTATATGGGTGTACATGCAGACAGCATTGTGCTGTAACCTAGATTTATTACTTTATTAAGTTCATATATATATATATATATATATATATATATGATAGATGTAATAAAAAAGAAATAGCAGAAGCATCATTTTCAACGAAATCTTGACCTATATTTATAATACATAAGTTTATTATATATATGTTATATATAAAATAAATTTATATGGGTTATAATATTCATTTCCATTAGATATGGTAATCCCTTTGTAGATTTATTATCATTCAAATACAGGGTTATTTACATGGAAAACTGAATACAATTTATTGAGATGTTTATATACGGTTATTAACAAAATGGTATATTATGAAATGACCATTTTTCTCAAATTATTCAATTGATGAATTCAATAAATTCTTATCTTGAGATTTAACTAATATAAAGATTACATATATAATTTGAAATCGACCACAATCGTAATAAGTATATAGAAGTTGTTATGAATCACGTTGTAAAAATATTATACAGATATAAATATTAAAATAAATATATTTTTATTATTGGAAATAAAATATTAATATTTTTTTTTTATGTCATGAAAAGTATAAAATCAAAATTAATATTTATTTTATGTAAAAAAACACACCATCCCATTGAAAATATAATGTACTGTTAAAATGGCGTTATTGAAAGTGATGGCAAATTCACAGAGCTTTATCATACAATTGTTCTTATACATAATGATTTTTGTGTATATAATCTCAATATATATACGGATATATGATTCGATTCGATTGATATCCATATGTAATATATATATATAGATAAAAAATAAAATAAATACGTTTATGGATGGATGGGTGAATGAATGGACATAATCATTAAAATCTATTTATTTTACTTGTATATACTTATATACTTATACATGGGCAATGTGCAAGTATTACATATTTTTCCCTTTGATGTGTTTACTTGTGAAAAGGTATAATAAAAAAATTATATAATACCATAATACATTATATATTTTCTTTAATGAATTATATATAAAAATATTGATAAGATATTGACATAAAGAGATAATCTGTATTTATTTATTGCTGAAATGTAAAAGTATACTATTATTATTTTACCTATTTTTTAATAGATTTAATTCAAACACATGTATTGTATAAGAATATGTATAAGTATGTATAAGAAATGTAATACCGTGCGTATATGAATACTGTATAGAATGATGAAGATTGAAAGCGATTTTATTAAGAGCATTATGATTTTTCTTTATCAATATAAAAAAAATATATTATAGATTATAAGAAAAAAATCCGGTTTTTTTTTTCAGAATTTTAATGTATCAATCATATTACAAAGAAAAAAGTGAATATTAATTTTTTTTGTTTAACATAAGTTTTTGTAAAAAATTAAACCTCATAACTTTTTATATACTCGTATAGTATAAAAAAAAGTATTATTTTTAAAATCTACATTTTGATATCTGTAATTCTATAGCATTTAATATTCATTTCTTTTGTATAAATATTATTTGCTACATAACAGTAAACGCAATACCATTTTCCTACATCTATATATATCATATAGTGAATTTTATTAATATTATCATTTTATTTGTCATGGGAATTTACTATATATATATATAACAACATTGAAAAATTTTAATCAAAAACATGTTGAAAAATTATTTATATAAAGCTTTTCCATGTAGTTTTTATAATATATTTCCTGGAATTCCATTATACATAAATAAAAACGTATTAGGTCAACAAAATGAATATACCCATTTTTATTGTGTTTAAAAGGTCACATTTATACAATAATAATATTTCTATTACAGTATATAGTATGAATATTTATTGAAACCTATCACATTACATTCGTCCATCTTTCAGGTGATTGTTGGATTATTTATCTAAAGAATTTGGACTCAAAAGAACGGATTCTTTAAAGGCGGTCCGGCCGGCTATGGTTCCTAAAAAAGGTTGATAGGCACAGCCAAATTATGCAAAATTTCCTACCAATTTTATAAAATAAAAATGGGTATATGTAATTTGTTGATCTAATATAAAAAATATATACTATATAGTATGAAATATACTGTTAAAGTTCTACCGTTCTACCTACAAAATCAAATGAATTTGTGATGTATGAAAAACAGAATAAAAAAGAAAGTAAAGTAACACAAAAAAATGTATATAATATAAAATTAACTAAATTTATTTTTTAATTTGAAAATTCAAGTTATTAAATTTTTTTTTTTGTTATTATTATTATAATACAGCTTTTCTATAAAATGTACATATACCATTTTTTTTGTTATATAAATTATGGTATATAAATTAATGTATAGAATTTTGTGATAATCAAAAACTTTGTTTATTCGAATTTGTTGTGTAAATATTATTATTATTTTTTTTATTCATATACACGCCATACCTTAAATGTATATATATATTTTGGTTAATAACAAAAAAAAATCAACTTGATTGCACCAAAAATAGCGCCCACAACAACCCACCATTGATGCTTTGGTACATATATAGGTATATGCGAAAACTCATACACAAATAAAATGTATGGAGGCATACTGTAAAATAACAAAAAGGTAATATTATCAAAAATTTACTCCAAATATATACACATATATATATCTTTAAATATCTATCACATTGTACGTGCTCTATGCAAAGATAGGAACGTGTTTTTTATACTATCTAAATATAGGTATGTTTTACTTGACTTTTGGCACAAATATAAAAAAAAATTCCGATATAAATTGGAAAATGTACAAAATGCGTTAAAGAAAATATGTGTATTATATAGAAAAAATTTTAATTACACACGAAAAAATAAAAAAAAACACAAGTTTGTTTAATTCATAGATCAAATAAACAAAGTTGATGTATATAATGATAATGACGTTTATTTAGGAAAAAAGTGTGTTATATATTATACTTATTGTATATATATATAGCAGATTAATGAATATTATATGGGATATTTTTAGGATTAATTTTGATTCTTTCATAAGGATTTTGTATACATGGATTTAAAATTAAAGTTATCTCTGCCGTTAATAAGTTAATATAGGTTGGAAATATAGCAATTTTATATTATTTAAATTCTCTGTCCTCCGCGAGTCTATATATAAGAAATTTTCATCTATGAAGTAATAAGATTTGATTGAAAATTTAAGAACAATCCGGGTGTATATAAAAAATGTATTTATCAATTATAGAATTAGACATGTGCGTATCAGAATATCCTATATCCTTTTGAAAATGCTGCTAACAATTTCCCAGGTTCACCCTTGATATGTATGTTTCATCATCGTGGTATTTCTAAAATAATTACTCATCTATAAAAAAATATTTTTACTGTATATCCATTTGATTAAAAAAAGGGTGAACTTGGTTAACCGATACATTGTAAATTTATATAACCTTATCAAAAAACATTTGACGTTTTTCAAAACATTTATTATTATTTTTATATAATTAACCATATGATAATCATAGTATCATTTTTACACACATATATGCTAATTTCAGAAATATCTAAATATAAATATGCCAATGCTGTTTTGATAAAAAATGTATCCTATATAAATGATATCATCATCGCATATATCATCATATTAATATAGTTATATCATGCTTTAAATTAAAAAAAAAATGATTCTACAAAAATCAATTATTCAATTATTTATTGATTTTTAATGTATATCCGCACTAAAAATAAAATCCAGCATTACCGCATTATATATATTTTCATGCTCGACAAATGCTACGATTTCATTTTGATGAAATACATTCATTTTGTTTTATTTTGTTTGATACGCATCACGTGTTTTAATTTTGTAAAAAAAATATGATTGAACAAATTAGTTTTTAAATATCATTTAGGTTTTTTGGTATAATGTTATTTTATTTTGCCGTTTGTACGTTATGTTACCCGTTAAAATTCATTAACATTTATAATTTATATATGCTGTTGTGGAGTTGATACCAAAAAACGAACCTCAAACTTCTGAAAACATTTTGAGATCCCGAGTTCGGACCCTATACTGAAGACAATAAGACATATCAATATTATATCCATGTTTCTACTATTCTGGGATCAGAATTGCATCGATACATATTTTTCTAATGCGTCTGACAGGTAATTGCAAAATTAGTAGAAATCTCTTACGGAAGACGGAAGAACTAATTTATTTCATATGAAATTTAAATGTATTTCCGAAAGAATTCCGACATGCAATTCCAATAAGAAAATTTTCCTTGAAGTACTTTGGAATTCTATACAAAATTTCAATGGTTTGGTCAATAGGGAATCATAAACAAAAAAATTAATTGAATCACTAAAATATCCTCTCACTTTGTATTTATATATATAAATTTACTATACTGTATTCTGTATATATATGGTATATAAATAAATTATATAGGAAAATGTTATTATATAGGATTATAAATATGATTTATAACTGCAGTAGATATAAAATCGATATTATATAAAATTTGAATTTAATTCATTAACTCAATATTTATTTTGTAAATGTGATTTTTATTTTCAATTAAATTTGTTTTTACTCATATAGTTATTATCATATTTTCTTTTTTTCAATTATATATATGGTATATGCAAAAAGTTTATATTATTTTCCGGTGTTGTTTTTATTTTGTAAATGTATATATATATATTATGTATATATATATACATAAAATATACGAAATTTGATTATTTAATTAAGGCGCATAGAAGCGGCATGTATGAATGAATTAAAATTGAATATTAAATAACTGTGATCTATTAATTATTACATGTTATACTTTATAATATTTCGTATATTAAGCACTTCAACAGAAACTCTTGGAAAATTTTTAATTATGAGATGCGAACTATCCACTAATGAAAGATATTTTGATATTTAATGGGGAGTTATTAATTTTCATTTAATCGTCGCAAAGAAACCTAATACCGAATTTTCAATTATAGATTTATTGATGAATTCTCACAAGAAATCGCATTCATAGAATTTGTGTATTACATTTCTATAAAAAATCCATAGAATAATCCTACAAAACATAGTACTATATAGTGTATATAGTGTAGTTGCCACTGACAATGAGTTATATCTGCTTACATTAATAAATTCTAATTTATTCTATTGATTTTGTATATTATTTATATATTTGTTATTTGTATATTTAACTAATTGAATCTGTTATTTTAATTATGCATATAAGAATAGAAAATATTATTCTTTACATAATGTTTAATTACAATAACAACAGAGTGTGTTTGTTTTTTTTTTTTCTCTTTCATTTTTGTAAATATAAGCTCATAAAATATTACATCTCAACATAATTTTAAATGAACGTGATATTTACAAATGTATTTTTTTTATCTATATTACATCATATATAAGCTTAATACACAAAGCACAAGATATTAAGGGATATTATATATTTATACATCGTGTCCCCGTTGATATAGCACAAACGATCGGAGGTGGACCCCCCTCGGGAAACCATTTTTTGCTGGAAATAGTCCCATGATTACGTGGCATGCGTTGTGCCACATCAAGTAGGACACCATACCATATATGCTTATATATCTATATTTTTTAGGTATATATATATGAACATATGAATGAATGATACAAATTCATGGGAGTATTCATACCACATTAAAATTGTATTTATGCGTATATACATATTTCAGATTGGTGTGGTTTTATTTTATTGTCAACGTATACTTATTTATGTCTATTGTTGTTTACATCGCCATATATATTTATACAATTTTACATTGATTTTACCAAAAACATAACCAATCGAAAATACCTTTAAATTATGTTTCGTATACATCTGTATAATGGTAATTAGATTTCGAATGGAAAATGTTATAAGATAATATAAACATTATATACGTTAAGGTTTTCGTCTATATATGAAAATGATTAAAAAAAATTTGAATGAAATATTTCATTATAAATACAAAGATATAAGATTCATTATAAATACAAAGATATATGTATATAGATAAACCTTTTGTGCCTTTTAAATCTATATATTTATCAGTTATATAAGCGACATTCAATATTTTTTTAAAGATATAATTGCCTTGAATATACCTTGAAAATACACATTGAAAATATAATAATATTTTTGTTATCATTAATATGAAAATAATAGCCTCAATACATAAAAATTTATTGGTGATGTATTACATAATAAGAAAAATGACATGTACTTAGTTGTCGTCGATTTCGTAAAACCAAAAATTAACCATTAATCTAAATTTAAATGTAAAACAAAGCACTATATATTAAGTATAATTTTATCAACCAAAATAAAATTGTATTTCGATCAGCAAATAAAATAATATTATGCAATCAAACATTGTCTTCGGTAAATTTAATTATTTTATTAATTACCAAATAGGTTACATCTATTAGGAATAAATAAATCGACTGCCCTCTATTTTGTTACGATAATAAAACACCTCAAAAGGAAACAATATAATAT
Source organism: Dilophus febrilis (assembly GCA_958336335.1). Taxonomy (NCBI): domain Eukaryota; kingdom Metazoa; phylum Arthropoda; class Insecta; order Diptera; family Bibionidae; genus Dilophus; species Dilophus febrilis. The sequence goes on along the minus strand of OY284470.1, from coordinate 11,561,931 downwards.
TTACCTTGTTAATCTTTTTTATCATTAAAATTTAACAATGATATAATATACCACCACCATCACTTATTTATTATATACTCAAAATTCTTCAGTTATCTGACTGTATACTATTATTTAAATCAAAAATATATATACGACAGTGTTTATACATATATTATGTCGATGAGCTAAATGTATAAATAAATAAATAAATGACTAAATATAATTTTCAAATAAACAAGGATTCATCCACAAATGTCGTATATACACAGATATTTATTTTTACAAAAATATATATAAATAGATATACAAGACTATTTTGGTATTATAAAATAATGTATAATAATATTATATAGAATTTTTGGAAAAAGACAAATTTTACACACCGCTCTATATATATATATATATATATATATATATATATATATATATGATATAAAATACCTGTAAGTGTATACAATAGATACATATATTCTATATATGTTATATATATAAACTAAATAAATTTATAGGAAAATATATTTGGGTTGTTTATTTATATATACTGTGTTGTGCATTTCATAGAATAAACCTTATATATTGTTTATATATACATCGTTTTGTATACTGTATATACAAGTATATTGTAAATGTGCGGTACATATTTATTTGAGTTTTCGTTTATATAATTTTATAATTATATATATATATACAAAATCGTGTGAAATGCACAGAAATATATGTACTTTGTTTAGATTGGTATTGTTTTTGTTTATATGCATTAATATTGTTTATGTATATACGATGTTGTAGTACACCAAATATTGTATATTTATTTTCAGCTTTAATGGAACTTTATACATACATTAATTAATTAACACAATTAAATTAAAGGATATTTTGTTTATGTAATATGACTCTATAGCGTTTTAAAGGTACACATTTATGTATATGGATATGTAATATATAAAATATACCTTTGCATTGACAAATACAAAATATAATTGAAGAAAATATACTTGGATATACTAAATAATTAGAAAATAATATAATAATCATATAAAATGCTATTTCGGTCATCCATCACAACTAAAAATAAAATTAAATTAACTCAAAACAACCGATGATTATACCTTTTTTTCATTTTTCATCAAACCTCACGAAAGAACCAAAATTTCATGCAAAATTCGTTAGAAACAGAACAGACCGAGATATCACTAATCATCTATTAAATCTCTATTGTGATTTAAAATGATAATTAACATACTAATAATGTACGTATGTAATTGATATGTAAAAACAGTAAAAGGCTATATAATCAACATTTATTGATATTGATGTATTTAAAGAAGAATTAAGTTCATCTATGATAATGAGGTGAAAAATAAAATAAATCATATTGGAAAAATGTTCATTAATAAAATCACCATATAATGCCATACAATTTTCATTTAGAAACCGAATTAATTATAAACTGTATGTAGTATGTACGAACACCACTATATATACAATTATATATAGAATATATATGTATAATTTATAAAAGTATATTTATATTTCAGCCTTTAAAAATATACCTGTAGTATTTCATGCTAAAAATACACCCAATATTATATATATATATATAGTATTATTTGCATATTATCGATATATACCTTATTTTGCGCCGAGTTATTCAAAGAAAATTTGTTATAATAATGAAATATATATACGCGACGATATAAAGGAAAATCTAAAAATATATGTACATTCATAGTATATTTTATGTATATCATATTCATATACGTATTATGTCTATAAATATAGAAAATATTTGGAAAAATGTATATATATACATATGATATGACATATGATATGACGCCAAAAATATCATCGATATATAAATACTTTTTTCCTGAAGAAAATTTTTTACTTATTTATTTTATTGTATATTTTATTATATATATATATATATATATATATATATATATATATATAAAAATAAATACACTTTTATTTATAACCAAACCATACTATGTATTATTATATATATATTTAACTGTCAGTATATAAAATATCATCAATAAATGGAGTGGAAAATTTGCAAGTCAACATTAGTTTATACTATATATGTATGTATATAGTAAGTAATATACGCGTCAGATATACATATATGTATAAATATATATAAAAATATGATATGGATATATGGATTTATTATATATATATATAATATATTATTATAAAAATACGACAATCACTATATGTATGCATATACAGCAAATATGAATATATATAAAGGGAATTTATGTATATATGGTAATTTGTCATTAGATTGTGTAGATGAAATATATATATATATCGGTTGAAGAATAAATTTGTATTTACGCGTATATATACAAATATAAAAAGATTGCATTTCATTTTCAATTTTCTGTGATTTTTTTTACTTTTTATAGTCATGAATACAAGTGATACAAGTTAAGTCGCATATACGCTGACTATATCGGTTTAGAACAGTGATGATTTAAATAATTGAAACTCCTTTGGTGTACGTGATTATATGCAAATTATGAATAAATTCCCAAATATAATCTTTGTATCACAAAATGTTATTGAATAATTTCGACATTAAGAATTCATCAAATATAATAGAATCAATCTTGGGGGTTATGGATGCAGGTATCTTTTATTCGAGTTAGATCACCTTGTGAAAACGCGTCATGTAAATGATTATATGTATATCATACGCGGAAGTAAATACAATCATTTTCTGGAAATCATTTTATTACTCATATATATTATGTACGTAACGTAGTTGGTATATCCATAATTTCACACAAGTGGTATATATGATCTATCTATATAATGTGTAAAAATATAATATTCAATATAAGTTTCTGTTATTTATATATTGTTATAGGATATTGTATATATTATTATATTTATTTTTTAATAATTTTTTACTATTGAAGTTTCCGTATAATGGTAATATATAATAAAAAAACGAAAATGAAAAATAAAGAAAAATATACTGATTTATATTAATGGATTATAAAATATTGAAAATTATATATTTGTTGAGAAAAGGTTTTATAATTTAATTATATATAAATTTAATTGTTTTTGAAAACAAAAAGGTATTTGTTCACAAATTAAATACCCCCCCAACAACCCTATCTCTATAGTTTTTACGAACGATTGCAAAGTTTTGAAAAAGCGATTCCAAAACGAATAATTTTTGAATCAAATCGTTTGTAGAGTTATGTCCCTTGATTTATTTACAATATTTATAATATATATTCGTATTATATTAAAATTATTAATCATATATAAAAAAAGATTTAACTATTCAATTTTCCTAAAACCCACAAAAGTTCAAAAAATTTTAATTAGTTTCAAGTAAAACTGTTGAGATAATAAACTATAAATATAATATATATATAGCTCTTATTTTTAAAAGTTTTTAATTTATTTTTGAAAAAAAAAAAAATAAATAAACTTTTCTGGCAGTCTATATATTTAATATACAGATATCTAAATAGAATATAAATCAATAATTTGTAGTATATTATAGAGTAAATCTTTAGGGAAATTATTACAATCCTATTGTATTTCATTTATTTATTGTGTTTTATTGGTTTTATTGATCAATTTATTAAGATATACCTTCAATTTATATTCAGATATAAGTACATAAAGGATAGAGACCTTAAAATAAAAAATAAAAAACCATTTTAAACGTTTCATAAATTTCTAAAAAAAAAAACAAAAATATATATTAATTTTTTGCTAAATATAGAAAAATATAACCAATTGATTTATATATGTATATATTTATATGTATATATTAAGAAAAAGAGAAACAAAAATTGCTTAAAGACGTTATGTTATTTTATTATACCAATTTGAAACTGCAAATACACATAATATAAATTGAATTTATCTTCTGTCATCATCTATAATACATACCTTATATATATAACTAATAAAATATATGCATATTAGTTCAATAAAATAAATACAATCTGTATAAATTTTAATATATATGCGATACCTTTTTAATTCAAAATAACAAAATTGTATACTTTTATTTCGCAAAAAGAACTTTAAATGTATATTTATTTATATTTCATCTACATATTTATATATATATATGTATATTGGAATACATCCAATAATAATATATTATAATAATAATAGTAGCAATTGCAGCAGAGAACCAACTATAAAAATTAAACATAAAGATTGTGTGTTATATTATGCAGAAATATTTAGACAAACACCACACACATGTACTGTATACTAAAATATAGGAAGAGGATAAGAAATGGTAGAAGTGAATGGTATTTTTTTATTTTTTAAATTTTTTAAAATGCTGAAAATTTTTTAGTTTAATGTCAACAATAAAATAAATTATATATACACTAAAAGTAATTTTGAAAACATTTTCACATATAGACGGTTTGAAAACATTACATTTAAAAAGGGGTTTCTTGATACAAAACAATTTCTATCGAATAACTTGAGTGTAAATATTAAACGTTCTTAAAAAAAACCTTTTTTTCCTGACACACAATCGAAAAAGTGATGTTAGGTTTAAAATCAGCAAAATCGTTTAAATGATTTGCCATGGTATGGCATAAGTGGGTGAAATATTTTGGTAAAATGCGGTATCTTTTCTGAAAGATCTTAGCTGAACGAAGAATCAGTTCGGTAGTTAGGGCCAAAAAAGTTACTCCGACCAACGTGGGTGATCCGCCGTTACTACAGCAGCAGAATATATATAAAAAAAACTATAAATACAATAAGTTTATAAAACTCACACTATTGATATTTATTTAATGGGGTATAGCAACAAAGAACATTCGCAATTTATATATTTGTTTTATCTTTTTTCTCATATAGTACTGCGTGGCGTCTTTTATGTTAAATTAAAATAGGGACTTTATGACAAAAAATAAAATATTTAAAATACCTATAACTATTTAAAATTTCATTATCCCATCATTAAATTTGTATTATTCGATATAAAATTAATTTGATTACTATATATAATACTTTTAATTGGTTTCTGATGTGTACTTGACCGTTCGTCACATCTATATATAATTGATATTATTAATGTGAGTTGAGATATATTATAATTAATTATTATGTTAATTATATACGTGTATATATAATGTAAATATCATATTAATTGTAAAGTATGAAATATACAAATATACATTTCGTTATTAATTTCAAATATAGGTTCAAGTTATATATGTATATTATCGGTTATATATAATAAAAACTAATTAATATCATGTCAAACATTGTTCAATAAAATATTGCATATCATATGTATATATGGTATTATTATAATTATATACAAATATGTATATATAGATACATATTATATATATATATATATATATATATATATATTTATATATATATGGTGGAGCAGAAAATGTATTGCATTCAAAAACGTATATGAATGAAATGAATAAATTGCACTTTAAAGAGTGTATATATATGCAATGAACTTTAAATTGTTACATATAATATTAATGTATAACTATACACAGCGCTATTATATATGTACTTCTATATCCTTATATATCCTTATAGTTTTAGATTGAAGTGTATATGGAGTTTAATTTGTATATAGCTATACACATGCTAATATATTGATATATCCTTATGCTTATATCCTTTATATGATGGTATATACTAAATCTCTATAAACTATATATATCTTTATATATACATAGTATAATATATATGAATCCTGTATAGTACATATTTTGTATTTTACATATCAGTTTCTGTTCAATCTCAACATTTTTCAATTCAATTAAAACATGTTTCTATTCTTTTTTCAATTCAATTTCAACACTCACGAACAGTTTTTCTCACAAATTTAAAATTGAAAAAAATATTAAATAAGCTTAAACAATAATATAGTTGAGGGAAACGTAATTATTCTACTTTAAAAACCAGCAGATTTTTCAAAAAGGCAGGAGAGAATTGAATTGTTAACAAAAGAACCAGGCTTTTCATTATAATGAAAATGAATTTAGTTTTAAATCATCAAAATGTAAGAAAACCATACACATTTTAGCGAGTGTGAGTTTCCCAAATCTTTTAAAATCGTGAAATTGAGTTAAAAAATGTTAAAGTTGAGCCTAAAATGGTCTATATACAGATGGTATACAGATGGTATATATATATATATGTATTGTATTTCTGATGTATATACTCGTAAATAATATAATGGTTATTTATATACAGTGAAAAGCTTAAATTAAACAGCGTGCAATTATATTTTTAATAAATATTAATCAAATGGTGTTATTATATCGAAGTTTTTGCTTTAACTCTCATCCATTGAGTAATTTTAAGAACCCGAAAGCAGACCTACGTACATATCAATTTTATACATACCATAATCATATTTTCCAAATCCAATAAACTATAAACATAATTTGGTTTTAAATTTTGTCAATCAATAATCAAACTGTATTTACTTTGGAATTAAAAAGAAAAAGAAAGGTGAATTTTTATTTTACGGAAGAAAGGTAACTATCATATTTTATATATTCAGGCTGAATAAAATAAAATTACGGTAATTTAAAAAATTCAGCACTCATTTTTGTCGAGAAACATTTTTAATAAATTAAATTATGGAAAAAGCTGATTGTAATTTAATCACTGAATATTTTTCTATGAACGTCAATTTTCAAATCCCTGCGTAACTATCCATGGCAGTTGAAAATTTTTAGAACTCTAAACGATTTTTTGTTGGAAATAGTTCCAGGATTACGTGGTATGCGTTTTGGATATCGCCATAATGGAACAAGCTGTATATATATAATGAAGCTATGCATATTATTTATATGTATTTAAAATTTAACGAAAAATAAAATAAAATGAAAAAAAAAAAAATTCTAAAAACTGTTGTACGATAAAAAGGTCATAAATGGAAAAAAATAGATATATATAAACTTTGTAGGGTAAATATTTTTGTTTTTATATATAAAAATGTTATGATATACATCATAAAAGCTTACAAAGAAAATATGTACTATATACAATACATATATAGATAAATCTATGAATGGTGAAAAATGTATATTATATAGTATATATACATATATTATACCTAGAACTGTTAAGTCAAATATTTTGTTTGTTTTTCTCACAATTTATATATATATTATTATCACTTTGAATAACTTCTTCTGTTTAGTTTTTTTTTTGTTTTATTGTATATCATATTTTAACCTATAAGGTTTTTCATATATTATATATAAAAAGTAGGACTAATAAAAAAAAAGTATATATATACATAAAGTTAAATGTTAATATACACGTAAATTTATATATAAGTATATATATATATATAGCTATATACAAAATATAGATAGAAAATATAGATAGAAATATAAATGGATCTAGTTCTTGATATAATAATATATGTTTGTTTAAACGAGGGGGTCTCTTTATAATAGTGTTTACATCAACACATCATATATATTCATTGTTGTTATATATATTTTGAATTTTAAATTTATAGCCAACGGATTGTGTGTTAAAATAAATGTATAACACATATCATCGTTGTAATATACCGTCCCTATATACGCTATTCGCAGACGACAGACGACTATATACAATACAAATTCAGATATATTTAGTTAAATGCCTATAAAATAGTATTTGTCTAGATATATATTTCATAAATTCATTTTAGCTTTAAGGCATTCCCTATATCTCAATGCGATATTATATTTATATATAGAATAATATATAATACATTCACACATATATATTTCATTTGAATATACAAAATATAGAAAGAACCATTTTCGCAATTTCTTTCGTTGTTCTATTTTATATATTTATTATTTTAGTCATATAGTGATATAAATGGAAAACAAAGTGAGTATAATATATATAACAAAACAAAAATTTTCTATAAACATTTTTTATATATGTGATTTGTAATAACTCGCGAATCTTTTTTTGTTGTTTTTACGGGAACATACGGAAAAATTTATATTTTGTAAACACAATACAAATATTTTTACAAATGTGCATAGGCCATATAAAACTTTTCTATATTCTATATATAATGAAGAAAAATCTTTTATAATTGTCAATGCATATATACTATATATATATACTGCTATTTTTTATACTGTGCTACGGGTATTGTTTGACCAAATATATATATATATAGTATACTATATATTTTTCTATATAGTACATATATAAAGAATTGTCAGAACCTTTCACAAAATATGTAAATACAAAAGCTTTTATAATAAACTAAAAAATACAATTTTAATTTACAAAAAAAAAAAAAAATGGAATATTTATTGTCATTTTGCAATTTATGCTTAAAATATTTTGTTCATCGCAGGTATATAAAATGTTCTAAAAAAACGAATAGGTATTTTTTTTTGTACTATCATGAAATACTTTTTATATATTCTGTTTTCAGAGTTTATGTATATTTAAAATATATAATATAGTTTTTTAAAACTTTAAATAAACTTTGAATATAAATAAATTTCATTGAAATTTTAAAATTTTTATCACAAATTAAGTTATTGACTGAGCAGCAGCAGCAGCAGCAGCAGCAGCGGCAAAAGAGTGCATATTTATATACAATTAAGTTAATTAAATTTAAAATTAAAATTATATCTAAATATATATTCATGTTATTATATAATGTATTATGGGTTGTAAAATTGTTTATAATAATAATATACAATATATAGAGTATTTATATAATGAAGAAACTTTAAAATAAATGATGTTATACATTCTTTGGGATGATGAATATTTTTATATATTATCTAAATTTATTTATGCACAAATAGCATATAGTTAAATATATATTATACTATACAATATGTTATACAATAAACTAATAGTTAATCAATAATTAAATTCAAATATTCAATATATTCTAAATAGCAACAATACTCTTTATTTACTAATTCCGAATTTAATTTTACGTATAGCCTTAAAACCTTTGATCATCATTTAATTATTATTTTGTATAATTTAAAATTGTGTTCAGTATTTTTTTATTAGGAAAAACTATGCAATAAAATCTAATTTCTATATATTATAAACATATATACATACATACATGTGAATGGATAACTTTTCATTAAAGTTTTCTATGAAGAAAAAACAGATGGACAAAAAAACTAAAAACATATCCAGTGACATATTGATAAGAACATAGATAGATTTTGTAATTTTCTCACGTATTCTGTTGTGTTATAGCAGTTCTATATATATGATTCTTATATAAATATATATAGATTGCACACACGATGAGATGTTATACTGTCAAACTATTGGTATACGTATATGGTAAAAAAATATGTTCACCCTTTATGATACCATTCATCATATATTGTTTATGTGTGTGTGTGTGTGTCTGTCTATTATGTATATTTGAAAAGTTTTTCATAACTTTCATAAATAGTTTATTGGAATCAACATTGATATATATATGGAATTATATTAATAATTTTTTATATGTTCTATTTTTTTCTTCTTCTTGATATTCGATATCCTTAAACAAATATCCTTAATTTAATATGAAAAAATATACAATTATGTTTAATATAAATGTCGCTTTCTTTTTCTTTTTTTTCTTCTATATATATAAATAATATGAATTTTCCCAGATGTTTTAATTTTAAATTATTCAATACATTTTTGTGCTAGAAAAATAAAGAAAATCCTCAATATATAGAGTATTAAACATCGAACGCACCCCATAATTGAATCTGGACGTATAATTTATTTTTATAATTTTATATTTTATAATTTTTAATATTTTAATATACCTTTAATTTATTTTTAAAATGTAAATATTTTCTATTAAAGAAAATCAATATTATATCTATTATATTTTAATAAAATTTCAAAAATCAATATTATATCTATTACAAAAATTAATATTATATCATTGTGATAAAATTTCCTTTTTTTTTAATACTTAAAGTGCTACAGTACAGTTATAATTCATATATTATTTGACAGCAAATTGCATTCAAAACAGGAAAAACTTTGAATTATTTACTGTGTGATATCGGAAGTATTATTCAATTTACCAAAATTTGAACGAATATTATAGAACATTATATAAGAACTGATTCTATATTTCTACAAATATATAAAGAAAAATAAATATAACTATAAATATAAATTTTTGCAAAATGTCTTGTAGATATTTTTGGAGAAAACTACCACAATAAAATGTGAATGAAAATATAATATTTAATTCGATATATTTGTCATTGATGATAAAAAAAATGAAAAACGACTTCAACTCTATACATATAAATATTTTTATTCTATAAACCTATATAAAATATTAAATATTAATATACATTTAAAAAAATGTTAATATACCCAAAAAAGGAAAACATTTTTTAATAACAGAAAATAGTGAGTAAAAATAAAATAGAATAGAATTCAATTCATATATTGAAAGGATTTCATATTTTTGACATTTTCATATAAAAAAAAATAATATTGACATATTTATTAATTTTTAATAAATATATAATGTATTTTTATGTACATAATAAATGTTTGTAACACTAACCAATTTTTGTATAAATATGTGCTAAAAAATCAGAATTATAAATATTGGTTTTATTATTATTATTATTATTACTATCAGAAAAGATTGTCATCGTCATTATATATATACATATTATAAAACTTATTCTATTTATAGAGAAAAAATATTTGTGATAAGGGTTCCCTTTTTTAACAATCGCAGACATTTTTTTTTACTATCACGTAGTTTATTAAAAAATATAATAAAAGAAAATAAACCTTGCTTGATACTATATATATATATATATATATTAATAGTCAACACGGTGTATTTCTATTATAACTTTTCACTTGTTATTGTTGGTAAACTTTTTCTAAATTCAATTCAATGGTCATAGTGAAATGTGTCCTTATTTGTGAATGACCTATATAAGGTTATACGCATATTTATTATATCAAAAAAATATCCTTTCTATCCGCGTATATATATATATAAAGTTATGGACATCCCTTAACACTGCTGTTAATTAAAAAAAAATATCGACGTATAATTAATTTAATAAAGTTTATTTTTTATGTCATGTGGTACTATCTTTAATCGAATATTAGTAAATAAAAATTAAAGGATTAAAAATGATCTACCCCGCAAAAAGCCATATTGTTCAGAGCACATTATGTGCTAATGAAACATGTGTCGTTCAGAATATTCTATCCTCTTGGAAACATGGCTAACAATTTTCCAGCTCCGCCTATGATATATATACATCATATTAATAAAATTAATAAATTTATATAAAATGCATATTCAATAAAATTTGCTTTATTGCCCTTGTACTCCATAGTCCATACATATATATTCATTTCCTATAATAAATGTTTTATATACAAAATAATGTGCAAGAAAAAAAATTATATATCATCAAATGCTATAAATTAAATCTATAATAAACATATAAATTTTATAGTAAATTATATAAAATAATCGTATTTTTATGATCATTAACTTGGAACAATACAGAGACGAAAAAAAAAACGTTACATATTAATTCAAGTATTATATTTTAAAAGTAGCAATGAACGTAAAAAGGTCAATAAACAACATATCAGAAAGCATGCAATTTCTGTACATAAATACAGTATATATATAAATACATATGAATATGAACAACGTCATATATAGTAATATCACGGATAATAATATAAGAGGAAAAAAGGATTTATTTTTATTATTTCCCTTGGTTTTATTAGTATATATGTATACATATAACAATTTTCTTCTCTATAAATATACGCAGACACATACACTTAAATAGTGAATTAAAAACGATTTATTTTTTTTTACTTGGTGAAATCTATTTTATTGTAAAATACTTATGTATGTAGTTATAATTCAACGACAATATAAAGAAGCAGTAACTATATATATAACCATTCCAACCGATGTATAGAAAATACATACAAAATACAAAAAATATACCATTTTCAATCAATATATTCTTGTATATGATAAAAATAACAATGACATATGGAATATAACCTTTCAGCTTTAAGTTTTCATATATATTCTCATTATTATAATATATATGGATATGCGTATACGTTTAAGTATTTTGTTTTGATTTTGATAAAACGTGCCGGTATATGTTTTGGTTGTGTATTGAAACGATTTAGTTTTTCTTTATATTATATAAAGTCATAATCATTAGAAATTGTATATATGTACTAATATTCAAATCGTTAAAATCACGAGTTTATTTATGTGTTATGCGATATTTTTATTTTATAATAAAAATTCTATGTAAAATCTCTGTTTTAAAAACATATTCTATTACATACGCAAATATAAAAACACTATATCTACATATATATACTATATAATATAATGGGTATATTTATTGTTATATATAAACATAAAGCATTATTGTATTTTGTATAGTTATCTTCCGACGTATTCTTTTATTTTACGTTATAGATTGAAAACACTTGATTTTTTTTAAATAAATATAATAATATTCAAGTTGTTTTATTGATTATCTTCTATGATGACATTACATTTATGGAATAAACACATACAAGATACAAGTATGATGCTCTCTAGAGTATAAAAAGTTCATAAAACTTAGGATTGAAAATTACATTTTAAATATAAATATTTAATTTTTGTTTTCAATTTCAACTTGTACAATGATTTCAGTTTAAAAATTTCAACTGTAATTAAAGGATATTGATTAAACCCATTTGATTGAAAATGTTTTGGACATTGCTTTTAAAAATAATTACTGTAATTCTGCGCCAATTTTCTAAAAGAAATTCGGTATAATTCTCTAATTGAAATCTTTTATAATTTTGCAAATATAACTCTTTATAACTTTGCGAATATAATTATTTGTTTATAGTTTCCAAATTTTCGGTGTGGTTTTTTGAGTTAATTTTTCTTATTATAAAGTTTGTATATAATTTGACAAATTACAATTTTGCTTTAGGTATGCGAAGATTAAATTAAAGCAAACGCAATACTGTACAAATTCGAATTGTCTGACAGCTCGATTTAATATATATATAAAAGCATAGGGATGAAAACTTTTCTTATTTCTATATATACATCTTATATATGTATGTATATATCTACGGGGATGTCATAAAGCCCATATATATTGTGACCGAATGAATATTTTTATATATTTATATGGATGTTTATGTGATTATATGCTATTGCGGATATTATGATTAAGATAATGTTGTTATTATTCATTTCAAACAAAAAAGGAACTCACATCATTACTAATATAATATAATATATAGTAATTTATTAAACTTTTCTCTATATATGTGTATATTATTAGATTTATGACAGCGAATATCAATCATTAAGCATAATACAATTTTTTTTATATATAGATATTTTAACATCATAAAAAAATGTATCCAAACTAATGTACTTGATGGTATTGTAATTGACCTTTGTTGTTGTATATATTAACTTTTTATTTAGTATTATTATTATTAATACTTTTATTTTTATTTCAATAAGAAAAGTAAATTGATATTTTTGATTAAAAGTTTCTGTTTGTATGTTAAAAATTATTATTTAGGCTAGTTTTTGTGAGGACCTTTTTATTTATATATATAAATACATTTTTTCTTTATAATATACAATATTGTTCACAAAATATGATACAAATCTATAGACAAAAAAAGAGTACACACACAAAATATCAAATAATAAGAAAACGACAGAAAAATATAATATATTACATAGTGTCCAAAAAGAAATTCAAAGGCATTTATTATATTATAAGAATATTATTTGTAGTATTGTTGAAACATATTTATTTTCAAAAAAAAAAACGAAATGAATAATAGCACAATAGATTTTTATATAAATAAATTGTACACAGTGTACAATATATAGAAAAAATTAAATTAATAATAAAATTATGTACAGTTGAATTTAATAAAAAAGTCATGTATTATACGAATGAAAACTGATGGTAAATATAAAAACTGTAATATATTTTATCATGAGAATTAACTTTATGATTATAATTCTATATAAATTAATAGCGCTGCAAAAAAAAAAAATAAAATAAAAACAAATAACAAATTGAACAACTAAATTCCGTGCACTTTTTATTATATTGAATATAAAATATTCAGTATATTTTTCAATATTTTATATAAAATAATTTGTATTATTCTTTTCATATTTATATAAAAATTTGCAATAGAAACATTTTTTAATTGGAATAGCTTTTTCAATATTTTTTTGTTCGTTGTTTAGGAAAAATTGTAATTTATATATATATAATACATATTATATTTTTCTATGTACTTCAACTTTTAAATGAATGCTTAACTAATTTAATAAAATAAAAATTATATATATCGGTATAAATGGGCGAGTATACAATCTATATATATTTATATAAGTAAGGTACTATTAATATAAAAGTATAAAAGAATGTATTTTTAATTTTTTAACATTTATAATATGTTTTCTAACTTATTGTTATTCATTTTTAATGATTTTATACAGTAATACTTTTATATACTTATATAATACATATATAAATACAATTGTTGAAGAATCAAACACGGAGAAATTGAAAACACAACATTGTAACCAATTGCACATTCTTTATTATATGGATTCACAGATGCCAATCGCTGTACATACATAGATATACAATTATACATATACCGCGCATATATATAAGTGTATTAAGTATACATCAATTCGTAAATGCATTTGCGGTATGTGATACGAATATAAACAGGGTATTTGTGTTTAGGGTAACCTCAGGAAAAATTTAACAATGTAAATCGAAAGACTATGAATAATGATATACAATTCAAAAAACTTTAAGATTATTGTATAGTTTTTCCCAACATAAACTGTGTCCTAAAGTGCAAACCTGAAATAAAGAAACGCCAGAGTGGCATAAATGATGGAACTATGTTTACATTGCTGAAACGATATAACTCCATCATAAGTTGTTATTGTAACCTATTTTTGATTTAAATTTAATTGATTTATAATATATGTAGTATAAAAGTTATATGTATCAACATATCAATAATTCAACCTTTATTATGAATCCCGTTTCGAATATAATTAATATAGGATCGCCCTATCTCAATTCCATGTACAGAATTTTAAATTGATTATTGTTATATCAAAGTTTAAGTTCAATATTATGTGAATATAGCAATACCAATGAGAATAATAATAATAATAATAATAATGCATTGCAAGAATCATTCTCATTTACAATAATGTACTTAATAAATATATATATAGTACATTATAAAATATAATACAAAAATAATAAATGGTAGAAAAATATCGAACACGTATAATATTGATTTTTAATATGTGCTTGTGCAGTGAGTAAATTCGTTACACTATTCTGATTTTGTACAATTATATAAAATAAAATATATTCTGTTAATAAAATAATAAATGTAAAGTGATATGAAAAATTATAAAGATTGTTGAAATATTAAGATATAAATAATAATCATATCGAATCTGAATTTTCACACAGCGTTGCATATTTCCCATATGCGGTTGGGCGTAAATCATGTTTCACTAATTTATAGTAAATATTATGGATTTTTATTGTACATTTATCATGATAATCATGATAAAGATCATATATCCATTTTTCATGAATGCTTAATTTGTTTTACATTTTGATAATCATAAGTATTCTACCGCATCGAAACAGAAAATCAAAATTTTGAATTATCTGACGTGAATTTGAACCAAACATATCTATTATTTACATTTGACGTTAAAAAGAAATTGAAACTATATACCAATAATTCATATTATCAATTATATTCAAATAATGAAATTATGTTACAATTACATATAGAGCGAAATAGCAGAATTTTGATATCAATTTATAATAATATGTATAAGAATACATATTAATAAAATTAAATCTTTAGTTATATATATATATATATATATAGATATATAATAAGTACAAATAAATACATTGAGATAATTTTCATTCTTCTCGATAAAACAATTTATAAATCATGTATTGTATACTATAATATATATTATATAATAAACATAATACAGAAATAAAATATTTATGTAATTTAAATACAAATATTGTGTAATAGACATTTATAAATATATACATACATATATTTTATGTATACCATTAACCTAATTTTTGTATTTGTATACGCACAGGAAAGATTGTCGGCAGGGACTGAAATACTGAACAAGTTGTGTTCAGGTTTAGTTTCGGGTTCCCATCAATATTGGGGTTCAAAATAAAAAAGTTATAATTTGTTTTTAATTACAATTGAATATAAATATAAATATAAATATGAATATAACCTTTTAAAAGTTTAATTCAAGAATGGAAAAACAAATTGCATATTTTTATAGCTTTTTAAGTTTATTTTAATTTTTCGCTGAAATTTAAAATGTGTTTGCTATATACGTATATTTTCGTCATATAATATATCAGTGTTTCGTACAGTGCGCACACGATCTCCTCTACTTTATAATTCAGTAATATAAACCATACTAAAAAAAAAAAAAAAAAAAAAAAAAAAAAAATAAAAAAAAAATTAAATTCCAATATAATTAAGACTAAAATAAGTGCTAATTACCATAGAGATACTTTTCCAAGTGTTCCACCTGGTAAAATTAAAAAAATCATTTCAATCTATAAGGAATACAAAACAAATAATAAAAATAAAATTATCAACAAGGCAGCTCAAATGCAAAACACCACATTTAGAACCCAAAACAGAACAATACCAAGAAAAAGAACCAGGCGGTCATACGGTAAAACCACACAACAAATCAGTACAAATACAAACGCATCACTTGAAAATAACCAGTATTACGTACTTAGTACAGACGATGAGGAAACAGAAGAAATGCAAACAGAACAAAACAATACAAAAAAAATTAAAAATAATGCATATACAAAAACAAGTTCAAAACCACCACCGATAATCGTCACCGATAACAAATACGGTATTATCGATATTATGAAAGACACAGATATGGACTACACATATAAAAAAATATCATTAGGCTTTAAAATCTTTGTCACGAACAAAGATGATTTTAAGTCACTAATCAACTCACTATACGACCGCAAAATTGAATTCTACACCCATAGCTTTATGGAGGATAAAGTTATGAAAGTGGTGCTCTTCGGTCTGCCAAAGATGGATATTTTAGAATTAAATTCATATCTAGGTGAATCAAATATAATTCCTCTAAATACATTTTTAATGAAAACATACAATGAACATAACACGTTATATTTGCTACATTTAAACAAAAATAGTATATCATACAAAGACTTACATAACATAAAAGTAATAAATCATACCATAGTACGGTGGGCTCCGTACCAACCAAAACCTAGAGGTCCAACCATATGCAACAAATGCAGCAGTTATGGTCATGGTGCAATGAATTGCAACAGGCCGGCCCACTGTATACTCTGTGCTGGAGAACATGCAACAGCAGAATGCACAATAAAGCTAACTAAAAACGTAAATCCAATATATAAATGCTTTAACTGCAGCAAAGCAGATAAACCTCACAATCATAAAGCCAGTGACCCAAACTGTCCATTCAGACAACAATATTTAGACATCAAGACAAAAATATTTAACAGAACAAGACAAAACCACCACAACGCAACTCATCAAGAATCAAAAAACCAACAAACTTTTAAATCAGCACCAGTACATCGTATACTAAAGAACATCCACGCGGAATCGACCAGTAACTCACGTCCACCAACATATGCAGAACAGCTAAAATCAAATCCATGCGCAACTACAACAACAAATGAAGACCTTTTTTCGATGAGCGATCTTTTAAACATATTCAAAAATGCAGTAAGTAAAATTAAACAATGCAAAACAAAACTTGATCAAATCTCAGTTATTACCGAATTACTACAGTATGCCGTGTAAAAATAACCTGAAAATAATGGAATGGAATGCTCAAGGCATCACTGAAAAGCATTCAATATATGAACTACAACAATTCATCGATAAAGAAAACATTGACGTAATTTTTCTAAACGAAACGTTGCTCAAAAGCCACCATAAATTTTATTTGAACGGATATAAAACACATCGATTGGATAGACCCACTGCTGGTGGTGGTGTGGCTATCTGTATTAGAAACACAATCGACCACATACTACTCAAACCAAAAAATACGGCTACAATAGAAAATATTTCAATCCAGATTAAACTTAACCACAAAGAAATCACATTAACATCAGCATACAACCCAAAGTATCAACCATCTTTCAATAATGACATCAAAACCATCTGTCCATATAATAAAGAATTCATAGTATTCGGTGACTTAAACGCAAGAAACGTAGCATGGAATTGTGCAGCTAATAACACAGCGGGCAACAAACTAAATCAACTTCAACAGAAACACAATTTTTTCATCTACCATCCAAACACTCCAACACACTATCCAGATTCAGGTAAGACTCCATCAACAATCGACTTACTTATCACTAACACCACATGTCACATCACGCAACTGACTTCATACAACGATCTACCTTCAGATCACTGTCCAGTAGTATGTTCTATTGATGCAATCACACAAATAAAAAACCCAAGAAAAATACTAAATTTTAAAGCAGCTGACTGGAAAAAATTCCAACAAGTAATCAACAAAGAAATTGCTGCAATGGACATTTTAGGAACTAGCTACAACGTAAACAATATCGACGAAGCAATCAAGCAAATCACTGAAATCATCGTCAAAGCAAGGGATGCCTCAATCCCTTTAAAACCAATCAACCACAACTTTATCAAAATAGACGGAACCACATCAGATATAATTAAAACCAGAAATAACATCAGAAGAAGATGGCAACGAGAACAAATCATTGAAATTAAGCATGCACTCAAAAAAGAAATCAACAAAATAAATAAAATCATAGGTGCAAGAATTAACAGCAATATCAATGCAAAATTATCACATACACTGAAAGAATTAAAAACCGGCTCCAAAAAGTTCTGGCATTTAACGAAAACCATTAGAGGTAAATACGCAAACCAAATCAACAAAATAAACGACAACGGTTCACTAATCATCACGAATCAAGATAAATGTGAAATTATTGCGAATGCCTTTGAAAAATCTCACAACATCACAATAAACGATAAGTCAAGAATTGAAACACAAGCCAATAGGTTTGTCAATCAGTTGAATCGAAACACCGACGCAGGACCAAAAGAAATTTTTACCAATACAGAAGAAATTATCATGATCATCAAACGGCTGAAAAACTCAAAAGCACCAGGATTGGATGGAATTCAAAATTCAATAATTAAAAAGCTGCCGATATCAGCAATCGAAGCACTTGCAAACATTTTTAACGAATGTTTCAAAAAATGCTACTTCCCAAAGGCATTCAAAAAAGCAAAAGTAATACCAATCCCAAAACCAGGCAAAGACCACACTCAAGCATGCAACTATCGTCCCATAAGTCTTCTAAGCAGCATCAGCAAAATTCTCGAAAGAATCATCTACAATAGAATCAATTTAGTATTCGAAGAAAATCATATAATACCACCACAACAATTTGGATTCCGATCACAACACTCAACAACTCATCAACTATTACGTGTTATCAAATACATCAAAAGAAGCAAAGCACTGAGAAAATCTACTGGTATGGTACTATTAGATATTGAAAAGGCATTTGACTGTGTTTGGCACAATGGCCTACTGTATAAACTTCATTTATATAAAGTACCACACCATCTTAACAAACTAATAATGTCATTCATTAACGAACGAGAATTCATGGTTTCAATCAACGGTTGTTCTTCAAACACGAAAAAAATACCAGCTGGATTACCACAAGGTTCGGTGTTATCACCCATATTATACTCTGCATTTACAGCGGACTTTAAACCACCTAAATCATGTGAAATAGCCTACTACGCAGACGATACAGCAATTTACACAAACAGAAAACAATCAAATGCATTAATCAAAGACCTACATAACGCTCTCATAAAAATAAATCAGTATCTAGTTAAATGGAAAATACGAATGAATACAAACAAAACACAGGCAATCATTTTTCCATTCAATAACTCATTCAAAAGAAGACCGACTATTCCATTGCTGCATCAGAACCAACAAATCGAATTACAAAATGAAGTTAAATATCTCGGATTAACATTAGATGCCAAATTAAAATTTCGCTCGCATATAGAAAATACCAAAAATAAGGCAACCAAATGTATGCGAGCTTTATACCCAATGCTCAATAGACAATCGAGTTTATCGCACAAAAATAAAAACATAATATATAAAACAATCATTCGTCCAATAATTACATATGCTTCGCCAATATGGAAGGAAGCTGCTAAAACACACTTACAAAAACTACAGATCATCCAAAACAAGTGCCTTAAAATAATAAACAATCATCCTTTTTTCTACAGCACAAAGCAACTACATTGGGAAACAGAATATGAATTAATAACCGAAATAAGCCACAGATTTAATGATAACTTCAAAAACAAATGTCAAATTTCACAATATGAATATATTAGAGAATTGTTCAGTTAAATGACTAAATGATATAATTGAAAATCTAAAAATTACCCAAAGTAAAATCAAAATATATACCAAAGAATCAAACAATAATATGACATAAAAATTATATATTTAATTATTCATTAAGCATTATAGTCATTATTACATAATACATCATATTTATTACCATTCACTATTTTCTCTGCAAAAGCAGTTTTTAAAAAAAAAAATTAAACACATTAAATGTAAAGACACAATCATCAAAATAATTGTTGTAAAATCGCCAAGATTAATCTCATGTACACACTCTATTTATATCCAAAGAAAAAGAAAATAAACATTGATTTTTATTATTAAAAAAAAAAAAAAAAAAACGTATATTTTCGAAACCTTTTTGGGGAGGAAAAAAAAAGTGTATAACTATGAATGAACCCAAAAAGTGATTGCATTTTTTTGTTCGGGTTCAAAGTAATTTTTTTTATAACTCCTGAATCCACTTGTGTTTGAATTCGGTTTTTAAGTCCCTGATTTCTATGAATAAAATTGTATTAATAATAAATATATATATATAATATAGGCCGATATATATTTGTTTATATAAAAGGAATATTATAAATATGTATGTATATAAACTGGCTGAATTTCACAAATAAAAGCTCCGTATAAAATATCAAATTTCTTATAAGGAGAATATATTTTCACAGACTCACATCCTTTTTCTATACATTTTCCACTTTACATTTCTGTTATATGCTTTCTTAAAATTGATTAGAGATAATTTCGTTTTGTTTTTTCGATTATCAAATTTCAGACTTTTGCTTTCACAATATGTAATTGCGATATCTAACGGCGATAATAAATGATCTATAAAAAGATATACTATATAAAGTATTCGATTTATATTTGTATGTGTGGCTTAAATTAAGGTATTGAGAAATTCTGGAAAATGAAATTATACTGTTATGTAATAAGTATACGGGACGGAATTTGCACTTTTATTACACATCTAATTTTTTTCAATAAAAATTAATAATACAATCAATTTTTATATTATTCATAAAAAATATTTATATATTTATGTATATATGAATAAATACATTTTTCACCAGAGCGGTGAATAAAATGTAATATAAAAAAATCAATGTTTTGCGTAGGTATAAAACGTACAAACGTTCAAGTTAAAATGAAAAAGAAAATAATT
This sequence comes from Dilophus febrilis, assembly GCA_958336335.1. NCBI lineage: Eukaryota > Metazoa > Arthropoda > Insecta > Diptera > Bibionidae > Dilophus > Dilophus febrilis. The sequence continues at coordinate 11,540,122 of OY284470.1, read as the reverse complement.
TTCTGTGACATTTACAAGCATCTTTTTATTATGGAATGTAATCACTTTATATATGCGTTTATATAAATATAGAGTAAAGGCATATATGTTATTACAAAAAAAAGGTTGAATATAAATTCAAATAAGCATAAATATATACCTATATAGATAATTTCAATTCAAATTTGAAAAGATTATTTAAATATTAGCATATTAGGTAAATCTATACATAAATTAAATCAAATGTAGATATATGATTTGTGTGGAAGAGGTTCAATTGGGTATATTACTGTTTTTATGAAGAAAATTTGGTTTGTTTTTCTCTTTGCGAATGGTGTGTAAGGATTATGCTTATTATTATTTTATTACATGGTATAGATATGATGCATATATATGTACTTATAATCTATACTGTAGATACTGTAGATACCAGAATAAATATTTCTAATTTGAAATAAAATTATTTTATATATGCTTTATATCTTTATTGTATGAAAACATAGACGGGAATAATCATTCAAAATGTTTCTTATTCATATTTATTAAACAAACGTGAATCTTTTTAGTAAAAGGAAAATATAAGAAATAAACTGACGCTATTCACAGTTTTCCTATATTACCTGGTACCTCCATCACTAAACAGTTAATATTTCCAACAAAACATTATGTACACAACTAGCGCACAGACGATCTTAAAATTCAACTAATATTTATAGCAAAATGGAAGTGGCCTACGTTAAAGATTAAAGATTATCATTTTACTGGTGACTGAAATATACAGTCGGACGAAATGGGTTAAATGTATTCAATTCATCATATATAGGTTCATCGTTCATAATTAAGTAATTTCGTTTCGGCAGTATAATTCCAAGGTTTTCCTATGTTCATATATAATAATAAAAACCAATAAAATTAAATTTACAATATGTGCTTTAATATTCTTTTATATAAACATAAATATAGCATAAAAATGCAAGCTTTAAAATCACTCTAAAAAAATTATAATGTATAAATATGTATAAAGCTATTTAAAAATAAAAATAAATAATGAATATATTTTTTAACAATTTAAATATAAAACTTGTATCAGCAATTTCTGCGCTTATATGTATATATTATTTTAAAAAAACAAAAGAAAATAGTACATCGAATTTTTATACAATTTTGTATTCATGATAAACATTACATATATGCAGAAGGGTATAGTTCATATATGCATCTATTTCTCTGTGTTTTGTTTGATTTCAAAATAAAAATAAATAATAAAAAAAAACAAAATTTACAAAAACTTTAATGTGATATATTTCTCAGGAAAATATAACCATATCTTCTATTATATATATTAAATGTATGTATAATATTCGCAGTTTAAATTCCACATAACCATTATAAGAAAGATTTTTCAATTCTATAGTACATTCATATATACATTTCCAAAAAGGGAATAATAAAAACAACAAAATTGTAATATAAATATGTGTATTTTATTGCATTTTCTTTACTCTATATATATAATACTATATATAACTATATTATTATTATATATTTTATTTTGATGATGTAAACTATTCACGTGCTTATTCACATGATATAACATTTTTTTTTTAAAGACATATATATATATATAAAGGATATACACGTTATTGCTATCTCTATAATCTATAGCCTTTGAGATGCATTTGATAATAAAAGTTTAATATCATTAAATCATCATCATCATCATCATGATCATCAGGATTCAGGTTGAATATAAATAAACAAAACAACGGGAAAAAATGTACATACTTTAAGAAAATAATGTTGTATATTGAATAATTTTTTTGTACATAGTTTGGCCAGTATATATTGCTTTACAAATACAAAAAAAATTATACAATGAACAATTGTGTAAAATCTATCTGTTCTAGGGGTGTTTTTTTTTTGTTTTCAATAAAATCCTTTTGTGTTATTATAGGTTATTTTCAATTTATACCAATTTATTTTGCGAAATTTCGCAGTTTTATAAAATTTTTTTTTTGGTTTTAAATTACACCATTGTCTAATGTTGTTACAAAATAAAATATATGCGATTTGATTGGTAAATTAATTTTACATTTTATGTTAGTGAAATACAGTATTTCATTATGATTTTTTAAGGAAATTATTTTGAACACTGTATATATTTATAAATGATTATCAAATTATGTAACCTGAAGAAAAAACTGGATCAGTTATTTTTGATATAATGATATAGTAATAAACATTAAAACTTTTTTTGTTGGTAAACCTTTAAAATAAATAAAAGTCTTAGATTTTATAAAAAAAATTACAAAAAAAAAAAAATAAAACAAATTAAAAATATATTTTAATATAAATAAATATATGTATATATGATTGAATAACCTTATATATATGTTTATATACTCCATAAGATATCTTGGTTTTTTTCCCGTATAATATATTCCATAAATTATATATATGGTTTAACTCAGCACCAACAGCAGCCGTCGTATGTATATTTATGCGTATATTTATATATAAATATATATTATATTATGTCTCAAAACTCACAATATAAATTATTCAAGTAATTTTTATGTAAATTTATAAAGTCATTATATATAGGTCTTAATTCATTGTGGTATTTTCCAAATATAAAAATATACCAGTACCAATCCCTCCCGTAGCTATTATATACTATACCATGTTCAAATTTGACGCGGAATATCTCATTTATGTTGACAACATTGCTACCGATTTTTAGAATAAATGCATTTCAGTTGTTTCATTGATGTTTACATGAATATTTTGCAGTCCAGCGATTGATAAGAATAAATGGATTTTGCATCATGAAAATGCACCATTGCACAATTCAGCACAATTTTAGATTATTCGTGAATTTATAGCGAAACACCACACAAATGTTATCCAACAAACACGCTGAATAAATTCAGCGTCAAATTTGAACATGGTAATATATAAATTTAATGTGTATTAAATATGGAAAATATATACCATACTCGCATGGTACAATAACATTAGTATATAAATATATGTATTTTTAGGGTTACTTTTTACTATGTATAATCATATAAGGTATATATATATATGGTTGCGGTGGGTCTCTGCTGCAAATTAAAGTCATTATATGCATTCAAAAGTGGTATATTTGACATATGTGAGTACAGCATGCATATATTGACTCGAGATATAACTTTGCGTTTGCGGGGGTAGGTTCTTTATTTCGAAATATTAATGGTTCCACAATATACAATCAACATCATGTATTCGTAATTAATGAGAAACATTTGAATTAATCAATATTTTTTTTGCTCTTGACAACGAATTTAATTTATTAGCGTTTCTTATTTGAAATTTCTAGTAGATAAAATTTTGAAGATTTTTTCTAATTTCGGCAGTTCTTTATATCGCGAGTTTGCTGTATATGTAATAATTTATTCCACACAAAATATAATATAGTCTTTTTTTTAGTCTATTCTTATATGCAAGAATATATATATTTTCCTTTCCATTTTCATTGGTTTTTTTTTATCTAACGCTTATTTTAGTACAAAATAAAATTTTTAAATTTAAAATTATTTTTATATATTTATATTATAGTTAGTTATTAAGTACTGTCTATACCATATAATAAAAATAACTTGACATTTTAATACAACTTTTATATATTGTATACGCGTTCCAACACCATATTACGATTACCATCCGACCATCATTGACATTGATGTATATAATTTAAGTTTAAAAATTGAAGAATAAAATGGTTACAGAATGCTTTAAATTTAATACCGCATATATTATATCTAGACAATTATTTATATACTTAATGTTTATATGGAATATACATTATATAAATGTTTTTCATTATATTTATATACTGAATGGAATAATAAATATATTACATAACTGCAATAGCGATAAACCCTATATCATATAGGATATATACTATATATATAGATGGGAGATCGTTGTTTGTTGAATTATAATTTAATATTGGATGTAAGGATTTATTAAATAGCTAACCGCATTTTTCTAAATATATACAACGGATATTATGTCATTTCTTAATATACATATACATTAATATAGCATATGTTTATAAAATCATCATTTTTATTTTCTTATACACAAGCACTATACATCTATTTATCTATTCAAAGATATATTTATTAGTAAATAAATGAGATTACTAGTGAATATAGAACATTTTAAATTACTACTTTTCTGTAATTGGATAAACACAAATTAAACTTTGGTATATAAATATATATAATCGAAACTATATAACTTTCTTTGAAAAAATTCAAATTTCGTATCGTATATAAATGATTTAATTGGATTTTCTAAATATGACTCTGATTTTTAAACTTTGATTTTTTTAATATATATGAATAAAATAAAACAATGGAAGCTCATCAACTAGAACATAACACTGCGTGTATACGTATGGTATGTGTCATATATTTATCAACATAGTCAACAACATTTTTATATTAGTAATAAGTTGAATTTTCTTTTGTAATAGAAATAAGTTGAACATTTTTGTAATATTTTTTTGCAATAACCCTAAGGGAAATTTGTACATAAATTAATTATCTATCGAATAAATCCCCGAACAGTATTCTAACTCATCGTGTTCCCAAGTAATGGTGTATTTTAATTTTTACTAAACAACCCTTAATAAAATAATTAAGAAATTTTAAAAAAGGTTTTAGTGTGTTAAACTTTTAAAATTTACTATTTCTTATTACGATTATTTTACAAATGACGCCCCTTCCAACAAATCAAACAAATATTCATCTATGAGTTCATTCAATCTATACATTTAATTTGGTCCATTAATAATAAACAAATTAAAACGAATTATGTAAAATATAATTCGAATCTTTATTTGATATATTCTGAACCGCGATTATATGTTTTTGTATCTGCAGAAATTTAAATTTTGATAATACCAAAAGCTTTTATATTCAATTTAATTATAGATACATGGACAATATCTCAAAATTGTTTATAGATGTATATATACATAATAATTAATGTGTCTGAATATATAGATTTTATATATTTTAAAAGCATATTTATATAAAATAGAGTCAACACCATATTTTAAAAGTAATTAGATTGTGGCATCCCGAAAAAAACTTTTAATCCATGAAAGATTGGTTTTATATATTTATACCGTAAAAGTTTATTAACTCTATCTCAATATAATATTCATGATTATATATATATAGTATATATAATATGCACTACTTTTAATCTAAACATTTCTATATTTCATTTATATATACATGTTGTATATATAGAATATAACACGATTAGAAATGGTAAATGATATTCATATATCCCAGTATATATATATACATATATTTCGGATAAACCGAGCAAAGATATATTTGATATAAATAGTCCAGCTCTTTTTTTACACGGTATGTTCCGACAAAAATGGTGCACAAAAAAATGTGTTATAGTGGATATGTCTCTCATATAGTAAAATTGAAGATGTAGTTCACACTTTAAACAGACCCCGTTTTATGATTAAAAAATTCTTATATTTTGTTTGTTTATGTATATTTAATTAGCCCGTGATAAATCAAAAAATTGCTTGGAAAAATGTTCGTCTTCCTTGATCGTGTTATTTCAAATTCACAAATTCAAAAAGACCTCGTGTTTGAAAAATAGTTGGATGTATAAATAGAATTATGGTTATATAAAGTGTTAACCATTAGATAACAAACAAATATATAGACAAATTATGCAGACACGAATACAACTAATCTATATATCTACCATATACAATATATGCGAGTAACGATATATTATAAATATTTTACACCATTTAAACTTTATATATTGTATATGCAGACATATGGATGCAGTATAGTATATATGTATAAATATTTTATTATTTAAATTATATTATAACAGAAAAGCTTTTAAAGGATATATAATTGCCATTGTTAAAATTATTAGGTCAAATTGCATTAATTATATATACATGTTTTATATATAGTCATATATACACAATTATATATATATATATATTGTTCAACATGCACACCCATATACATACAATATACATTTGAATTTACAAAATATCTCATATTTGTATATATAGAGATTTTATCCAAAATAATTTATATTTGAATATAATACGCTGTCTACTTTACATTGGGATAATACAATAAAACCTTTTAGTAAAGCATCATCACCATAAATATATATATGTATACAAGATACTTTATCTAATATTTATAATTTTATAATCAAGTTCATAATATATTCCATATTCATAATTCTATATATATATAAATAATCTAAATTTAACATCACATCAAATTATTTAAGTTAATTTAAAATTTTAAATATTTTAGTCTAATATATTCATTTTTAATATTATATACATATATACATATATATAGTGAATGGTAATATAAATATAATTATAGGTATGGATGCTTTGTTCAATAAATATAAGACATGGATTTTGTGATATTTTTAATTATATTTCATATGAAAAAGAAAAAACAAAATTATATATTTTATTATCATTACATTTTTCATCAATTTTATTCAAACGTATGTATATACTATATACGATATATTATACGACCAACCACTCTATGTGAAAATTCGAAAATAACCGAAAAAATACATACATATGAAAAAAATACAATACATGTTTTATGTATTCACCAGGATTGGATTTTTGGTTGGTTTTTTTTTATATCAACTACGCAGCACAGATATAGGTACATATACTACATTATCAAAACTTACTATAAATATTGAAATAAATTATAAGTTATCTGTTCCTTCTTGATATTATTTAAATAAAATATATGATTAAATAATTACGTAAATAATATATAGTATGATACTGCGATACAACACCATTTACAGAAATCCTACACGCTCTAAACTCTAAAGGTACATATAAATGTATATCAATATACGGATGTATATAAAGTCTATATAGGCATATAAGTATGTAATATATGCAAATTTTAGTAATTCATTTATTTGTGGTTTATATATAAATATTATTACAATTATAGGTATATAATACATATAGTCATTTATTGTATAGTATACAACACAAAAAGTTTTCTAAAATAATTCTATTAAATGAATATTAATTTAAATACATTTTCAGTATATGTATGTACATATATTGGTTGTATTTTCGTAATTATATAATACGTATAATAAATTAAACCTTTTAATTTCATCTGTTCATAAGCATATATGAATATGTAAAATATATATATAGAATATATACTTCAATATAAAACAGATTAAATATTTACCTATATATTGTCATTTATATATCAGATATATAGTCTTATAGAAAATTGTCATTCGAATTGAAACAAATAAATCGATTTATAAACATGTTTTGGATATTTCCTATCAAAATTGCTTTGATTACTTTTTTACTTATTTAAACGATTGCCTCACATCGACGGAAATATCAAAAATTGATTGAATTTTCAAACTAAGTGAAGTAATCCAGAACGGTGATTAAAAAAAAGAAGAAAATTCAATCATTGGCCAATCAAATTTTATTCAATAAATCGACTAATTATATATACGTTCGTGCTTTTCGAACTAACATATATTATTTGGACAATTTGACGAAAGCTTTTGACGCGACACCTCTGATATATGGTATATAGGTAATATTTATAATATAATCATAATCATATACATATGTATGTATTACACGATAAGGATTATATTTTATATACATATAGAATATGTATATTGAAAGATTCACAGCTTATATAGAAATATAGAGAGATATGTATTTTTTTTTGTATTTTTATCTTTTGCGTGTATCTTATATATATAATATAGTATGGATAAAACCACAAAAATGGTATTTTTCTGTATGTGAGAAGAATATAAAATTGAAACACGTAAAATATTATATGTATATATAAAATAATAATAATAATAATATTATATATACAATCAACTGATGGAAGGAAATTGATTTTTTTTTCGATTGTATACATTCAATGAATTATATCATATTTGGTAGGTATTGCTGCTTATAACATCCCACTCATATTTAATTTTTGTTTTATTTAAAAATGCGAGTTAAATATTTTGAAATATGTAAAGTAAATGTGAATTAAATGTTTTTAACAAAATGAAATAAAAAAAAATAACAGCAAGAAAAATTAAATCAAAACATTATATAAATATATATATAAATATATTTTTTTTTAAATATAAATGGATTTAATTTTCATATAAATTTTTCATTTATTTTGCGTTCGTATATTCAGAGAGAGATCATCGGTTATTTTTTTTTTTTTTTTTGTATTATTTTAAATCTGTAACCTATAAAAATGAATATAAAATTTATATTTAATAAAAATAAAAAAAAAATTGGTTCATCCGCTATTTATTGTGAATAAATAAATACCATGTATATATAGCGATGGTTGTGCGGTATATTTACATATTTAATATGATTATATTTGTGTTTAACAGATTTTTATTTTTTTTTATTGTATGTTCCAATAAAATCAATATATACAAATAATATCAATATTTTTTTTTCAGTTTAAATATTAAAAAATAATAAAAAAATAAAATGACAAATTTTTAATTTAATTTAACATTAAAATTATATGTAGTGGGTGTTGTTTTTCGTGATGATATTTTTTATACGCTTTTTATTGTTATTGTCATTTCGATTTATATGTAATTTATTTTTATATTCATTTATATATTTATGAATAGACTCGCACTGGGGTGTATTGCATTTGATAAAGATTCAAACCTATACAAATTTTGACAAAACTTTAAGGTACTTCTTAAAAATGAATGTCTTACCTAAATATAAAGTATACGAAAATTTACAATTAAATATTAATTAAAAAAAAATATTGACTCACATTAAATTTCCTTAAAATTCAATAGAAATTTTGTATTGAATTGTTTATAAATTTAAAAAATTAAAATTTTATTATCTTTTTAGAAAAGTAACAAAAAAAACTTATATTTTAATTTAATGTCTATTGTTTGTGGATGTTTCAATTTTGTCATGTTTGTTACGTATATTTATATTTATATACGTACACCAGCTAAACAAATGGACACTGATGAAGAAGTTCTTTAAAATATGTATGTATATGAATATAGCACAACTATTCTGTGTTAAAAGTTTTCTTATTTTCCTGGTATACAATATATATATATATAGTCAAACACACAATAATAATAGATACAGAAATGATAAATAATTGTAGTATATATATATACTTAAATATAATTAGGTTATTGTTATTCAAGTGGGAAAATGTTAATTTTAATGAGTTTCAATTTGTATATAAATAAATTGTATACATTTTCTTATATGGAATGTTTTGTAGCAATATACATACAATTTATTTTTTTTTAAAAGAAGAAAACAATCTATTAATAAAAACTTATATATTTACTATACTAGTAGAAGCAAAAGCAATAAAAGTTTACATTTTCTTAATATATATGCATATATACAGATACAATTTTATAAGTAACCGCATATTGTATGTGTATAATGAAATTAATGACAAAAAATGTACAAAATTACTTGTTTAAAAAAGAAAATTTATTTGTATATACTTTTCTTTTGTATATAGAATGTATATCTCAAACTGATATTGCATCAATCTATTTGTTTATATAGCAAAAAAGAACTTCATTATACTTTTACAATATTGTCGCATATTGAATATAGTTTTGATATAATGAATTTTGTATATTATGTTTGAATTGTGAATTTATTGCATGTTTTATTGCAAGACACAAACTTTTCTATTTGAATATTTTGTTAATTAAATAAATAATTAAATATTTATATGTAAAAATATATTAAAATCGAAATTTTACACACTTAAAATAAACTTGATTGAATTTTACCGGCATTATGTGGTCGTTTGGAAATGAAGTTAAGTCCTAAAACTGGAAAACTAGATGGGCACAAAGCAAATTACAAAATTTACATGCGATAGATTATCACGGATTGAAGTATGTTTTTTATAAAAAGTAATTGATAAACGAATGGTTCAATAATTAGGAAAAATTAAATATAATATATAGCAAATATAAATCTAAATTAGAAAGAAATACGAAGTAAAAATATATAATTATATAAACACATATGCAATGGATATTCTTAACCCCTAAACTAAATTGATATAAATATATATATATATATGTAATATACTTATTTATATTGTGAATATATACTATACAATTATGTATCATAAACTCTATGTGTATATATACAAATATATATAGGAGAAATTAATTAAATCCCTAAACAATAATTGAATGTGCAGTGCATACTTATGTATATAATAATATATCTTTTTTTTGGTTTTTTTGTAAATATAAAACATGTATTTTGAGCATTTTCTATATCTATATATATATACTTATATCTGAATATGTGAATTTATATATACATTATAATAATATATATGTATATTAAATTTATATAGATATACAATTGATTATAAACCCATTTTTTTCAATTATACATATATAGACTCACGTATTCTTTATATATATTGTATATAAACAATGCTTCTTATTTTTTTATATAAAATAATACACGCACTTAATGTATGTTTTCCCCGTGTATATAAAAGTACACCTCATAAATAAAAGAAAAGCCTTTTTGTAAGTCTATATATATACGCATATAACATATATAAAATTGTGATTTTAGGTTTTTCCTGTATTGTTTGTTTGTTAGTTTTTTTTTTATTTTATTTCTATATATATCTTTATCGTATATATATCCCTCATTGTTTTTATCTAATTTCCATTTCTTAATTATACGTAACACAACCCATTTTATCAAAAAGAAGAAAATCTACTTGAATGTAGTGCAGTAGAAATAAGAAAATTTTACGAAAGAAAACACAAATTTTAAGAAAACACAAATTTCTCCTGTATATAAACATAAACGAACAATCCTCGTATATATAATACATAACATAACCAAAAAAAATAATAAATAAACATCACTAAAAGAATAACTTTTATACATGTGTATATATACTGATAAGATAAAAAGGATTCTATATCCATATATGTATGTAGTGTAGGTATACTATAATACCTATATATCTAAATGTAATCATATTATATGTATACATATAAATATAATGTACAAAATACAATATACATATAAGAAGAATAAGTTTTGTAGCAACGAAAGAAAAAAAAAACGACATCCATATAAAGCATATCTTTATCAGAAATTCATGTCATATAGACAAATACACTAATCGCAAAAACATCCTACCATAATTAAACGGTTATCCTTTATCCTTTTTATCTATATACATATGTATAACTATAAATATATAGACGTGTATAGAGAGAATATAACATTGCATATTTTACACGGGTTATATAATACAGATATATCGATGTTGTTTTTTGCTTATATACAGACAGATATATATATATATATATATATCTATAACTTTTTCATTTATTTATTTTCTACATATACATCATACGATCATATCCATTTTCTAATTTTCCAAATATCACCAAAAAAAAACATGTTCTATACTTCTTCCCCATCTTCTTCATCTTCTTCATTTTCATCCACAGTATTTCGTTTGCGTATATATGACAAATAATATAATATTTCTTGTTGATGATATTCATATATATTTAAACGTATTCTTATTATACAGTATCCCCAATATTGTTAAGAATCCCCGCATGGAAATATTCAATTTTACAATGATTTTCTTACGAATATAAAAATAGAAATATTTTTAAACAATAACAAAAGCAAATCTCAATAATAATTTTCGTTGTGATTTCGTTTTTATTCGTAAATTTATTTAAAAAAAAGGAATTTTTTGTCTGCGTTTTTCAAACGAAATTGAATCCGCATCTACTGAGTATAAAATACCTAATCATTGTTGTATAGATCTTTCAATAAGACAATGATCCAAAAACGCATTTCCAAAGCGGGTTTGGCTCGAAATTGTTTAAAAACAGCAGAATTTTGGGAATTTAGCGAGGAATTGAAGGGAAATTATTTTAGAGACAATACAAATTTTGGAATTGAAAGTTTAGAAATGCCTCACCTTCGTAATTGAAACAATACAGCTGTGATCACATAAAGTATTGCATTTTATGTTTAACACTTCTATACCCGTTATGGATTTATTATATATCCTTTTAAAATCTGTTACTTATATATTTTAAAATGTGTGTCATTTAAAATTTGTGTCAGTTAACACGCAAATTTATGCTTTACTACCAAAAAACTGTTGAATATAAAGGGGTGTTAAACAATATTGCGAATACTGTATCTTATAAATATAATATTTGTATTATTAAATTAAATACGTTTATATGTCTTTGAAAGAAAATTATTTTGTAGATATATGGTATACAATTCTATATGTAGATTGACTTTAAAGCTTGTATGTATATACAATTATATACATTTATTTTCAGCTTTTTTCGTTATAGTAATTGTAAGTTGTGCATATTGAATTTATTTATATATATTCATATCATGCATAAAAGTACAATTATACAAATACCTTTTATTGAAAGTATAAACACGTTATTTATTTACATGAATTCCACTAAATATATACAGTATTTTTTTAAACAATAATATTAAACGAATATGTAAATATATATTCAGATCTTTTGTTATAACACAGTTTGGCACGGATGCGATCATGTGGTTTTGTATATTAGTGAAAATTATTATTAAAATTTACAAAAGTTTAGACAATGTATTATTATTTATATTTAGTATACGAGTATTTATCTATATACATAATAATGTTGTGGATAAGATAATTAAGGATATAGGAGGAAGTAGAAATAAAAAGGAAATTCATGTGTTTTTGTCTTTAAATATACCATCATCATCATCATCATATAAAGATAGATAAATGTGAAAAATACTTAAAGATGTGTAAGTATATAGTTGAAGGCATATTCTATTATATATACCTATATATAAATAGTTAGATTTATGTTTGGAATTATGTATTAAAGAATTATATAAGAAGAAAAATTGACATGATGACTTGAAGATGAATGTTAAAATATATAAATAGATATAGCTATCGCTGTATATATTATGTATTGTATATGTGTATTTATTTGAATGAAATGTTTAATAAATGAGTCAATTATAAATTTTATCTGAAAATGATACTATATCATATATATATATGTGATTATGAGGATGATGATGTTAATGATATAAATATACGTATATATATAAAATAAATGATTTACATCTTTACATATACATATTATATGTTACAGTAAAATATATTTTATTAGTATATGTACTATCTATAGAAAATTATAGAGGCAATGTGTATAAATTTGGTATATTACGTAATAGTTAAACCATATATATATAATTTCCCATGGTACTCAAATTATATACGAATGGAAAAGTAAATAATAATAAGAATTTTATATGATATCGTTTTATGACATCACTTTAAAAATCGATTTAAAATACAATCTAAAAAAAAATTCAATGTCCTTTATATTATTTAGACAAAGCTCCGTTGTGTATTTTTTTTTTCAATTTCATCCCATAATGGAATATTTATTTATATTCTTACAAAATGATATGAAAAGCGCAATAGGATGAAATTGATGACTTTATGTGTAATGCGGGTTTAATATTGATTATATATTGTATAAAATTAATGTTTAATATATAAAACAATAAAGGGTTAATCAATAGGATATTACTACTTTAAAATTTGATTACGTAACAAAAACGATAAAATTGTGTGCGTTAATTACAACGATTCATTCATTCATTCATTATATATATTATATCGTGTTTTGGACCCATCAATTGACTATTGAACAAAATTGGGATCGAAGATTGCTAACATATGGATGATTTTTTGTATGAACATTATTACCAGCAATGAATCAATGAATGTACTTCAAATATTTTTTTATTATTTTACATTTTGATATATGTTGTATTCAAATTTGAAAATGAGCATTTGAGTACCCTTTACAATATTTATATTTATATAATATGATATTAATTATATGCTATATATTATATTTGATGATTCCATAGATACGTATGTATATTGACTGAGGCATATATATTATTAATTATTATAAATGTTTTTGAATTACATTATAGATACATTTAATATAAATAACCCTTTCATTTGGCAACATTTTAGACGATTAAGAATAATTCATTATTTATACAACGATGCGATATAAATAGATTTATGAACATATATAGAATTTACGCAAATACATATAGATTAAGATAAATGTTCAAGTTTAAGGTGTTTGAGAACGATTGAGAATTTATTTATAATAAAATTTTTATATATAATATTTTCTATCTATCCTAAAAGTTATAGTAATCGATTTTTGTATTAATATTTATAATTTAATAGTGGTTTCTCTGCGAGTAAGTTCATTTGATTTTTATTGATACTATAGGTTGTAAAAAAATTCCTCTGATTTCGCATTCATAAAATATAAATGTAAATATTTGAATAGAAATCAATTGATGAAATTTAAGAACAGTATTACATTATATAAATGAATTCATACATTTATACATTATATAAATGAATTCATACATTTGTACATTATATAAATGAATTCATACCTAACCTAATGGAATTAGAACAGTAATAGAGTAATAAGAGAAACCGATGAAACCGATCGATTGGAACGCCATAAATCATCTACACTAAGCATAGTTACATTTTTGAAATGTCTCTAATGCTTGATAACTATTTTATAGATAAGTATATTTTAAATACATTGTATACACATCTTTATCTAAAAAAAGCATTTCAGGTTAAAATAACAAATAACATTATAAAGAGTTAAATAACTTTTTTGTTAAATTCCGTTGTAACAAAAAATTAGTATATTAATAACATATACAATAATAAATAACATACATCATAATCAAAATATCTCTGTGATTCCAATAGGGGTTATAAATAATATAAAATTTCTTTTGAAGATTCATATTTGTAAAACGCAAAAAGCAGTAGTATCGTAAATTGCCTTTTAATAAATATTTACAAAAAATAAATAACAATGTTCGAAATATAAATAAAAAAAGGACCCTCTAGAGATGAATATTTTAACATATTAATATATACAATATATGTATATATAATAACTATATATTTATAATATGAATTTATATCTTTCGTCATATCAACAACATTCATTCATTTAAATTCAGATTTGTTGAAAATTTAAACGTTAAAGTTAAGCTTGTTATATTAAATATACAATCAAAGAAAACGGTTAATCAATTTTCTGCATACAAAATTTATATATATAGTACATGTTATATTTATAATATAAAGGTTTTCTATTTTTTTATACATATTGCTATAATTCAATTAAGTTATTCAGACATTCTTTAAACATTTTATATATGGATTTATTTTTATATAACAGATATATACAAAAAATTAAAAAAAAGTTATGAATAACACAAAATTTCAAACTATTCACTCACTGAATATAATCGTAAATATATCTTTATTTATTTGTATACTATATGATATGATGAGCGAATAGAAAAACCTACGTAAAATAAATTCAAAATAAGAAGAATATTCATTGGATTACATTAGGGAATATCTACATATTGAATATAAAAAATATAGATATATGTATATACTAAATTTCAATTTCAAAAGTACAATTTTGTTTAAATGTATAACAAGAATAAATAAAAACTGAATAAAAATAAGGTCAGCTTGGTTATTTTCATTGCATATATATATATATATATAATATATGTAAACATTGATGTATAATTTTGTAGAGTATTATCAATGGTTCTGTTTGAACTGCAGAAAATAACGATGCATCATTCAATATATAGTATAGTGTGTATCTTATATACTACAATTTTATAATACGGTGTTGTATATTTTTTTAGACCTACACCGTACAGATCATATATACTCTAAAAATAAAATTCTTCTATATTTGGCAGAATTGTTATAAGAAATCAGTATATTGACACTGCTTTCAGACTAAATTTTGGGATCGTGGGTTCGTATTCTACTGAAGACATAAAGTTAGTTTTGTGTTTTTCGGTTATTTTCGAACCTGAATTTTCACAGCGTTGCATATTTTCGCATGCGAAACCAACAACAGAAGATTGTTGTCGGACACTAAAACAGCGATTGTCGGTTGTATACCGAAAATTTTTAATATTATATTAGTAGTAGGATTTCCCCCTCTTAAATTTATATCAGTGTATGAAAATAAAATTTATATACATTGAAAAATAAAATGTTAAAATCAAAATATATAAATAAATAAATAATATTAAAGATTTTTTTTTTTAATTTAATCCCGATGAACAAAATAATATTTCCTGATTGATTTTTATAAATAATTTATTGAATGAAAGAAAAAATAAGATTAATAAAATACATAAAAGAACTTTATATATATTTTTTTTATATATGTAATATTTAGGCGGTATATGGTTTTTATTTGTATATATAGAGATTGTTTTAACCATCATCAACTGGGTTAAAAGTTGAACTGGGACTCAACTGGGAACGTCTTACAACATAGCCTTCGGTTGTTGGTTTCATAATCAGTTGCTTATTGCGCTCTTGTTCAATAGCCGCGTACGACCAACCATATGAGAAAAATACGAAAATAACAGAAAACCGGAAAAAAATGTTAAGGTCTTCAGTATAGGATTCGAATTCTCGCAACCTAGATATTTTATTTTGTTAAAATGGTTTTAAATAATAGACAGTTTATAAATGTTTATATACTGTTGGAAAACCATCAACAATATTTTCACACATTTTAAATTATTATTGAACCAATTTTAATAGATTATATGTGTATGTATGTATGTATACAACAAAACAAATAATTAAGGTATGTGCTGTGAATGTATATATTGTGTTTATTTATATTTACACCTTCATTCGTATATTATATAAGAAATAATGACAATTTATCAAATAGATTTCATAACCATCTGGATTTACCCACTCTCTTTAAATGTCTATAATATATGCCATATATGAATATTATATATAATAATTTCTATATAACCAAAATAACATATAGAAATCTAACAAATAAATACATAAATTTTACATAAATTTCAATTTGTGAATATGCATAAATGTGTATATAGAATAAATATATGGTTATATATGCATCTACAATGTTCATGTATATATTTTGCATGTCTATAATATGATTATATATGTTCAACATGCACAATACATATTTTATGTCATGCATATATATATTTTATAGAACATGAAAGCTTACATACAGTTAATTTATAAATGTATTTATGCTTCTATATATATAATGTACAATATAAGCATTTGGTGTAAGAAAATTTATCAGTTCAAATACTTAATGCAAAAAACATTTTATGTATTATATATGGTATTACGGTCAAAGTACTATCAACTCTTAAACTATTAATAAATATACAATATAAATATATATACTCTATATATCTGGGTGACATATAATATAATATATATATATGATGAAAGCTGCAATGACCTTTTACTTTGTGTAATTGTGCTTTTATTTAAATTAATTTTAAAAATTCAATTATGACTTTTAATGAAAAATAAAAATTTTATATATATAGACTTACTGAATTTTCCAAATCAAATGATAGACTTATTGGCAACTTATTAGTAATTTTTCCACATTATAATATAGCAATGATTCTTACGTGATTCTTATGTTTTTTTCCAAAAGTGGACAAACTTTAAAAAGTTATAATTTTTCATTACCTTTACTTCAACTTCAACACACAATCACAATCTGATGTGGTAATTTAAAAAAAAAATTATGTTATATCAGTTATACATAAAATTAATAATAATAAAAAAAACACAAATTTGTATTTGTCATTTATCTATATCGATATTTTCGCTGTATACCCTTACATTTTAGGTAACAATTTTTTTTTCTATATAAAAACAAAAAGTTTTCTAATGGGAATGGCTATATTTATTTATTTCATACAACTTAAAATATATATTATACAAAAGATACGTGTAGGTACATACATTTGTTTTTTTATCTATATATAAATATACGCAAACATTGCACACTTAATAATGAATAAGATATGGATGAAAGAACTCGGAAATTGTAAAACAACTAAATTGTTTGATACAAATGAACAAATATATATTTATACTTTTATTTTAAAACTATGTGCAATGCATATACATAGATGATTTATACATATATATATATATAACGGAAACCATATATACAGTTTCCTTTTATCCGGTAGGTTAAATACAACAGTGTCTTTATACAGAATATATGCACCCTATAATATGTACTATATATACACATGTATATATAATTATAGTCTGTTTTCTCTATATTATAGTACATCTACATATATTTATTTAACTTTATTTATACAATGTTTAATACTGCTGTGTATCTGTAAATTTATATACAGTAAGTAATAATACAAAGTAAAAATATTCTATCGTAGATATATAAATAGAAATTCTTTTAGGTTCCATCATATATATATAGTACCATAGTACATACCGTATAGATATGAGTTGAGGTATATGTCATATATAAATTTATAAAATAAATAAATGTATTATACAATGCATAATATTTGTTGTATACGTATATGCATATAGAGTGTATAACAACATCAGTATAGTTATATGCGTCTTTTTAGATATTTCAGAAAATGTACACGTATATATGCAGATCATATATATACATATATAATGTGTACTATCCCCAGTGTCACAATCGCGCAAAGGAAATAAACACATCCATATGTATTATATATCTATAATATATGAAATGTATACATACAATGTTTATGGATGGTTAATATGAATAACTATATAGATATATAATTTCCATGAAAAGTTCAAAAAAAATAAAATATATTATATAACAATGTTATAAAAACTTTCATTTCCATGTGTTTTTTGCATAAAACACGAATGTTCATTTTAGTGTCCTTTTTTTCTATATATATATATCATCACCATCCCCATCAGCATCACCATCATCATCATCAACTGTATCATTGTCAATATTTATCAATAATGTTTGTCACAAAATAACACTGTTTGTTACTCTATATGTGCATATATATATACCAAATATATATAATGTTTTCTTACACACTTTTCCTTATCAAAATTCATTATATATTTTATACATATCTGTATAAACTATACAATATATCTATATAAATGGTTAAACGTCATTATTATATATGTATATAGAAAAAATATATATAAATGTACAAAAAAGGACGAAAGCAAAAAAATAACACAAATAAATAACAAACAGAAAAAAAAATCTAATCAAATATTAAGACCAAACGAACAACAACATTCCAATACGTATATATGTATATAGTCTATATAATATCAGTAGCATCAGTAGCATATAGATATTAATATATGTATATATAGATGAATGCAAAAGAAAAATTTTTATAAAAGAAACCCTCAATTTTGCAATCCAATCCAATTCAATTCAAATTCATTTTCATTTGTTTATTACGGATTCTTGTCGTGTATCGTTTGATATCGTAAATTATTTTTTTATTACAGGTCCTGAAACTATTTGTATATATATTATATATATATATACGAAAACTATATATACATATTAATATACATATATGTGTTATATACAGTATCAAAATGAGGTATTTATATTTATTTAGGTCATATCATCTCATTTTATGTATCTACTTTGGTTAAATATATACCAAACTTATAAGTATATATATGATAATCAACATATAAACGATACAAATGTATATATATGAAAAAAAAGATATTGATATGAATGTATTTCAATTACGTGACAAAATACTCAAAACAAAGATTAAAAGTCGGTTTTTTTTTGGTCTCATTGGATGGATGGACCCCATCGTCATCATTGTCGTCGACGTCGTCGACATCGTCGCCACCACACAATTACAATAATACTCAATATATGTATATAGTATTATATACCATACCATATAACCAAATGACAATAATGAACGACCACAAAAAATTATATGGGATATAAGACTAATGATAATAATAATAATAATATGCGATAATATATAATAAAAAAAATATTTTGTTTTATTTATTCGACTGCGGTTATATGTATATTGGAATTTGTATATAAATAGCGAATTGTTTTATGTATATTTATGATATATACTTATTATATATGCATATAATAAAAGAAAATATATTCATTTTTTTATTTTGTCATCACATACCCAATATATTATTATTAATTGTATGTCGTATTGTATTTTGAATATACGAGGATCACAAATCAGTAAATTTGAATTTCAAATTTTAATAAAACAATACAATCAATTTTATTTTTTATTTTATTTTCAAAGAACTTTATATATAATAATGAAATTTAATATAAAAATGTAAATAGTTATTAAATAAAAACAGTGGATACGCATTTTTCATTTAGATATACAATTATACATATAAGGTTTATATTGTTTATGATTTTATGTAGGAGGATCCTTCGATTATGTTTAAAACGTCTACCAAAATCCCGGAAACGGTTGAATATGAGTTCGAATTCTACAAAAGACATGACGCATTTTTTCTCTGGGTTTTCATACAGAGTTACATATTTTCGTAACCCTTTATTGAAGACTAATTGAAGACTCCGTAAACAATTATGAAACCAACCAACAAAAATATTAATCGTCGGTTATAAACGTTAATTTAATTTTTGTTTTCTTTTTACAAATTTTTTTTATACAATATATTCGATATATGTGGATAATTCATTTAAAAAGCATAATTTATAAATCGTATATAGATATGTATGTTATATATATATATATAGAATGATAATATAAATTACAGGATCGATAAATCTTTTGACCGTCAAATTAAATTAATTTTTATTTACTTTCGATGAAACTTTTCAATTGCAAATACATATTTTATTTATTATATATATCATATCATTATATATCTATATATTTCCAATCCTGTAATATATCAAAAAGAAAAACATCAAAATGGATCTACATTTTACATATATATTGAATAGATATATGTTGATGCAAGCAAGTTTTGTATATATATATAAAATAAAATATATAGACGTACTTAAAACTTTGCCTTTTTATATCTATATTATGTATATGTATACATATTTAGTTAATCAAAACTCGAATTAGGCATTTATTACGAACATTCACAACATACATAATATATATATTAACTGAACATACATAAAAGAAAATGAATTAAGTGAATTAATAGCATCGCATATATATAAAATAATACAATTGTTTTTCTCAATAATAAATTGTATATCTAAAAGTTATTTATTTTTTTTTATATATAGTATATAATATATAAAATATAAGTTAATATAAATCTTTAAGTCTTAAGTATATAATTCATCTCAGTAAGATATTTGCTATCTCTATAAATATATACATATTATATTTATAAATTTATATGTATATTAATAGAGATTATATATATATATATATAAGACAAACTAATTCTGAATTAAAATTAATTAAATGTTAATTAATTAAATGCTATATATACAAATGTTGAAATATATATGTGAAAATTATATTGTTTATTATTAGATGCGTATATTTGTCTATAAATAAATGTATAATATATATATATATATATATATATTATATTTAAAATATAGACAAGCCAAAAAACATGCGAGAAAATTAATATGAAAGTTTTTTTTGATAATATATATTTAAATGTATATATGCGGTTTTTAGACCCTTGTATTGTATTGAAAATTTGAAAAACATATAAAATATACATCCTATATATATATAGATAGAATTTTACTTATATTATCCAGATATGTATATATATTGCTTTAAAGTTTTCCATTTATATATACAAAATATATATATATATATATATATATATATATAGATGTACAAATTGGTATATAGATTTCAATTAACCAAATGTTTCAATATTTAATGGTGTTCTTCCAATTTTATATACTCCGTATAACAATATCTATATAATGTACTTCAAAATATTATACCAAAAATTAATTTTGCCTAACCTTAATTAAGTGAAATGAATTTACGGATATTATACATATATAGTATTTGGTGTATAATATTACATTACATATATATAACGAAGAAATAAATATATATTTTGTACAATGTTAAAACATAAATTTTAAATATACAAAATATAACACAAAACTTCACTTCTTTGAATATACATATATGTATATATATGTAAATGTAAAATATATTTTGGTTTTTTGATGCCTTCATGCATACATAGTCGTCCATTTATATATGCGTAAAAGTATAACACACATCATGCAGATAGAGTGAATATTTCATTATAAAATAAACTCTTTAATTCTATATGCAAAATTTATAGAGCCTTACCCAATATGAAAATTAAAAGTCATCAAATTAGAAATGAAAACTGCATTTTTCATTGTAATTTTATTTTTATTTTTTACAGTTTTTTTTTGAATAACAATTATCGGATATTTAAAATTTTATTAAAATCCTTTCGGTATAGTTTATGAATTGTCCTTTCGAATTGTCCTTTCGAAATAAACCTTTCAGTATAGTTTATGAATTGTCATAAACGCACATGCGGACGAACGGACGGGCAGCTTAAAAAAGTGATCAAAATAATCTTACCTCTATATACCAAAAAAGTTTTAAAATCGGTAATTTTAATACTAATTTTATGAATAGGGATTAAGACGACAAATGAATAACCGTTTTATATAGTTATAAGGAAAATTGTACAGGGAAAATCAAATATAAATAATAATAATATTATTGTTTTTAAAGCTATATACCAGGATATATATAGCAATGAATCAGTTATTTCATATCCACCCTACAATCATTTAATATATTTAGATATACATAAAAACACTTTATATAAAATATAAGGTATGCGGTATATATATATATATGATAATAAAATGATAAAATACACTCTGTTCTTGTGTGAAATTAAATAAATACGAAATTTTCTGAATATAATATATAAATAAGTATTATGGTATTATATACATAATATAGAAAAAAATCTATTTTGTTAATATTTTTTGTAATTTATTTATATTTGGTATATTTAATTATTTTCCTTTCTCTTTTTGTTCAAATTTATGTTAATTGAATTCAATTAAAAAAAATATATATGCACGTTTATATATATTTGAATAAACCTCCTTTTGATAAATATATATATTTTTAATATATGCGAATTAATGGTATTACATAATTAATTCGCATATATTAAAAATATATATATCTATAAAGAATATATACAAAGATGATATACATGATGTAAACAAAATACAGACCTCTATACCTATATATAACAATAAGGAAAAGTGTATCAATTTATAAGGTTTGTTATATATAATGTATAAAATGAATTGAATTAATTACCATTAAATTGATCAACGATACTATTTAACAAAAAATAAAATACACAACAAAATAACAAAGAAATTAAAATTTATTTCGTATGTATAGATTACTAAATTAAATACACATCTAGAAAAATTAGATCATAACTTTTTTTTTTGTTGAGTTTGTTAAATAATTAAGAAAAAAATTACCGAAATACAAAGAAAATTGTATTAATCGCCTTAATTCCTCTGCTTGCTCTTTATGTAAATATATATTATAATGATAATAATAAGTCATCATCGTCGTCTCATGGAAAATATGAATTATATATTGGATGTATATATACGTAAGTGTGAATACATAAAAATTAATGTATTTTTGATTACATTATACAAAATTGAAAATATAAAATTAATGGCATTTATTTAATATCTATATAAGCAAAAGTAAAAAATAAATAAAAATAAAAGAACGCGTAATATACATCCTCGCTTAATTAGATTAAGGGTATCTCCATGTATAAATGTATATATACTGAATAATAACTGACTGACTGACTGAATGTTGTGGTAGCTTTATGAAAATACTTTATTTTTTCTTTTTAAGTTTTATAAATTTAATATTATATATACAATATATACAACCAATTTGGTACAGATTTTCAAAATGGATTTTATTTTTTTCTTTTGGCTTTTAAAATCATATAAGTTATTTAGTTTGTTTTTATATACATGCTATTGATGCTATAAATGCGGTTGAATACCAATTCAAAAAGTAAAAAAAAAGTTTATAAATTATATTACACTCTATACAGTAAAACCTAAATGTTAGTTTACTACTCGCATACACTTATAGACTTATAGGCTTATAGGCGGTCGATCAGGTTTTAGAGGGTTAAGGAAAAATATGGTTTTGGGTTTGATAATTGAAGAAAGGAAAATGTAAATCCTTGAATATTCATTTACACGTTGATGTTTCTAAAAATTTTTCCATATTTCATCTGGAGAAATTTCACATGTAAATCTCTATATATTGATACGGCCTTGACCATTCAAAATCGGTCAACACAAGAAGGTGGTCAACTTAGCTGTTTTTACTGTATATTTGTAAATATATAATTATAAAGTTAAATATCTGATTTAAAATGGTTATGATATTAATTTTTGTTTATCCGCAATTTTTAAATTGTTAGCTTAATTATATATAGTCAATTTTCTTTGTCGACATATAATATATATAAATATATATACAGACGCAGTAATTATAAGTTAAAAAAACAAAATTTAATTGAAAAAGAAATTATCAACAACACCCTAACAAATAACAAATTAATTATAATTCGAGATCTATATAAAATTTGTTGTAAAATATTTGTACGATATTTTTTTTTTGTAATGTTAATTTAAAAAAAAGTAAATACTATATATATTATATATATTATTATAAATTCTTGCTGTATATAGATACATTATAACTCAATGAATGCTGTCGATACTTTTATAGACTTAATTTTTTAACGATAATAATGATTAGGATTTGTTTTATAAATTATAGTTTTGCTTCGTGATTTATTTAAAAAATTAAATAATAATTGTAATTGTAAAGGTAATTTAAATGTATAATACTGCGTCAGTTGGGAATTGATTAATGTAATTTAATCAAATTATTTTTGTTATATGATATTAGATATTTCTTAAATTAGAAAAATCACAATATCCAAAGATATTTTTTACGAAACGAGCATTCTAACAAAACGAATAAATGTCTAGATTCATTAAACGCAATAATGGGGAATTCCGTCAATTGTATATAGATAGTATATTGAATGTTTTCACTAATTTTTCCTATACATAAATTAAAAATTAAATAAATGAAATTGTTTTAAAAAACAGGAAAGTTCATATAACAATAAATGTATTAAATAAAATCATTTTTCATGATACATTTTCAAAAACATCAATTAATTTTATCATATATAATAGATCAGATACTTATTGTTTTGAGATGCTATAAATGAATGCATGTAATATAATAAATTGAAGGTGATACTATGATAAATATATATGTATATATAGTGTATATGAAACGAGTCATAAAATTTGATGGGATTCGCCATTATACCGCACCCGAAAAATTTCAACACATTTATATAGGAAATATAATAAAGAAAAATGAAATGATAAAATGAATAATGATATAAAATGAGACAAATTATATAAATTTGCTTATATAAAAAATAAAAGTATATAACATACATTTTGAAAAATACAATTTTTTTTTATTTATATAATATAATAAATTTAAATGCGAAAAACTTTTTACTCTTTTTTCTCCATATACATTCCGGTGGTGTATATTATATATATATATGTATAAAGAAAATATACACCACCATTTAGATGTAAAAGATATTTTACATATTTATTATATATATGTACGATGTACGTATATATATTTTATATAAATGGAAATGATATGGGCTTATATGTGCCAATGTGGAATACTTTCATTGCCACAAAAAATAAATATTATATATATATAAAATGAATAAAGGAAAGTTTTCAAATTAGTGTGCCAGAAACGATGACATAAAATTAATCGACCGGATATAACACGCTTATTAAGTGCTGTTGTTTTTTTTTCTTTCTTTGATTTATCTACTAATGTATATCTCTCTTCGACGAGAATTTATTTTATTTTATTTTTTTATATATGGTATGTATTGGTTTTTGTTTTGTGGTACATGAATGAATTCATCTCTGGATGGATACACTCGGAATATTATACAAAACATGCACATTATATATATATATATATATATATATAATAAATATATTTCTTTTTCCACCGCACCATATTATGTGTATAAAATAAAATAAAATAAAATAAATAATGTTTATTTGTTTACGTATATGTGGCTGAAATAAAACGCAAACGCACTTATATATAAAATATATAAGAAATATACGATTTTATTGCCATTTTGTGGTGACATGAATATAAACAGACATAAAATATATATAGAATTTTTAGTTGAACTGACTGCGTTTGCAAAAATGATATATTTTTTATATCAACAAAATAAATTGAAATAATGTATATATATATATATATATACCATAAATAACCATATCATATGTTCAACAAGAATTAAAAGTATAATTGTGTGTACATAGTTTTTATTAATTGATTTATTAAAACCGTATTTTTGGTAAATATATGAATAGAAATCATTCACTTATATATAAATATATATTAGGTTGTCTAAAAAGTATTGATAATTTTTTTTACAAAATTCAAACGATTTTTTTATATATTTCAAATGAACTTTATTAAACCAAATATGCGCCGTTTTGATCGATGACCCTTTGCCATTTTTCTGGTAAAGACATTATCCCATCACTGTAGAACTTCTTTGTTTTCTGGGCAAAAAACTGATCCAAGTGCATTTTGCAGTCCTCTGCGGAATTTAATTTTAAACCATTAGGGGAGTTCTGCAGAGACCGGAACAAATGATAATCTGAAGGTGCAAGGTCCGGGCTATATGGTGAATGCATTAAAACTTCCCAGAAATTCGGTTCATTAAATTGTTTTGTGTTAATTCATGTGGTACCCAAACATCGAGCTTTTTCTTGTATCCAGCCTTTGTCAAATGGTTTAAAACTGTTTGGTGATGGATGTTTAGTTCTTTAGCGATATCATGACTGCTTACGTGTCGATTTTTTTAATATGATTTCATCGACTTTTCAGTGATTGGTCGACCAGAACGAGGTGCATCTTTGACATCAAAATTATCGGAACGAAATCGAGCAAACCATCTATAGGCTATTAATTTTGATAAAGTTCCTTCACCGTAAACTGCACAAATTTGTTCATGTGCCTGCGTTGCATTTTCACCCTTTTCATAATAAAATTGTAAAATGTATCGAATTTTTTCACTAATTTCGTTCATCTTTAATGCACTACAACTTTTAAATGACTAAACAAATTTAATTTTTTTTTTTTTATCTACGAAATGTCACCTTTCGAACATATGTTAGTGTTACCTGATCAGATTAGTACTACTTGAAATATTCAATTATAATGACATCTATTTATAAAAATTATCAATACTTTTTCGACAACCTAATATATATATATAGTAAAATAAATCCTGGTTTGGTCAAGAAATCTGTTTTGAAGAAATCTGTTCAAATAAATTTTATTAAAAAGACACAAAATAAATGTACGCGTTCTAATTTGTATTATAATCTTTTTTTTTTGTGAACTACAAAAAAATTATTTTCGGTTTTCCACAACACTATACGCAGTTAACCACAATTTCTGGCTAATCTGGCTTATAATGTTAAATATTGACATATAAATACATATTATATATTGAAATAGTGTTATTTAGGTTTTTGATTTAATGTACAACGAATTTTTGAATATCAGTATAATAATCATGTCATAATAATAAAGCATATTAATATTTATATATATTTATACGTGATAGTTTTTTCTATATATACATATATATAGCCACGTCTTTGTTAGAATAAACATGAATATTTGTATATAATATATATGCGATAAAGGCATATTCTCATATATTAACTATTAATATATGTTCATAAAATATTACTATTTGAATATTAATTTGCGTACATATACACAAAAAAACTATATATGCACATCCATTCATAAAATATTGGAAAAACCGCAATCGTGTTACAATATATAGTTTTATATCTTTATATAGGATATGAATAGAACATTTTTTTACCCATTTATATATCGGTATAAAAATATATTGGTATTGGTGTTGGGTAATTCAGTCACGGTAGGATACGACACGATTTAGTCATTTGCATTTACAATCAATGTTTTAATATATCCAATCCATTTATATCACATTTACATATTTTGGAAAAATATTATATGTAATAATCAAAATGTATTTTTTGCATGTGGTTATGCGACAAAAATAAAAAAAAAGGTATGTTATTTAGTTTATATATAATTTTTTTACTTAAGATATATATATGCGTTTATGATTTGGTATATATATATTTAACAAGAGCAACCCAATAAAAATACTGGCAAGGGTGATTGTATATTATTTGTTTTCATGATAATCGAATCCTATATATGTGCGGTAAATGTCAATGAAACCGAATTTTATCCATATATACATAATTATTACAATTTTGTATTTTCTAATGGCTCACAAATTGATGGGGATATATCATCATATTATTATTATAAGTTTAGATTATGTAATATTTTTAGAAGAAAAGTATAATCTGAATCTTTATAACTCTTGTCACATTGAAGTGGATATTATATTATATATAAGTAATAACAAAAACACAATGGTGTTCGTAAAAAAAGAAATAAGTAGTGTAATATATTCTATATTCTATATACTCGACACTATAAAAGATAATATCACAATCTATATATGGAAAATATTTATATGTTAGCAATTTAGCATATATACTTTATCTTATATATAGATAAATATAAATATAATAATATTATTTGTAATAAAATATGTAATACTTGTGTTCCACTTCTATTTGTATATCTATATACAGTAGAATTACGAAAAAATGTAAATACACATGCATTTCCGAATAACAAAAGTGAGTATTGTTCAAATTATTTGT
The DNA here is from genome assembly GCA_958336335.1 of Dilophus febrilis. Taxonomy (NCBI): domain Eukaryota; kingdom Metazoa; phylum Arthropoda; class Insecta; order Diptera; family Bibionidae; genus Dilophus; species Dilophus febrilis. The sequence continues at coordinate 11,510,998 of OY284470.1, read as the reverse complement.
CATATCGACATATCGATTTTTTATCTTATTATTGAAAATTTAGAATTTTTTCATACAAATATAATATTTTATTTGAAAATTAAAAACACCATATTACAATGTCTATATAAAAGAAGCAAAATTTTTAATCAAATTATTTGTCTAATATATAAATTTATAAAAATCATGTTATTTTGAAAAAAAGTTATACTTTACAAGTTTCAACTGTTATTATAATATTTCACCGAATACTAAATTCATATGTTAAAGCTATATTGTATTCTAAAGCAAATACAATGGTATATATATTCTTATTAAATATAATGAGAACAAAAAAAAAAGAAATAAAAAGTATCTTATTATATTTCATTAAAATACGAAATAAAGGAGGTAAAAAGTTTTTCATATATACACAATATAACATATGTATAAATAATGTTATATATATAGTATTATATATTTAGTATATAGATATGATATACATAAAATTAATAAGATTTTTTGCGAGATCTCATGAGATGTATATATACATCTCGAGTACTTTATATATTTATATATGAAATTTAATTTTATATATTTTATATTATATAGAAAATATATATATATAGTATATGTAAGATAATAATCACATATATACGCGGCTGTACTTACCGATTGTTGTCAAGACCGTTAATGAATATAAAAATGCACGAGCAAATGTCCAATCATATTCTTGCATAGCATGCGGTATCATAACAGCACCGGTTGATGGTTGATTACTACCATCATATTGTGCTGTCATTTCATCTGCTACTCGTTTTATAAGATGCTCTTGAAATTTTGCTATTTCTAATGCTGCCAATCTGTATATATATATAGTTTTTGTTATATAATAATATCGCGTGATTCAATTATCAAACGTTTATATTATGAAAACTAAAAATTGTAAAGCGAATTTACCTCGTCCAATTTTCTCGATATAATATATTTAACTGTACAGTAATTTCCCATATATTTTCGACGGTTCGTTGTCTTGCCTTAAACGCTTCGGTTGCGCTTGCCTTTGATAATGTAACATTATCCATACGTGATGGTATCCTCTGTTGTAATTGCCGATTTGTCGATGCTAATGTTCGTTGATGCATTGTCGATGCACCACCTTCGATAGCCAGAAATATAAATGAACCTGCAACAATATTGACAAACAATACAGACGACATTATAATGTGATTATAAATGTGTTAAATAAATTATGTTATTACAAATATTTTGAAATTTACATTTTATGAAGTTTTATATGAGTTTTTTATGGATAACTTTTATATTTGAATACAAAAAAAAAATATAAGAAAACCGAAGGACAATTCTGTAATATTAAAAAAGAAAGATCAATAAATGGAATGCATATTAATTCAGACATAAAAGAAAAAGACGGCGAAATAAAACGGAAGGAAAAAGATAAATATCCTGAACAATTCTGTAATAATTTCAAATTCCATTTGCATTCAAATAACGTTTTATACCAATTAAAATATACTTACCTAATAACGTGTATCCAAATAATAATGTACATATTCCTAAATTTGTTAATACGCTAACCCAAATGGATGCTGCTTTAGTATCCATGCATGTACAACAACGTTGTTGTTTATGATGGTCTAGTTTATGTCTACCTATATTATTACCTCCAATATTATTACCGCCACAACCTAGACCACCTGCAACACCACCGCCACCGCCACCACCCCCACCCGCACCTCCACCACCACCACCTCCAACCCCCTTTTTAATTGTACTATTTTTTAATGATGATTGTGATGGTTCAATACCTTTACGAATGGTATTCATTCCATTATTTTGATGTTTTGTGGTTAACGGCATATATGGTTCATATCGATATCGACCGCTATCCTTTTCATCCATAATGTTTTTATTTTTGTATATGCGTATATATTATTCGCTGAATGTAATATATATATATATACTTTCAACACGTCGTTTCATCAATTAATTAATTAACGATCATGATGAAAATATTTTCCAATTGAATATTTTCCTTGTACACACACACACACACAAACACTTAATAACGCAAATGTGTTTTCCACACCCACCACCAACCAAATTTCCAACCAGAATTTATTATTTTTTGAATATATATTCTATTATATAAAGTCCACATATTTTTTAGTATAATACATATTTCTATATATATATATATATAAAATATATATGCAATGCATAAATAATTAATCATATTCACTTATTATTAAATTTCTTATCATTCGTTTTTCTTTTGAATAATTTAACAGCTTGTGTAGTAACAACGGTATGCATGTTGTACATAGAAAATCCATATTGTTGATGTTTAGTCCTTTTATTCGCTTTATACATTATATAGGTATTGAATATAAATGGAATTGATGATAGATGATAGAGATAAATCTGTAATGAAAGAAAAACGATGTATAAAAATGAATGTATAATATACAAAAAATATTAAATTTTTTTTTTATAAAATATATAAATATACAAGATTTTATGTGTTTCCTTGCGGTTTTGTGTTCTTATTTAAACAACCCGTCACATGCGGCTACATGTAATATATATTTCAGGTATGTTTAGAGAAAATATTAGAAATTTTTATATGTATAATAATATCTAAAAAAATATATAAAATATATATAGGTAGACTTCAGGAAGAAAATCGTATGTGTTACCGTATAAGATTATACGAAAAGAAAAATAAAATGCATGAAAGTATAATATCATATCATATAAAAAATAAATTTAATTTAAAATTCAATTTCATATACTATATATATATTAACTGTGTTGAATATGGAAAAAAATATTCATCGATATTTATCTTATGTTATGTGTGTATATTGAATGAATGCATAACAATATATATGACATTATCAAACATATATATATATTAAATATATGTGTTTGACAAAACAAAATTCTATATTTACCATATTATTATTGTGGATATTGACACTTATTTTATATTTAAATATTCGATCGCATATTCAATATTTTATATGGTTTTTCTTTTTGCATATATACAAGAATTTTCCCATATTTGATTTTTACATATAAATACATATATAACATTCAATATATAATTGTTATCATTGTCGTCGTTATATATATATAGTCACCCAGATTCAGATGCATATACAGGATGATATTTTTTTTATTACGAAGTTAATCTTTGGTTTTAATGGATTATTTTCTTTTTTCATATGATTACATATTAAATATCGGAAAAATCTGTTAATTATATGGCAATACTGCTGGGGTTTATCAAACTATGGGAAATTTCGGTAAAACCGACTTTTTTAAATAACATATATATAAAACAATTTAAACGTGATTTAAATAAACTAATCATATCCAAGCACCCTGTATTACAGTTTTTATTTTATGTTTTTTAAACTGATTAAACTTATACAACTGACGCACAGGATTTATAATATAAAAAAATAATATTTAGATAGTAAAGTACCCACTCGTTAAAAAAGCAGGTATATTATTTGCAGCCAAACATCCCCATGAATTCTGTATATTTGTATTACAATCTCTATACATGTGTGATATGTGTATTATATATATATAGGTTAGTTATATATTGAAAATAAATATGTTTGCATATATTTGATGTATGCATATATGCGATTGTATATATAAGCAATATAAGCGAGAAAAATTGATATTAAAGTGGAAAAGTATTAAATTTTATATATTCGTTTATATATACATTTCGTTCGCATATACGGGTTATTATAGTACAATATATATATATATACATATATATATATTAGGTTGTCTAAAAAGTATTGATAATTTTTTTTACAAAATGCAAACGATTTTTTTATATAATTCAAATGAACTTTATTAAACCAAATACGCGCCGTTTTGATCTATGACCCTTTGCCATTTTTCTGGACGTTTTTTTTTTAATCTCGTGCTTCAATCTTGTTAATTGTTGACAATAGAGATCGGAATCAATGGTTTGACCGGGTGCTAGTAAATTATAATGAACGATTCCTCTCCAATCCCACCAAACAGACAGCATTACCTTTCTTGGTGTTAATCCAGGTTTTGCTACTGTTTTAGGAGCTTCACCCTTCTTGGACTACGATCTTTTTCGTACATTATTATCGTATGTGATCCATTTTTCATCACCTGTAATCATTCGCTTTAAAAATGACTCGATTTCGTTCCTTTTAAACAGCGTTTCGCAAATGGAAATTCGGTTCATTAAATTGTTTTGTGTTAATTCATGTGGTACCCAAACATCGAGCTTTTTCTTGTATCCAGCCTTTGTCAAATGGTTTAAAAGTGTTTGGTGATGGATGTTTAGTTCTTTAGCGATATCATGACTGCTTACGTGTCGATTTTCTTCAATTTTTGATATGATTTCATCGACTTTTTCAGTGATTGGTCGACCAGAACGAGGTGCATCTTGGACATCAAAATTACCGGAACGAAATCGAGCAAACCATCTATAGGCTGTTAATTTTGATAAAGTTCCTTCACCGTAAACTGCACAAATTTGTTAATGTGCCTGCGTTGCATTTTCACCTTTTTCATAATAAAATTGTAAAATATATCGAATTTTTTCACTAATTTCGCTCATCTTTAATGCACTACAACTTTTAAATGACTAAACAAATTTAATTTTTTTTTAATTATTTATCTACGAAATGTCATCTTTCGAACGTATGTTAGTGTTACCTGATCAGATTAGTACTACTTGAAATATTCAATTATAATGACATCTATTTATAAAAATTATCAATACTTTTTCGACAACCTAATATATAAATAAATTATATATAGATTCAAAAAAAAAGCTTATAACTAAACATACCTTTATATGATATAAGTTCAATTTATTTTTTGTAAATATTAGGTTATAAAAACAATTTTAATAATTTAATTCGATAAAATTTTACGAGTTATATATTTCGTTTTTTTTTTAAAGGGGTCGTCATCATCAATTCTTTCCCGATATCGACTGAAAAAGCCATAAGAACTTTGGGTAAAAATCTTATTAAATATATGTATATAAAGAAAGAAATAAATTGAATTTAATTAAAACAAAACGATATTGGTGTAAAGCAAATCCCCGATACGCGGGTTCAACCTAAGTTTATATTTATGTTGCTAAGAATTACAATAAAAAGCAAAGTTTGATGTGAAAAATTATTTTAAAAAACCCTTCAAGTCGATGAAGTGATAATTAAAGAAAAGAAAGGTGTTAAATATGACAAGCATACAATGAAAAAGTATTTGTGTTGCCACAAACAATAATCACATGAAGTAAGATGGAATTATTACTGTAACCTACGTTTGTAACACTCCATTTCGTGTTTAATAAAAAATTATGGTCACAAGCAAAAAGTTGTAAATAAATTACACACCATATGGTTTTCTCCAATGATCATTTCCTATATCATTTGAAAATTCCATTAATGAATTAATAAAATGGTATATCAATATCAATGATATTATAAAATTGAAAAGTATAGTAAATAAATTGAATTTAATTAAAACTAAAAGATAATAACGTATAAAGTACATCCCTGATCCCGCACATATATATTATGTGAATTATCACCCATATATAAATATGTTTAGATAGAATTAAATTGAGCAAAAATAAAATAAAATATAATTTAAAGAAAATGTGAAAAAGAATATATAGTGAAAGAGTTCTGAAAACTATGCAATTCGAATTGAATAAAGAATACAGTCCCTTTGGAAAATATATACCGTTGCAATATTTATTACATATATTTTTATGCTTTTAATGCATTAAATTGGAATTTTCACATTTTATATACAGAAAATAAATATTCATCTTTAGTAAACATTTATGTATATATACATTAATATATGAAAAAAATGTAAATGTAAATAACCTCAAGAGTATTTCGTTTTGCATCACTTGTATATTACATATATATGTATATTGTATATATGTATTCATTTTTAAATTTATATTTTTCTATATTCATACGTATTATATACAGTTTTGTATAAAATAAAATCACAAAATATTTTTTAATACATATATTTCTTGCTTTGTATTATATTAATATTTAATCTTTAAAATTTTCATTTCATCATTTAACTGTCAAATAAAAGTCGAATATTTTTAATGGAAAATTCTCTTATATACAAACGATTATTCCATATATGTATAAAAATTCTGCGAATATTAAATTATATACTTTACACAGCAGAAGCAGTATAGCAACAGCAACAGCAGCAGCAGCAATGGTATTAAAAGCACATAAAATGTCAAAATAAATATTGATAGATGATATAGAGTATAGATATTAATCTTTATATATATATATATAAGTATTATATACGAAAATTGCTTTACAATAAACAGAACCTTGAATATAATACATATTATAGTACTATTATTTTTTTATTTTATTTTTAGACAAAATACATTTATTAGAAAAAAATACAATATATTGATCCTCGATGAATCCATAAAAAAAGATACACAAATTATATCTGTCGTATAGTTAATGATTATATACCAATAAAGTTTTTTTTTATTTATATTGAGATATGAATATATCATCACAAATATATAATTTAATAAAATTCATTTTAGTATGGGTTAATCCAATCAAAACCAAAAAAGAAATATTTATTAATATTTTTTGAAAATACAAAATTCACTTGTATGTAAATAAATTATTAGAATTTACTGAATGGTGTATATATAGAAAAAAACATTATACCGGCTATCAGTGACGGAGCTAGAAAGGTTATTGATTTTTGACTAAAAGGGTAGAATATATTTCGAAAGGCACATGCCTAAAAGTAAATTAATTAGTCCCAAAAAAAAAATTTTTTTGAAGTAAATTTTCCGGCAAACTTCCAAATTTCCAAGGACGATTTTCAAATCCTTTTGGAAATATGGATAACCGCCAATGTATAGTCTATAATATATTCAGTAAAATATTTGCATTATCAATAATATTTTACATATTTTATTCGCATATGTGCATTTTGAGCTTGATTTTGTATTTTCCATCAATTTGTACATCTATATGTAGTTCTATATGGTGAATGTGATATGTGACATGTAATATAAAATATGGTTTATATAAAATTCCAATTTCAAATTAAATAAATTCTGCTGCGAGTAAATAAAATAATATACTTTATATATTTATAAATAAATACTTTTCATTTTTAACATTATATATATATGTGTATTGTGTATATATAAACAATTCTTTAGGAAAATTTGAATAATATATTTTATAAAATATATACAATTTTTTGTTTACGAAATAAATTTATAGATACACATGCACAAATATGCATATAAATAAATAAACATAAATAATATATAAATAAACTTAAATATATTGTATATAAATATATCTAAAGAATTTATTATACAAAATTTATAAATTTTACTTATTGCATCTATATACAATTTATTTATAATATGCAATAAAAGATATTTATATATATATATATATATATATATATATATATATATATATATATATAAAGAAAAATAATGAAAAATTTGTTATACAAAGATTTTGTAAAATTATTTCATAAATGCAATTTTCTGTGTATACCTTCACTATGAAATATATAATATTTATGTTAATATCGTATAAAATAAACTTTTATAAAAGTAAATTTACCTTTTCATAGATATACGTAAAAGTGTGTAAGTGTGTAATTTTTTGGTAAATTTATTATTATATAACAACGTATGCATAAATAATATATTTTAAATCATATTCTGTATGGGTTTGGGTATGTATAAGAGTTCAACGTAGACGTTTTCAAAACATTTAATTTTTCTGTGCTATATAGATGGTTAAGGTCGTTGATAAGGTAACATTTGCTTGATATTTTGGATATAAGTTGGTATGAAATTAAAAAATTGCATAACCGGAAATTATTTTTCTGATCCTCCATCCCATTCACAATCCCCCATATAAATTCAAGGGAATATTAGAGATATATCTTTCTGCTTTTAAACAATTGACTCGGAAAATTGTATTTATAGATTTTTGATGAAAAATGAAAAAGAGTTGCAGAATTTAGTAAAAACATATCTTTGGAAACATTTATTCAATCATAATTTATTTGTATTAAACCGCGATATATACAAAAACACGAAGAAAACCATTGGATTGTATAACGAATCCGCATCAGATTTGATAAATACCTTAATAGAATATGAAATCCAATTTTATTATATATATTATTTAATAAATTTATTATTGTATTTAAATGAAATGAATTATACTTGTACGTGACAGACTGCCAGGATCATATTTATTAAACTGCTTATACATGAACAAAAAAGAAAAAAAATCAAATTTTATATACATATAGGTACATATGGTAATTTTAAGGATTTTGTAATATATATATACATAAATACATATACGATGAATAAACATTGCATGTATAATAAAATAATGATTTCATTATATTCATAAATTATATCTATATAAAGAAAAAATAATTAAACTAAAAACAACATTGTCGCATATACAGCCAAATACAACCCCTATATATTTATATTCGCGTCGAGACAAGACAATATAAACCTAATAAATATAATTATCAATACCACATGGATATACGTTCTTTAAACAGCATTATCATACATATTTAACTTTATATCGTTTATAATATATCCTTTATATATAGATACATATATTTTTATATATAGATACATATATTCATAAAATATATATGCATATATGAATATAATTATATATAGAATTTATATAGATCTATAAAGTATATATTTATAAAGAACATCTTTCTATATGTGTATTGTATATATAGGAATCTATAAAGACAACGTATATATACACTAGTCACTATATGCTATATAGGAGCAACTTTACATAAAAAATAAAAATAAAAGCTATCCATTCACTTATAACATGCGATAAACCACAAAATGAAAAAAACATCAATCATATAGAAAGCTTTCTTCTCCTTTTATAACTACAATATTATACATTACAAAAATACACAGTATATGATAAATATACGTATACATATATTTTTAATCTTATACACTCAACATTATTCCTTTTGAACTTTTTGGTTTAAAAAAAAATAATTTTAAAATAATTTCTCGGGATTTATTATTTATTGATTAAATTTCTATACATATACTTTGAATTCTTAATTGTAATTTTCACAAACCACAAATTTACACAAAATTACATCATCTTTTATTAACCATTCCATTCGGTTAGTACAAAAACAATGATCGGTAGTGTTTTTAACATTAAACTGATTATTATATATTCTATATCTACATATGTATTTATACGATGGTATGTCCTCTTTTATTTAAGCTTATACAAGTTATGTATATATATAAAAAAAACATATCGATAAATATTATACAAAACAAAAAATAAAAGTTACAGTCACCACATCCTTATATATCACAACAATATATCTATAATTCTATATATATTTATATATGGATATTTTATCATCATTTTCATAATAAATATATGTACATATAAATATATTTACGTATATGTATAATAGAAAGAAAAATTGCTATTTCATAAAATATATATGTATATATAATAATAATAATAATAATAATGGTAAAAATAATATTATTGTGAGTGAAAAATAAAAATAAATTAAGGAAGAAATGGAACAGACTGAATATACAATGATAATAATCACAATAATAATAATAATAATAATATTTATTATCAATATATTCCATATAGAGATATTTTAATATATTTATAAACTGTATTTTTGGTTGATATCGATTATGCATATATATAAACAAAATGTTCATTATGTGAATTGAAATATTTATACATATTGAAGATTTAAAAATTGTTAATATGTTCCCAAAAATATAGATATATGACACAAAACTAATAATATATACGTATTGTAATATGTTAATTTTTCAATTTTATTTTGTTTTATTTTTTTTTCATATTTTTTTTTTACAAATTGCATATTAATGAGTATCTGTTAAATAAAAACTCCGAATTTTCGCCAACAAAACAACATTTTGCATTACATTTGCAAAAAAAAAAATTAAAAAAAGAAAGAATATTAACAAAATAATATTGAAAAAATATGTCAAAAAAAGCCTATATATTTGTATAAGCATATATATGAATATTTAATGAAAACGTTAACATTTTTCAAATGTATATGCAATATTTAGTATATACATTCATTTCTGGGTTTCAATTTCATAACAAAAAAGATACAATAAAAAAAAAACAAACAAAACAATAGAAAAAATAAAATAAAAATAAGTACATGTCAATTTGAAAAAAATATTTTCATTATACTATACATCTGAATAAATGGTAACAGATCCCCCTCATCCATATATGTATACTATAGAGCAGTCAGAATTACGTAACATATATTATATATATATGTACGTGTGTGGGGGGGTTTATATGCTTTTGGTACACATCATAAATACAATTTATTTTTTGAATATTACATATATGTATATAGACTCAGAATATATATATATATATATATATATATATATATATATATTGTGTTCAGCGGCGGGGCAGGAAAAACTTTGTCTGAATGACCCCAGCTAACGGATATTTCGCAGGTACCTTTTGGAACATGGCTTATAAGTAAATTAGATATTCTACAAAAATAATATTTTCCGAAAAATTCAATTTTCCAAATTTTCAAATAACAGCCGTAGCTTTCTTACTGCACTGTACGAAAAATGAAACTAGTATCCACAGATACTTTTACGAAAATTGGTTAACCAATGATGCGATTTCAAAACTTTAATTGATTATTGAAATGAAAATTTCAAAATATAGAAACTTTGATATTTCGGAAAATGTGGGCCGAAAAAAAATCTATCGTTAGCGTCACCACAACAAATTTTCTGACTCCCCGCCACGGATGTGTATATAATAATACGGTTTTATATCTTGTTATATTTAAATATTTATACCAAACGATCATATTATATAACCAAAATTTGTATATTTGTTTAAAAACATGACTCTATATGCAATATATGCGTATATAGCAGATGAATATTTCTTCATTAATTGATATTTTATAAAATATTCGAAATAAATACCCAGTCGTTGTATCACTAAAAACCCAAATCTGAAATAAATGAAATTGTTAAATAGAACAAATATTGATAGTCTCTTTATGTATTGTGTGTACCATATATAACAAAATGTATATGGTTATTTCAAGTACATTAGAAACGGATATGAATATAACAAATGAACAAATGCATTGTGGAATAAAATTTTAATAAATTTAAATTTTATTCAAATATACATTTGTCATATATATACAATACATATATGAAAAAAAAATCTGTTATGTATATATATGCTACATATTTGTCAAACTATTTATAGCAGAAAATTAATAAATATATTCACCATTATGTTATTAATCATCATAAGTCAATAAACTGTACATCATTATCATGTGTATACTATTCAAACTCTATATATGCAATTTATACAAAAATATTGTAATCAACGTATGATCTATATACAACCGATTTCAACAATAAGTTAAATTTGAATTAGTATCATCATTAATTTTAGATAAGCCACTTCTTTTAGATCAATTTGTCAAACTCTATAGATCAATTTATTATTTTTCTTCGACACATAAACAAACATCACAATTTAACAATAATCTATTGGATAATCTATTTAAAAATATATTTAATACTTATATATTCAAATTCATTCCCTAAAACACTAATGGACTTGTTTGCGCGGGTGAACGGAAGCAACCAATACAATTTCTAGATAAAAGCATTTTCCAAATTAATTGGTTAGAAACATAATGAGATATAACTTTATTAATGCCTTGGATTTGGATTGAGACAAGTGGATCTGAAGTGATTGGAAATAATGTCTGTTTTAATTTATATATTTATCTGTTGTATATTTAACAATTTCAGTTTTATTTATTGATGATTTTGAAACGGTATTTATTGAATTGTTTTAAACTAATAAATTTTATTTTAATTTTATTCAAATATGTAAATTTTTGTCAGAAAAAAGAATAATTTTTAAAAGTTAAAATTCTTTTTTTAATAAAATCTTTTTATTTTGCAAGAATATACATTTTTATATATGAATATATTTTACTTTTTTCTGTTCTTTGATTTTTGTTTTGAAAAAAAAAAAAAAATATTCTACCTATAATAGATTTAAACTACATGCACCCGTACGAAAAATATTTTAGAAGTTAGTTGTTCTTTTCGTCGTCGTTTTTTTTTACACATAAAACATTATTAAATAAATTTTTTTAGTTTGTAGATTTTTTTAAAACAATAAAAATTATGGTATATAGAATAAATCAAAAAAAGAATGAAATAAAACTCCACTAATCCAGAGATATAAAATCTAAAATAAAAGACATATGTATAAGACGCATATTTGCGTACAACAATTTTTGTAGAACTTGAATATCTACAAAAAAATGTTTACCAGTGGAAATTTCTTAGAGTAGTCCTAGAGTTACGTCCTAGAGTCTATGCTTTATCAACACCCGTGTAATAAATTAAAATATCAACTATATTTATTTGGTTTTTAATAAATTTAATGCTATAAAACCACATAGATATTTATTCCTTCAAAATATACATAATAATTTATCTTCATATTTATTATTATTGTGTTTGTGTGTTTAAAATATATCAAATGCATAAACGTAAAATGCATTTGAATTATATAATATTGTATATATAGTTCTATAGCTTAGCGTATATCCATATATAATTTTACATCATATATAGTATACATAAATTGACAATATTTTAAATGGCTGATGTAAATTGTCATAATAAAAGTTTTAGCAATATATTTATTTCGGATAGTAGTGAATGGAAAAATAATTAACCTTCACGTATATCTATATATATATATATAATAAATGCATATAATAATTTACTTACATAATTGTATATGGTACAATGAATTTGAAATATTATATGCTATTTAAATAAATTACTCTGCGTTATTGCTTACAAATATATGACTGCTATATAGATATAATCGGAGATATACAATTTTGAAATTATTTATGTATATATATATTAAAATGATAAAAATCATAATTAATACATTTCATTAAATTATATATGAAACATATACTAATAAAATATCCTTAAATTAATAGCGATTATATCAATACTCTATCTATCTATATTTATATAAATATGTTTACATTTGAATTATCTCTGTTTTTGTATAGCAATCGGAAAATTTACAATATATATATATGAATGCATATAATAATTAAAGTGTTTCAATGTAATAATACACTGAGTGAATATTCATATATAAAATTGTATAAATTTTAATTAAAATAATAAGGTCAATTATACTCGTATATATATATATATATATATATCATATAGGGTATTATATGGTATATATAGGTACACGTGTATAAATATACATTTATTTGGAAACATGTCGATATATACATTGTTTGTATCATTCATTACATATATATAAATATGTATATAATAATATATATAGATGATATAGAGATTGCATGACAAACATTCACATGCATTTGCATATACAATATATTCCCTGTATACATACAACATTTGTTTGTATATATATATACAGTTCATATGTAAATTTTCATAAAATATAATGTTTATTTTTCAATTTTGAATAATGTATTTAGAATAATGTAACACTAAAAACAGCATGTATTAAATTAAGTATGTGTTTTGTGTATATCTGTCTGTCTATTATATATAATATTCTTTCCACATATATTTATATATAAAATACATTATGTTTGTAATAAACAACATCACATATAAAATATATATACCATATATATAAAAAAAGAGGATATTATTACAATAAATGTACCTATTACATACAGGCGGAGAATGACAATCTGTAAATTATATATACACTTTCATGTATATGATGATATATACATAATATATATATATAAATATATTTTAAATCTAATATTCAACAAACATAATAATATATGGATTATGTGAATTTTATATATATGTATGTTTATGTACCAATATATATATAATATAGTTATAAATATTTCCATATATGAACATAATAAACTGTCTAGCTGCTGTATTATAGAAATATGAGATACTTTGAATCCTGATCCATATAATAATATATAAATATATATACAATATTCTGTATATCTATCCTATAAATACTATAAATATGTCTTTATTCGCTTTATTCAAAATGTATGTATAAGTTTGTGTTTTCTGTGTATGTTTATTATTATAATGGAAAAACTATATATTCCATATATATAAAACATATGTTATGAAAAAATAAATAAATAACATAACATATATATTGTATATATGCGATTTATACGCGATAAGGTATCGCTTTATAATAGACAAATTTATATTATAATATTAATGCAGTATTAAATAAAAAGAAAACAAATAAATAATAGAAACATTTCCATATATATATTATATATTGAAAATCACAAATACTATATGCTATATATATATAAATACATTTAAACGGTCAAAGTTAATATGAAAATTGTTAGTATATATATATAATTAAAATTAAAAATGACATGATTTTTGAAATCTGTTAAAATTGTGTTGTTCTGTTGATTGTATTGTTTTAGAAAATTTGTTTGTGTGCTGATGTTCAATAAAACTACAAACCAAGTATAGTTAAGTAAATTCAATGGTCAAAAATTGTCATTATGATGATGAATATTCTGTATTTTATCCAGCACATTGAAAAAAAATCTTCATTTTGGCATTATATTGTTCTATAACTATTTATTCTATTACAATACAATATAAATCAAATAGATTTAAAATTCATGTCTATTTAAATATGACATTCGAAATACTATAAACGAATTTTATATTGAAAAACCAAAGTTTTCTATCAAATGGCGCAATTGAAACATTTTTCAATAAAACATCAACACATTTTTTTTAAATTAAAATTCAATTTTACACAATTTCTTATATACATAAATAGCGCGATGTATAATAAGCTAAATCGAATAACACATATATATTATGTAGGAATATACATGAATGTATATATGCAAGATAGCGGAAATAAAACTTTACACATATTAAAGCTTAAGTTTAACAAATGTAAATTCATATATATATGTATATAACAATACATTAAAGGAAAACGTTAAATGCATAGGTAGGTAAATTTATATGTTCGTATATGTTCTTCAGATGCATAAATGTATTTATAGAATGCATTCGTTGTATTAAATATATATAATATTTATATTACCATATTATAACAAGTGAAAATTTTCTTTCGATTGTATGTCAATTTTGTAGGTTTTGGATTTCTCCGAATAAAATTGAATAAAATTTTATAAATGCATTTAAAAGTTTAATGTTTGTATATATATGGTCTATATATCTATATCTATTCTATCTATTCTATTTTATATATAGTTTGGTTATGTATAAATTTAAAATTTATATATTATATTCATATAACATGCATTAAAATATATTTGTATATCACAGATATGTAGGTATATATATAAAACAGAAATATAAACTGAATTATATATAAATAAAATATATATATAATTACAAAATTTTAGAATATTCAAATATGTATTTATCTTCTGTACATACGTATATATAAATATATAATTTAAATATTTATATATGTATCTATATATATATCGGTATATATATGTTAAATACATAAAGTTAACAAAGGTAATTGGATATAAATAATAAATTTCTGTTTATACGTATATAGCTTTTCGTTTTATAATTAAAAGTTTACTTAACTAGCATAAATAATTTAAGTATAATCAAATGTTTCAATACATTTACGTTTATTTATATTCAAGTATATATAAAACATATAATATATCATATCTACACCTATATATCAATATATATATATATATATTTATCATCATATATCACCATCACCCATATAAATCTTAAACGTTTTCCTAACGTTGTTAAATCATTATATATGTAAAGTATAGTTTTAGAGTAAAATACATAATTATAGATGTTTAATTTAAATTATATAAAATTCTTTGTATAAACTCTAAAATAAAATGAATTTTATATGGAAATGAATTGTGATGTTTGTTAATTAGAATAAAACGCTGCCAGACTAACACTTGAAACCGATACGCGTAATTTTGGCCAATGTGGGTTCATTTTATCAACAATAATTTCTTCATAAAAGTTTAATAAAAAATGATAGACCATGCACTAATATATGTTAAAATTCATTCTCAAAAACACGTTTCCGCTTGTATTGGGGTGGACCCGATGTTCAAACTTAGGCATCTCATATACCTTTAAAAAAATTAACTTTAAAATTAACATTAAAATCATAATGCAAAAAGTCCGAAATTTATCAAAATTGTGAATTTAAACAGGTACATTTTTCCTTTCAAAAATAAAATACATAGAAATTGTTCATAAAATTTTAAATATTGAAATTATATTATTAATAATTTTTTTCTTATTATTGAAATAGCATTTAAATTAAAAGTTTAAAACATTTATTATTATATTATTAAGTTCATAATAATAATAATATTAGTAAAAAAAATCGAAATAGAAATATTTGTGGAATAAATGAAACCAAACTGTTGAAAATAATAATAAACTTTTTATTATTTTTTTTATATATCTATACAAAAGTAAAATACTAAAAAAAAGCATTTCATTTTCAACATTTGTTTTTATATATTTTATTTCTAAAAATATTTATTTTTATTTTTATTTTTCATTATTGTACAATAAAATAATAATTGTAAAACTTTTATTATTTATCATATATTATATATTTGTAAATTTGTGTTTAATATTTAAAGTTTTTATTTGGTGTGTATGTAAAAATAATATAATATTTTACAAAAAAAAAAACCCCATTTAATTCATATAATATAGAAATGTTAGCATTATGGTTTGTTTGAAAATTGAATTAAATGGCTTTATTGTGTTTATTTAAAATTCATTTTAGTCAGATGTATATTTATATAAATATAGCTACACGAGTGTATTAATCGCATAATAGATTTTACAGCACTTTAGTTTTGTATTTATACATACAAAATTTTATAGAAAAATTATTTATTTTTTTTTACTATGCATAGTTTTGTAAATGTTATATCATTTATTTAAAGGTGGTGGGTTTAAATTGATATAATTCTTTTTATTAAAAATAATATACATATTATATATGTATAGTATAAATAAAATATAATTTAAGGATTTCTCCATTTATTTTATTTGGTGATTGTGTGTATAAATATTAGATAAATCTTTAAGGTAAAATTGGTAAACTATATGAACCATAAAATGTATTGGTGAACAATTTCCCATTCATTCCAGAATTTGCGATATTTGACAAATGTAATAGTTACAATTGATTTAGAAAACAATAATAAATATATTTCCCAAATTTTTATTCAAACGATCACTTTATGTGTATACATTCTACTTTCTAGGCTATATACATTCTACTTTGTAAAAGGTAGATTTTAAAAAAATTCCCAGAACTACTATATTGTATAATATAATTATTGATAACAAAAATAGTAAAACAAGGATTATTAAAAATATAACAAATCAATAAACATTAAACCATTTGTTGATAATTTATTCAATAGAATCTAAATTATTATATGGTGACATTTGTTTGTTGATAAACAATTAAAATTAAGTTGAAATAATGATTATATTACTGCGTAGGGCGTGAAAAGGTAATGAACCGGTCTTGAGTATGAATCTATATATATTCATAATTGCATATGTTTCCATCTGAAAAAATTTTATAAATTCAATTATAAACTTGTTGAACAAAATTTAATTTAAAAATTTTGTCAATATTATTATAATTTCAAAAAGCGATTCATATATATTATAATATATAAATTCACTTAAAATCTTTCTTTTAACACACACCAAAGATGCACTTATTATTATTATATTTAATATCATTATATTTGTATATATATTTTTATACTAAAAATTGTTCCAATTATTATATTCTTTTATATGCTGTGTTATACATGAGATATATTACTATAATAAAATAAAGTAGAAAAAAATAGTAGAAATAAATTTAATATTCACCATTCTCATATATATAAATACACTTTATTAAAGAAGGAATATATTTGTTTGTTGTACTGATACTCGTACGTCAGAAAAAAAAATGTAAATAATGTAATAATAAATAATTGATATACATTTATAAAAATATTTATTTTAATGTATGTCATATAAATATTTTATAAAAATGTATATATACGTATATTATATACATTATTATTGTTTTGATAAGGATAATTTTTCTGTAAAAAGCTTTGAAATACGAGTCAGTATATAAATAAATACTATAAATAGAATTATGTATATATAATATATAAAGAAAATTTAACTTATTTTCTTAAACTGTTACGGTTATGCTTTCTTATTGTTTTCGTTTATGTTTAATGCTTATTCTTTTTTTTTTTGCTACAACTTATTATATTAATTCTTTTCGTGTTTCTGTTTCTGTTTGTTGTCTTTGGAAAAATATGTCATTCATTTTTTTATTCTTTTCGCTTCATATATATTTATTACAAAATACGACGCTCTAAATAATATTAACTTCAAGCTCATATATAATCTTAATTTTTCATGAGAAGCAACAAAAAAAAATAAATGCGATTTTGTTATAAGAATTTACATTGGATGATTTTATTTTACATCAAGAATAGAAAAACAAAATTCTTTATATTGTCAACAGTATATTTAATATGTAAAAAAAAATTTTTAATATAAATATTTTTCTTAAGTTTAGTTTTTTTTTCCTTTTTATTTATATTTTTTGTCAGCTGTTGATGTTTTTTGTTCAGGAGTATAAATATATTATTATTATTGTTTTTTTTTGAATAAAGTTTTTATTGTAAAAAATTTATTTAAATTTTTACAATAATATGAAATTTATTGAATTAATTTTAATAGAATTTTATAAACAGACAGATGATGACTGTGGTTCCTATATGCTATATATAAATATGTATATATACATATATATAGCATTAATTTTCTTCATTACATTTATAGCATATACAAACAAATGTAATGAAGAAAATTGAATTTTTATGTTTTAATTTTACATCAAATTTTATGTCAAAAAAAAAAATTATATTTAATTTTATATATTGAAAATAAAAAAACAATATTTATATGTAAATAGAGAAAATGAATTGTTACGTCACATTCATATATATATATATATATGTAATAATGTAATACAAATTATTATGAATTTCTTATGTACGATATGGTATAATCGTATAATGATAATCATATATATATTATTTATATACTTTTAATTCTGTAATAAAATACCGTCAAATTGTATATATAATGTGAACATTAAATATTACTTATGGTTTTTTTTCTTGAATAATTGTTGATTATGTCAATTAAATATATTAATCTTATACATCATCTTGTATCTATATACTGTTACATTAAGTAATTTAAAAGAATTTTCTTTTTGTTTCTTAATCCACAGTTGCAGGAGTAGATCTTTCTCAGTCATATCAGTGTTATACACACAAACTTCCGAAAGAAGTTAGGTTTCGAAAAAGTTACGAAATGGGTATTCATTTATCAATTTATCCCGTTTAATTATTCAGGTTAATAAATTTTTTTTAACCATACAACTCAAATTTCACCGTCTTATATATTCAAAAATGATTCAAGAACGATATAAAATCAACAATTTTACAATATATAGATTTTTAATTTATTTTTTATTTTACATATAGTAATTTCAGGATTAATCTAAAAAATTCCACAAACATTTTATAAAAAGAAATTAATATATTAATCTAATTTTTTTTTTAAAGTATATATATATATATAGATTATCACATTCTTTTATATATAATATTTATTTATTTTTTTCTCCATGTTTTCGTATATAATTTTAAAACAATTTTGTATATTTATTTAAAAAAAATACTTTCAGTAAACAACAAAAAATGTAAGACAAAAAAAAATTAAAACAAACGAAAATATTTGTTGTAGTGCATATAAGAAAATATAAATTACAGCAAAAAAAAAAACAAGGAATTTTCAAGCAATTAAAAAAGAAATGTTAAAAAGTCAATTAAAGAAAAAAGTAAAAAAAAAAAATAACTTTTCTCATTAGTTTATTTTCTCGCACATTTTCGCAAATATTTATTAAAAAAAAAATGTACAAACTTTTACAACTTTTTAAAGTGTGATATTATTTTACATGTTGATGTATATATATAACTTTTATCATCCAAAAAAATTCTATATCTTACATCGAAATTTTCCAGTTTATCTTAAATTGCAATAAGATATCAATTTTTTTTTCTGTGGTGTATGTTTTATTTCTTTCAATAATCAATCGTATGGAATATTTATCTAGTGTTTTTTCTTTGTGTGTATCCAAAAAATTGTTCACTACCATAAAAAAAAATGTTTTTTATGCATATATATATATACATAGAGGATTAATAAAATTATATTAAATTTATCTCTTTGATACATTTTTCTTTATTCAATTTCAATATTTATTTTTTTTTATATTATTTATCTTTTTCACACAATTCTTTGTCAATATTCAAATAGAAAAACTATGTATATATTCTTGTATATATAGTTAGTCATATAAAGAAAAATATAAAGAAAATAGCAACAGATTCATCTGTGCAATGTTTTTCTTCTTTAGGTTTGTTATATTTATTCATTGCATGGAAAAAGAGTTTTTTTTGTAAAAAAAAGTCATATATAACTCCAAATGCGCCACAGAACCTAAAACCCGCGTATTGTGGTCAAGATCTGCGACTCGCGGTATAATGGAATTCATTTTTAATCATGGGTATAATTATATCCAGAAAATGCAAAGCCGCCATGTGTACAATAATGGTCATGATTCTGAACACTCTGTTTCCAATTGCAGTCCAAATTTTTAGGTAGAATTGAATATTGGAAGATGCCACCAAAGGACATCGATATAAGTAAAAAAATTTAGATTTTACAGCACTTTTAAAATCCAATTGGTATTAAAATACCCATATATGCATCCTAGGGTTAAAAATATGTATCGCATTTGACTATATAGATGCGGAACATAAAACTCGTATATACATACATCAAATACAAAATACATTTCTTTGTGAAAGTCATTGAATTTCAATATATCATATACATAGATATATAATAATACATTCATCAATAATTTTTATCTTTTCAGTTTTGTATTTTGCTGTTTGTTGTTGTTCAATGTGAATGCAGAAAAATGCATCCTTCTTTTTACATATGTCTAATATATCTAATATAATCTGATAGCATATAACTACCAGAGTATTTATTTATATACGTTTACATATATGCTGTTATATAGATAAATAGGAATTATATATATATATATATATATATATGAATTGGAATACAAACACAAGCATTATTCAAATGGAAATGTTTTCATTTTAAAATTATGTTGAAATATATCGACAAAAATATTTTCTTTTGATGTACTTTGACGTTTTACAAATGTTATATATCTAAGAAGTCTGTAATTCTGTGTTAAAAATATGTATATATATAGTGTTTCTGTTTATATATATATAGGATATATTGATATATATGATAGCATCACTAGATTAAACTTTTATAGAAGAAAAAAAATGGAAAAAAGAAAAATTTGGGAAGCAAAATTTAAGATATTATTTCTGTATATAAATTCGTATCTATTTAATAAGTAATGAAACAGGAAAAAGTTTAACTTTAAACGTCGAAAAAAAGTTAATTATACAAATGTCAAATATAATACTGTGAAAAAAAATGTATAAAATAAAAAATACGGACTTATCTCACTGCGGATAAGAATATAAAAGCGTCCATATATACAAATTGACTAAAATATTTTCTTTAATAACAATTTCTTTAAAATATATTTATAGTTGGTATATATTATGTACATTCCCCATAAGTTTAATATTATATAATAGTACTATATATGCTAACATGAAAAAGTATATTTCAGGCAGTAAATTTCAAGTAGATTTATTATGGTAATATGGAATAATTATTATAATAAAAAATTATGTTAAATAGTATATGTATATATGAAAAAGAATTTTTATTTTAATTTTTTTTGTCCTTTTTTTATATATACGAGTTATATATGAGTTGAAGAACTGAAATCAAAATGAACATTTTATAAGCATGCAAATTATGTATAGTTATATAGAATACACTTATCTAAATTTTAAACATACAAATGATAGTATATGAACATATAGATATACAATATGAAAATAAAAACCTTCATTTTATAAGCTTATGTGCATTTTATACGTGACAATGACAACAAGTCATTTAGTGTTTTAAAATGGGTAATATCGTAATATATACATATACCATATATATATATATATATATTCTTGTTCATTATGTATTTATACACACGTATTCATCCCAGCTCTGTATTAGATATATATAACCATATCGGTGACGGCGGATAACAAAGGGAAAATGAGGATACCATAAGGAAAGTCGCATTCGTAATTCAATTAGATATAATGTCTAGAAATTTGATTGTTATTACAATCACTTAAGCTCCAACAGAGGAATCCCATAATTGAAAAGATATATGTTCTGCAACACTAATAAATATAAAAATTATAATAGAACATAGAATAGAAATACATATAATTATTGCGACCAATTTTAATCTTCCTCAGAAATTGGCCCTCATAACCGTTACTGAACCAAATAAAGGAAAATATGTATCGTATGTTATATGAAAAATCACATATATAATATAGATTCCAGAGGAAACAGTATAAAATACAATATTAATATGCGGTTATAGTTTAGTTATTAGTATATATGTATATATAGAGGAGAAATTAGTTTATGTGGAGTGATATTGAAGGATATATAATAATGAACTAATATGCACGGAATATGCAAAAAAAAAAAAAAATTGTGGTACAGTATAAATTAAACATATATACGATTTTAAAACATTGTTCGAAGCGTTTTATTTTTTATTCCATTTTGCAATATTGATTAATTTTTTTCTGCATATCACTATACACACTAAATTAAACATTTCATTTCTTATATGCATGCAATATTTTATTTACATTTGCATGCACATGTTATATATAGAGGTTTCTTCTTTTTTTTTGTCATGTAAATTTTTACGTTATAAAAAAGTTTTAAATAAACTTTTGTCTTTGTAAAACGAATCAACCATCTATAATTCTAGATATACATACTGACATATACTTTACACATTTATAACACACACATAACGTATACAAAATGGACCAACTTTTTTTTTTATTTTACCATTTCGCTATATAATTAATGTATATACTTTTTTAATTAAAAAGGAGAGAATCGCACAGACACTGAATTAAATTAATTTATATTTTATGATGATCTATATATTTTTTAGATTGTGTATCAGGAACGGTTCGTCACAAATATCACAATATTGTTTCCGTAATAAATTTTCTGGAAAATTGAATTTTTTGAATTACCCTATGGGTTTTCTTCATTTTGATCTTCCCAGTATCATATGAAAATTCCATCAATTTTTTATAGTTCATAAAAGATTTTCCAAAAATTGTACTTTAAATGTTGTCCAATTTCTGCTAACTGTATATATAATATTTCTTTTTAATTTTATTATGAAAAAACATTGAATAAACAATTTTTATTAAATTTTTTCACTGACCGACCATGTTATATACATTTTACTAGATTGTACATATATGTATATTGTATATAAATAAAGATAGATAGATTTTTTACCCAAACGTTTATTATTTATGTATCAAAAATTGTACTTCCTTTATAAAAAACGAAAAACAGCAATAAATATTTAAATATTAATAAAAAAAAATAGCTCTTATCAAATATGGGATTTTAATATACAATGTTAAACAACTCAAAATATATCCTCTTAATCCATTTTCGCAACAGCGGTTTTCAAAATTTTTGCGAAAGCGTGATAAATTGAAAAGTATGAAACGAATAGTACCAAATAAAATATGTGAATATATGTAGCAATTATCAATAGGTCGCCCTAAAAGTCACCACATAAAAATTCACAAAGGAATCTCAGCGTTTAAAAAATTTTTATTATTTAATATATATATTTGAATAATCAATTGCAAAGAAATATATATATATTATATAGTTATATATAATATTATAAAGTACACTTTTATATATACCTAAATTTAAAATCAAAAATCAATTAAAATTAAAATCCATTGTATACATTTTTGATAGAGCTCTGTGTAATATTATATATATATATAAATAAATATTCAAATTTAAAAATATGTGATGAATAATGAGAATCGATCGGCAAAATTAAAATTAAATTGAAAATATTCAACTTTATAATAACAACAAAAAAAAAATTGAACTATTTTAAATAAAATAAAAATTTTTTAAGTGAGTTTTAATATAAAATTTACAAAAAAAAATACAAATGGCCATATTCATTAAAAGCTTCCTCGAAAAATCAAAGAATAACAAAACACACAATTATTTATTTATATGAAAAATGCACTATTTCATTTAGTATATATATACTAATGCAAAATGTAATAAATTATATATAAATATAAATGTTGATGTTGAAATTGAATTTGTGTTATTGTTAAATAAAAGAATATTTTTATTGAATTTTAAAATAAAATTTGGATGGAAAATTTATTCAAATAATATTGACTAAATTTTTTTTTTTTTTTAAATACAAGCGATATAACAATGACATTTTTCTTTTTATTTTAAAATAAATTTTTTTGTATATTTTCCCCATCACACCGAATCACAATATTAATTATTAAATTTTATAGCTTGAAATATACGTGAACTGAATTAATTCTATGTGTATATTTTCATCTTTTTCACCCAAAATATTATGTATATGTTTTCATCGTTTGTTTTAGTTATGTGTGATGTGTAGTATATTTTATTTATAAATATATATTCGTGTTTTATGCATATTGTCCATTATCAAAGTACAGTATATGCAATATATATATAAATTTCTATTGTATTTTTTGGTTGTCAAAAATATTTATATATTATCATTTAGTCCTTTTTTCCCAGAAAAACTATACGTATTTATTTGTCTATATATATGCAAATAGGAAATATTCGTCACATGTGAATTTTATATGAGAGAGTATATTCGCATTTATATTTATGAAAAACAAAAAAAATTATACGCTTCTGTATTATATAATTTACTTTATATGTGAGTGGTATTTTTATACATCATGATATTGCACACATGCCTAAATTGCAGGTACATTTTTTCATGAATTATGTACGACCATTTATACAAAATATATACACGAAGTATACACAATAAAAAAATACATGTATTTTATATAAAGTGAAAGCAAAAACACAAATATATATAAAAAAATTATACTTAAGAATATATACTGTTTTTGCATACTAAAATGTCATCATTTCATAATATTCTACGTGAGTTATTTTATACACATCACTTCGAAATCTTTTGATAATACGTTGCCGGATGTTACATCAAATATACATAAATGTATTATTTGTATATAAATTTAGAGTCATATGGATATGTGTATTATATAGAGTAATATTGTTTTAATTTTTAAATTTTCGGTTTATTTGAAAATTGTCATATCGTTAAAAAAAGAAAATGTTCATAGAATATCACGATTTTAAGTAAATTTTATCAAATAATATTCTTATTCGATTTCCAAAAAATTCACCGATCGTTTGGAAAATTTTGAGACGACATTTCTTTTGTTTTGTTCGGTATATAACGTTGGTGCCCATTTTAAATACGAAAATATTTAAATTTTTCAGTTGTTAAAATTCATATAAGTTTTTTGGATGCTATTTTGGTGTTTCCTCTGATGATAAAATTCAAAGATACAAATAATATGTTGATTTTTTTAAATTTCAACAATGATTTTTATTCTATTATCGGACAAGACCAATATCAAATATATATCGATATTCTCAATTAGATTTATGATCGTGTGACGCACGCACAATCAAATTTTTTATGGTGTATAGGAAAGCAGCATCCATCATAATTTGATTGTAATAGTTAGATTTATATAAAAATGATTGAGTGTGTCAGTTTATAGTATAAATTTCCATTGTGTATTAATTTCCATTATAACAAAATATATTTTCGTTCTTAAATAACCCATAAAATACCGTAATACCATAATACCATAATGCAATATTATATGATAATGAATGAAGTGATCAATTTGCATTCTTGTTGTACCTAATTAATTATAATTGCAAAAAAATCTCATTACTTAGTTTTCAACACGGCGAATAGAGGTTAAAACCGACATACATATACATATATAGTAACGAGTTTATAAAATAAAATATAGTGTAATTAAATTTTTTTTTAAAAAGAATTAAAATTAATTTTATATATTATAGCTTAATTCTTAAAAGAAAAAAAAACAAAAATTTATAATTACGCTTTTCACATAATTATATTATCATGCTTATATAATATATTATTATTTATTATATTTTGTTTTATTTCTTTTTTTCATTTTATATATCCTTGTTGTTTTTTTTTTGTTAACATAAGGCAGATAATAACTAAAATACATACACAAATATGGCTGTATATATAGAATAAATAAAAAAGTTAATATCTTTTGAAATAAATTTACAACGAAGTTTTTTTTTATTATATTTAATATTATAAGAAGTAATGATGCAACTCTTTTGAAACTAAAATCATTATGTATATATTTATATTGTATTTAATACACTTTTTTTGTATGTATATATAATAATAAAACATATGTTAAAATAAGTACATACACAGGATGATTTAATTTAATCGCATATTGAAAGTTGAATGATTGATGATTATTTCACATGGTTGAAAAACAGTACTCGCGTATATCCGTTTTGAATTTAATACATTTTATATATAGAAAGATTATGTTTTTTTTTGCATATCAAAAATTGTATATGTATAACAATATATATTCGGGTATATTACGGGAAAGTTAAAGTTCTGTTAAATGAAAACAACAGCGGTCTGTTAACAGTACTCACTATATCTTGCATTTCTTTTGATTCATTGATTTATTTTTTCAAGTTTTCTTTATTTTTACGCTATTTTCATTTAATAATGAAATTAATGTTTTTGTATATTGCCCGTACTTAAGGAATGATTATCTCGTTATATGAATGCCTATTAAATATTTCATTTTTATCCTATTTTAATGATAATTATTTATATGATATTATATTATAAATTATATTAGTTTTATACTCTTTTTTCTAACTATATATTGAAAATAATAATCACATCAAACTTTATAATTTATATCATGACATCAAAATCAAAACTTTTTAAATATCAATTTGAGTCATTTTGGAGTGTATACATAATAAGAGTAATATAGTATAGTGACAAAAGAAAACTTCAATAATATAACGCGATGGACAGTATTTTGAATAAAATAGAATATATGTATACCAATTTCTGTGAAGAAAGCTTCGAAATTATAAAAAAAACAATCTCCCTTAACAAATTTGCATTTTATTTTGCAAACTTTAATGATAATATCTTTTGAATAATTTTCCTTGCTATATTATATATACATGAAATTTTTCCGAATCAATATTAAAAAAAACATTTATTGAATATTTTTCTAATATGTTATATAAATAATTTAAACATATGTCATTAAGCGTATTAAATTTTCGTCGGTATATGATATATAAAATGTTGATGATAATTTTCACATGTGTAAATAAATGAGAGTAAAAAGTACTTTGATTAAATATTGTAATATTGTGTATATATTTAAATAAATTTATTGTAAATAAATTGATTATTAATAATAATGAATATGATGTATAATGATGGAGGATGGATGCTGTGTGTTATAAAACCATTTATTATTAGATCAATTTATAAGATATTCAAAAATATATGCGATGAGTATATACCGTTCATATGTGCGTATATTATTATATCTACGATGCTATAATTTGGTTATCAAAAAAGGTAATAAAATACAAAATAACAGGAAGTTATACCGCACATATTTTACCCCATTTATTGTATATATGGTATATATACATAGATAAATTATACCTCTAAAAATAAATATGTATATATGAAATATAAGTTTTCTGATAAAATTATATATATATGCGAAATTTGTATTTTAAATTTTGTATAAATATAAAAGGTATATAAACAAAATCATATATCTTTGCTTGCTATATATATATATATATATTATATATAACCATATAAGTAATAAATAAAGAAAATTTTGATAAATAAATGGCCTTTACCAAAAAACATATTATCTAAATTGTTTACGTAAATTACATTACATATTTTTTACAATATTACATTAATATTTAAGTGTATGTTTTAGACTTTACGTTTATTTTTGGGTTGTATCGCAAACAATTTCCTCTGATATACATACATCATACATCATACATACATATATGTTAAGTTATGCATATATATGCGAATTCATGTCTGATAAATCATAATTTTGTTCATTTTCCTATTAAATTTTTACTCTGCATGTGGTATTTTATATTTAATATATATACAAATGTTATATATATATACAAATGTTATATATATATATATATATATATATATATATATAAATAATAATAATCTCATATACAGAAAGGCAAAAACTTATTATTTTCCATAAATATTTATATTTCCTTATATATTACATATGTATAAGAAAATTATATTATTGTTGACATTGTTGTTGGGGTTATTTCTTTTTTTTTCTTCAATTTTTTCTCTAAAGTAGACAAATTTGTCATTCTCAGTATATGTGTGTATGCAGTGTTTGCAGTGTTTGTGCATAAATTCGTTATATATATATACATTTTACATATTATGCTCCGCGCGTATACTTTATTTGGTTAACAAAGTTTTATTTTTCATATATATGATATATATTGTTAAAATATATGGTTTAGAAAAAAAAAGAAAATATAAAAATTCATGCTGACAAAAACATAAGCAGGATATTAAATAACATATAATATTATGGATATATATAATATTGTATATGAAGAGGTATAGAAAATATTTTTTCATATATATATACTTAATATTATATATACATTTCTCGCAATCGTTTACAACAATGTAAATGGAACCAGGAAAATGACAAATTCTATTTTTTTTTGTTCTTATACATTACATGGTAATTTTTTTGTTATAACTTCCATTTCATTTACAATACTATTAATATATTTAAACCTTTAAACTTTCAATTATCGTAAAACAAAATTGAAAATTGCATTAAAACAATAGTCTAATAGGGTGTTTGCAATGTCATGGCAAAGGATTGTTGATTAAAAATATACGTATGTTTGAATTAAGAAACCAAATTGAATAGGACTTTTTTAATACATATTGGATCATTGATAATTTCTCATAGTTTTACTAATTCCAAAATTGTTAATGAAACCTTTAATTCAGTCCATGCATTTTCCGGGAATATTCACTTTTAAATGTTTCCAATATTCGTATAATTTTACAGCACTTGTATTATAATGATATATATACTCTATAAAATGCTAAATATAAAGATTTAATATATATCTAAAAAAAGATTAAATTTTTTCTTCAATGATTAAAATTAAAATAATACATATAGTTTGTATATCTCTATCCCAAAAATATAGATAGAATTTAATGAAAATTTTATTTTTCCTTTATGTTGACGTTTGCAATGTTTTTCCATTAAAATTTATTGTATTATATATGTTCTATGTTTATATATATATGTATGTATATATATGTATGATGTATATACGATGTTGTTTTGGTGGTATTTTATATAATATATCAATGTGCATGAAAACATATCTAGTTCCTCTGGCACTTTGAAACTGTTTTTTTTTTTCTTTTATTTTATTTTATAAAATAAAAATAGTTTCAAGCAATTCAAGTATTTATGTAAATATATATTATAGTTATATATACGTGTAGCTATGTAATAATGTTCACATTTATGTTTGTTCCTCCATATACAAAATGAGAAATATTCTATACTGCATAAGGAAAAAAACACAACAATCACATTATATACTTATTTATTTGAACGTTAAACACATATGAGCATATAGGACTCAAATAAACATAATGTATAGAGTATACAGTGTCAAAAATAAAAGAAATAGAACAAAAATAAAAAATTTAATACATTTTACAGATACCATAGTATTTACGTAGCGAATCAGTCATATTAATAAGAAAATAAACAAAAAAAAAGCATATATAGTGATAAATAATTTATATAACATATAAGAAATGTAATACTTTTGATATTTATAATGATGTCCTTTTGATGTCTTATCTTTTTTCTTAAACAAATCGTTAGACATTTTGTGGATATATCGACGAACTACATACGCTGAATGGCTCATTTTCACCCATCATAAAGCCCAATTAAATTGCTTCCATTTTTTATTTTGTGATAAACTCCCAGATTAATGTTTGTCAAATTATCTTTTTTTTCGTTGCCGGTATGCGCATAAGATACACAAATTTGACATATTTAAAATTAAATAACTTAAATAAAATTGATAACTTTTGCTATACAGATTTTTGACACAGAATACATATAATATTATATAAAAGTGCGATTTGTTTATTGTATTTTTACAATAAAACTATAAATCATAGAAAACTTTAGTGAATTTAATGTTTATTTTATATAAATATGTATAGGAAAAGCATTGAACAATTAATTGATGTATACCTATATATAATTTTACAAACTTTTATTGCGTTCTCTACATGTACAAGTACATTTATTTAATATATAAATATAAATATATGTTGAAAAGAAATTTTATCTGGCAAATTTTAAATATAAATAAATACACATGAAAGTATCATACATAAATGTAGAGTTGTATATATAGATTGTAATGCGGCGGCACTATATATATATAATATATATATATATATATATATATATATATTTATAAAACATGCTTAGATCTGTAAACTTTATTTTCTATACGTATTATTATTATTATTATTATTATTATTATATGTACAATATATTCGCTTTTGATTATTTGAGATTATTTCAAAAGTTTTATATAGTTAATTTTTTTTACATATTTATTGCATTAACCGTATATAAATGTATGTCTATAGAAATAACTTATATATATCGTAGATACTCGTTTACATGTGAAATCGAATTTAATTTGAAAACAACATATTATTATAAACTTTTATGAGATAAATGGTGATTAATTTAAAAACAGTTTTCATGTTATTTATATACAAAATAATAAAGAATAAATAAAACATATATAATTTATGAATAATATATATATATATACAGGAAATATTTTGTCTGATATATGATAGGAGCATTTTTCCATTGAATCGCATATTATTCTTATTAAGTTTACCCTTTGACTGTCGGTGCGTTTTTTTATAAAATTTAGAATGTGTCCATAATAGCTAGGAATGTTCTAAATCTAAAGAATATTTCCATTAAAACTTAGAACTAGTTTTTTCGTTATTATTTTTAAAAGGTAAATTTTTTGAACAATTCTGACACATATATAGATGGAAACCCAATTCGATTTTATATTTAAACCTTTTGTATCATAAACCCACCTTTTCATTGATATGGGATCTTCGTAAACTGATCCGTAAAATGGTTTGAAATTTAAATTGTATTACATATGCAATTAAAATGGACTATCAAGTGTTTTAAGTCGAAACGAACGTTTAACTAATTACATTTGATTTTTATATAAATTTGTCTTCAAAATTATAATAAAAAATCAATCATATGGAATAATTGCAAACATTTCAATTGAACGTTTTCCAACTTATATAAACGTAGAGTATATATTAAACTCAATTGTACTTTGACTTGTTTTTCATTATTTATATATATTAAATATATATGAATTATTTACGGGGTCATCAATAATATAAAAAAAAAGACATGAACGAAAAAAAAAACAACAATGGTCGTACAAAAAAACTCTGTTGGTAGTTAAATTTGTCAATTGAAAAAGTATATATTTTATATAAATGCATTGATATTCGTATATATTTCATATTATTACCATAAAAACCAACTGAATCTCAATTTATGTATATATATATATATATATACAGTACATATATATTTCGAAGAACAATACCCGAATTACACCTTATATATAGATATACTTTGATTTGATTCCCACTTACACACTCGTACTATATTGAAACAAAAAAAAAGAAAAGAAAAGTAAATCACGTATTAAATTAATATATCAGTTCGACAGCATACAAACAGCACAAAAACAAAATTTTTCAAAACGATATATATCCATTTATATTTTCAATACACTTTATCAAACAGCCTAAATCTTTATCTAAAAAATATCAAAATCGAGAACAAAAATAAAATAAAATACAATACTTGTGTGTATATTTCACGCATACAAAAAATAAAGAAAATCAATTTCATTTGTTTTCGTTGTATATATTTATATATATATGGTACACGCAATGTTTTTTTATATATCGCGTATATATATATATATATATATATATATATTGATCTGATATAATGCCGAGATAAGACTATTATAACCAATAACAGAGAAAAAAAATTATTGTTAAACATATCTATTTTCTTTTTATATAAAAACGTTTTTTTTGCAATAGCATATATAATATAATATTGATTTAACTATAAGCTTTTTTTTAAACATTTTATTTAATTTTTTTGTTAGATTATTTTCTATTCAGTTTCGCAGTTTTTTAAAATTCATCAGCAACCACATCCGCAACCATACACAAAAAACATATATCTTACACAATATACGTATATAGCAAAGGATAAATAAAAAAATTTTCTTTGTATATACACGGTCATAAAAACCACTAATAAAGCTATATTCAAACATAAATAAATAAGTATTGATATATACATTTTCTAAATAGAAAACGCTTTTTGTTTTATGGGTGTAAAATACTTCAATTATATGACTCCTTAGGGTTTAAAATTATATTTATGTATATTGTGATATATATAGGTTTTTTTTTTCTCTTTATTTTCTTCTTTTTGTTGCACTTTTTTTTATTGAGAATATAATATCTATATGTATGTTTAAAAACACTGCGGGAATATATATATGGATAAGTTAAAAACTGTATATGAGTACAAAAAAAAATGTATTTATAAATTACATATACTTGCGAATTTCGTTCTATATAGATAGATTAATATATAAAATTTATTTACAAAAATAGAAAAAAAAATGAATGTTAAATAACACCCACAATAGATTCCATATATTTTTTATATGTTTGTATATAAAAAAAAACCAAACCTAATGATAAATGAAAAAAAAAACGCTGAAATAAAATTTGTTGATAGAAAATACAATAATAAATACACATGTCACGTGTTGCATAATTTAAAAATTATTTGAATTACATGCGAGGCACAACTCGTAATATTATTATGTAAGTGTATAAAATATATTTCATTTATTAGTGATACATGTTTTTGAGGGTTATTTTTTGTTGTTGTGGCTTTATATACATATATATGATGTACGTAACGTGTATAAATAAACGCAAATGTATAACATTTTGTGGAAAATACAAAAATCTATTTAACTAATTTAATATATTCTTTCTCATGTATATTTTAATAATATAATAATATATATACATATACCGAATGAATAAAGCTTTTTGTTAAATTAAATCAATTTTTAATTTTTTAATGTAATTAAATTTTTCTTTATATTATATATTATTTGGTTTGTATATATAATCGCAATGGTGTAAGGGTAAAAGAGGTTGGTGATCTTTACAAAAACGATATCCTAATCCTAAACGTGTGCATGTATATCTGATGGATTGATGGAAAATTATACACCGCATACTAAATTTTCCGGATTTTACGGATTTATTTCAATTTTGATTTTCCGCGAATGTTTTGAAAATTCAATAAATTTCTGATATCATATTGGTTCAATTTAGCTATCCGCCGCAATCCAGAAACGCACAAAACGACCCCCAAAAATTAACTATTTATTAATATAATTTTAATAATCACCATGATGATGAGTTTGTTATATAGGTACAGAAAAAATTTCCAGATCTGAATTTTAACTCATGACTACCCGCAATTGGGTTCGGCTTTACCAATGGCACCAATATTATTGTCTATTGATCGGAAAACGTTAACCGTTTTTGTTTTAAGTCATTAAATTGTATTTGATAACCAAAGATACAATCAAATAAAGTATGCTTCAAAATGTTTCCAAAATTGTTCATTATTCAAATAAAGTGTTTTCTATCACACCAATTAGAATTTTCATTTTTAGATTAAAAAAAAATATTTAAAAAAAAAACAAATTTGATGACCAAAAGAAAACTTTATATAAAAAATATACTTGATGATTAAAAAAAATTAAAAAGAATGCCAAAAGCAGAACTGCATCGCTATATATTACGTTATATGTGAACAAAAAAAAATGAATTATATTAAATATCAGTCCTCTAAATATATATATGTATATTATATTTTCTTGCTTCACATTGCGCTTTCATTTAAGAAAAATTCTACAATTTTCTATACCTATAGTATATAGAAAACTTAAAAATATAAAACATATAAACAATAAACATAAAAAAATAATAATAATTTATTTAAATAACTTGCAAGCGTAAAATTTTTCTATCTTATGCGAATTTAATATGCGAGTGCAATATTCTATATATGTGGTATATGTATATATTCAAATTATGTATGCATATAAAAAATACTATTCAAGAATTTAAATTTCTTCTTTTTTTTTATAGTATTATACTCTTGATTATGATCTTATTTTATTTTTATTTTCTTGTGTCATATCTCATGTATTTCAATTTTCTGAATATTATTATTATTATTTTATATTATATTATTTATGTTCTATAGCTGCTTTAGTTTTGGAAAAATCTCTCTATATTTTGTTTACAACCGACGATTGGTTTTAACGGGTCCGACAACATCCTTCTGAGTTATTGGTTTAATAATTTGTTGCTTTTACGATGTCGGTAATTAACCATGCTACGGACAACTACATGGAAATATATGCAACGGTAAAATTAAGATTCAAAAAGCACAAAACATATTATAGGATTCGAATCAACGATCGCAATATTTTGTAAGAATTTTACATTGGCGTTTATATCAACCACAATGTTAGGAAAATATCAAAATTATATTTGCGATATACATACATATACATTTTCTTTAACTAAATTGAAATTATGCATATAAAACATATTTTATAAAACATCGTATCGTATATATGTTTAGGATGTGATATGATGGAAGATGGTTTTTACAACATATACACATACAACATTGAACATATATTATTAATATATATATATATATATATATATATATATATATATATATACATTTAGTTAGATTTTTTCACAATTTAATACTTTAAATGTCTAGATACAAGATTTGTATATAAGTGAAAAATTTTATATATATTTTCTTTTTTACTATTCCATTTTAAATCAAGAGTTTAATGAAGTGTTTTCATTCTAACAGAGTGGTATATATAATAAAATACATTTGAATGAATATAATATATTTTCTTATTTATCTCTTATATAACTTTGACGACACATTGTAGATATATATAAAAAATGTATATACTATTGATAATATATATATAGATATAGATGCAGAACACGGGACCTGAATATCTATAGAGTATAAACTAAAAAGAAATATCATGTAGAATATAATGATTATATTATAAAAAAAGAAGAAAAAATGACGCTGTTGTGTAGCTGATAAAAACGCCAACCCAAAATTCTTACAAAACAAAAATTCTTACGTTTTTGGGGTTTCGTCGTTCAATTCTACTAAAGACATAAAAAATTATTTCAATTTTTTTGATTTTTTTCGCAAATCTTCTTTCAGAAAGTTAGAAATTTTGTTCCCATGCCTTTATTCGCGCCATTATACTGACAGACACCGAGAATACAACAAATTATGATCGGACGCTAAAACCAATCGTCGTTTGTAAGCGAAAAAAAAAGTTGAATATTTCGTATATGTACATATTTTTAATCTAAAATGAAATCTTATTATAATCTATATAAAATCAATTATTTTGATTAAAAATCGATGAAGTACAATTTCAACAGTTTAACTGTGAATTAGAAAACTGTCAAATATATTTATCTGTTTTCAAATGCGTGTAATGACGTATATTTGATCCGTGTGGTGTCTCACTTTTGATATTTTGGTTTTAATTTTTTATACATATACAACAATATTAATATCTATCTATCTTAATACTAAATAGGTTAGAGATCACTATAATATCGGACACCTTCTATTTATCTGTCGATTTTAAGTTGCCGAGAAAAGACTTTGAGCAATAATTTTTTAATTCTACTAATTGTAATTTTATTTCATAAAATGATGGTTTTAAGAAAGTCAACAATCGTTTTTCTTAAAAATAATATAGAAATATAAAAATACTATAATTTATTTGTTTTCATTTTATGGATTACTTTTCAATTCTTATGATAAATATATTTTATTTACAATTGTTTATCTTTATACTATTGCTGTACCCTGTACCTATATATATTGATTTGTTATTGTCTATTTGGCTTTGTACATATACATTATTTTTGCCGAAATTTGTATATATATATGTTGTTTTGAATTTTCTTGTGTTCCTTTTATCATACTGATGTTATTATATATATATATATATTTATACCACTGTGAAATGTTTGTTTTTGGTCTCAATTGTTTATAAGATTCATTTATATATTGTATATTTTATGATTTTATTCATGCGGCTCCATGTACATATTTATTAAGGTAAATATGCAAAAGTATAAATATTTAAATATTTGTTGTTTTATATATCAACGCAATATTCATAATAATTCAATTTGTTTATTGTCAAAATTAAATACATACCTAAATACAAAAACACATCCAATATATATATATAGAGATTCTTTTATTTTGATGATTAGGTATATGATATATAAATATATGTATTACTAAAAAATATCATTTATACCTTTCGTTATCATTGGCAATATAACTACTAGTATATATAAATACTTCTAAATTTATAACCTATATATATCTATGTACCATATACCACCTCATATAAATAAAGTTAATGTGAAAAATTGTATATAAGAGTATTTTTCTAATATAAAATGTATACAAAATAATCATAATATATCGTGCAACACATTTTATGTATTGTATATAAGTATTTTATTTTATTATATTATTATTTTTCATTTATATTTTGATATTTGTGTATTTGTAACGTTCGCATGTATATATATAAATAAATTTTGCAAACTCATAAAAATTGTTTTTTTTTTTCATGTACATATATGTATATATCATTCTATTTATGTATGATAAAATAAAACAAAAACACAATACAAAACAACATATATATATAAAACAAAATATATATATATAAAATAAAAATAAAATATAATGTAATGTTTCAGACAATAAAATAAAAATAATAACAATAATTCAAATGTACATACACCGAACGCGGAATGACGAAATTGCATGAATCTATTATTATAATTTCTTATTATTATTATTCTATATATATATATATATATTCTTTAAGAACATATAAATATTATTTAAATACGCACTGGCATATGTATATATATATATATATATATATATAATATAAAATATATATTCATAAATAAAATTTATATATTTATTTACATGAATGGATACATATATTTACCGTAGGTTCGTATCAGGTTCCATATAGAAGCACATCACATAATATAGAAAAAATCTGGCTTTAAGTTCCAATCCTGTTTCATTTATTATATTTATATACGGTGATTTCTTTATAATTCATCACATAAATCTAAAAAATTATCAACTGTGAATTTGACAGAGCGCAGTAACATTGATAACTTTCTTAATAAACCAAAATTACCGGACTCGTTACAATTGGAACATTCAATACAACGTTTCGCCGTTTGTATTTTATCTCTTACTCCTTATGGGGACTTCCTTTTTTCATTTTTGACGATAAAAATTTCTAATCCGTGGAGAAAAGTGAAAAAAAGGTGCTGTAAAATGATTTTCCCAAAACTATATCAAAAATAAAAGGCACATATATTACGAACATATATTGTTCTTAATATATATAAATATATATGTTCTATGTTGGTATATATTATATAAATTTAAACAATAACCTCTATATCAATTTTTCGTTTCCAAACAATAAACAATTTTCTTTTATTTACATTACAAAATATTATTTATTTTATTTCATTTTTTTTTTTAATATAATAAAATATATATAAATGAAAAAATGAAACATGCAGACAGACAGATGTAGATGTTAAAATGTATATATATATATATATATATATATATATATATATATATATACAATATAAATATGAATATAAATAATATCATATATATATACAATTTGATATATTTTATTAATATAAAAGAAAAACCATTCACAATTCAATCGTAAACAACACGCGATTGAAGTTCATTCATTTAGAAACAAGTACATGTTTTATATTATTTACTTTTTTTTTTTATTTTACCCCAAGTTTTTCTGATATACACCTATATATATATTTATATATATATATGAAATATATGCATGTAGGTATATATTTAAGCAAGTTTAAGCGTGTATAAAAAGAAAAAAGTAATAGAGAAAGAAAAGAAAAACAAACGACAGCTATGAAAATATTATTTTATATCACACAGGTATATAAATAAGAATATGTATATATATAAATAAATATATATTTTCTTTAAAAATTTTCTTTCTGTCATATTTTCTTTTTCTTTTTCTTTTATATTTTAAATCATTTTCCAATATATCTAACTAACTATAAATACATATATTTATATAAAATATACACATATACCAAGGACGATTCCTAGTATTGTTCAAAGTGTTCTAGAACGCCCTAGAAATCTCAAGAATAACGTCCAAAACATCCTAATAATATCTAATAATATCTATAATATCCTAACATTTTAATTAAATTATTAATTCATCCATTCAATAAAAATATTAAAAGTGAACATGCATTTTCTCGGCATACTGTATAGATATATAGCAAATATTTGAGAATATACAATTGAATACTCTGATGTTCAAGAAACACAATGAACAATATAATATGTAAAAATTCTCCTTTAAACCATTAGAATTAAAAATAGAAGACGGACTAAATACATTTAAAATACCAAATCATATGTATTTATATATACTGTGCCGATGTTCATAAATTTGCTTGAACAACACTTCTATATGCGTGCTTGACTGTCTGACTGTTTATATTTGTATTTGGTTTCATTATGTACTACACTCGCATTCAGCGTAAAAAAAAATCGTCAACAATTCCCCTTTCACTGTGTCGTCTTTCGTCTACTAATCTACTATGTACTATAATTTGTGTTAAATGAATTGCTTGAACAATCATCGTAGTGTCGCTGATTATATACTTTCATATATAGCGCAGAAAATGCGAATATATGGAGGTATATAAGCGCGATATATGGGCCGGTATTGTTCAAATTTTATTTGAACAACATTATTATTTATTTCATTTCTCCTCCAAATTCATTCTTTCTATTCTATTCATTCAAACAGATGATGTGATTTTTTTATGCAAAATTAAAAATATAGTGTTGAATAAAAAATTCTATTTACATTTATTCATTTATTGTTAGACGTATTTTATTTTTTAGTTTCATAATTAATTATCGTCGCTCGTCCTATACTAAAATCATATTTTATTAGCTTTTTTTATCTTTTAAGTTATTACTTCAATTTTCATTTTGAATATTGAAATATTTAAAATCTAAGCCACAATTCCACAAAGCGGTCATAGACGAATTCGTTAAAACAACTCGAAAAATGGAATTGGTTTATAAATAATGTTTCTAAAATTACGAATTGATTTCTATTATTTAAAGAACACTGAAAACACTAATTGTAAGTAGTACATAATATTAACATATTTATTTATTACATTTGTTATACGAAACATATTTACCTCTTTTCAAATATATAAGAAAATTGAAAATTTATGTACAATATGTTAACACGAGTTTTGTGTAGCTATGACCTGATAATTTGTTACACATGCTAAATGTTTACATCACATTGTTCCATCAGAACGAAACATACACCAATATAAGTATTTTTTCTATCAACTATCTGTTAAAAATTGTTTCTTATAACAAATGTAATAAATACCAACAAGTTACTAAAAACTAGTAAAAAGGCCAGGAAAATCAGATTACAGCTTAACGTTGAACGTCCATCTATGCCTTCCTATTTTCGTGCATGACATATACCATTCATTCATAGATAGGTGGATATATTATACATATATCGCAAAACTCTGAATCCGCATATATGAACTATGAAAGAATATTATTATATATTTTTCTGTCGCATACCCATAAATTGAAAAAAAAAAAAATCATTTATATAAAAATAAAACTTTTTACATTATTACACGCATTTGGAATCGATAAATTTTTTTATACAATTACAATATACCTTATAGTATATATATATCATTTTGTAAAATATAAAATTATTTATTTATTTCGATTATAATGATTGATTATAATATATTATATATTTGTTGTTAATTTAATATATAATCATAAAAGTTTAAATTAAATTATCCGGTTAAATAAATTTTTATTTTAAATGGCAACCGCACAATGATGATAATAATCATCTAATAATAATTTCATTTATTTTTATCTAATAAATCGATTTTGTAATATTTATTTTATTTTAATTTAATATTTTTTTAATATTCAATTTATAAAATTATTTTATCGTATTTTGAACGTATATGCTGGAACTATATATAAAATTCTTGATATTATATCTTGATATCTTATCTGTTACCGAATCATTTCGTATTTATATATTATATAAAGAAACGTTTTTTTGTAAATAATTAAAGGAACAAAATGTTAAATGTTTCTAAATTCGAAGCCTAAAAATAATACTTTTTTCTTTTTTTTTGCCGCTTGTCATGAATGTTTAGCTTAATTTTCCAGACTATAATATTTTATTTTTCATTTCTTTTATTAGTAAATAATGCCGAGATTTTTATTTTGTTCGCATTTTCAAATTATTTCCTTTAATCAAAAATTTTTACAAACAACATCATATTGATATTCTTTTAGTTACATTTATTCTAATTATATATTCCTTGAATATATAGGATAAAATAATTTTTGTTAAAATATACCCCATGTATAACATATATTCATATGTAGATTTAAATTTATATCAAAATTATATACTCATAAATAATTTTACCTTTATGTTTGAAATAGATATCTTTTATATTATATTATCTATACCCTTTTATAATAATGTAATAAAATAACTGAATAAAATTTTCTTTTTTGGAAAAAGTTATAAAATTTTGGATAATGTAATTCGTACTCTGCTTCAAATTATATATAGATAAATATATACTTTTCTATAATATTATCTGTATTAAATACAGATTAAAATGAAATCTTTTTCCATTTTCCATAACAAAAAAAAAATAAAAATTTATGATTTATATTTTTATTTTAACCACACTCGAAAATATATAAAAACAAAAATTATGTTATCCCCAAAAATTATTTATTTATTCTAATGCGTTTATAACAAAATAATAATAATAACAAAATTTCGAGCTATGCGATGCGTATATAAACAAATGTGATTAGAATAAATATGTGTTTGTATTACATATGAATATATTTTATATTAAGGAAAAGATATATAAAAAAATTAAAATTATGTGTAATTTTTCTTTTGGTGTTGGTGTATTTTACTTCATATATCCCGCATTCATTCATTTTATCACATAAAATATCAAACATTTATTTTAATGGCATATCCTTTTTAAATTATTTATATTTAGTAATGTAATTTAAAAGTATTTTTACACATTGTTACGTCGTATATTTTGTATATTATTATATATACTCGTATCTGTATATTCATGCTAAAATATCATTTATGTACGAATGGAATATTTTACGATAATTTGTTTTGAAAGTCAATTTTATAAAAGGATATGTATACAATGAATGCGGTTTTATTTTTGGTTTTGTTTTAAGAATGAATGAATATATACCTATACATATAAAATTGTGGTTTATTTATACAGATTTTCGAATATGAATTTCTTTAAAATATTTTTCGAAATATGTAGAATA
Organism: Dilophus febrilis; assembly: GCA_958336335.1. Classification (NCBI taxonomy): domain Eukaryota; kingdom Metazoa; phylum Arthropoda; class Insecta; order Diptera; family Bibionidae; genus Dilophus; species Dilophus febrilis. Next base: position 11,468,557 of record OY284470.1, on the reverse strand, counting down.
TTTTGTATAAATAATAAAATAAATATAATGACTATATTTATATAATTTAAAAGAATTTTATATGTATTTATATAATTTCTATTATTTCAATTAAATAATTTTAAAAAAAATCCCCTCCCCCATTCATATTCTAAAAGAAAAATAACTCTTTAAAAGCACATGACTAAATAAGTCCCTATAGGATAACTAATAAAACAACAACTTTTCGGCTTGATTCATCAACATCCTTTGCTGCCCACACAGCAGACTCAGTCGATTTGACCCCGTAGTGTAGTGTTGGATCCATTTCACATATTTATTTATTTATTTATTTATTTCATAAAAATCTATATGTCATCCTACGAACTTATTGAATGGTGTGTTTTTTTATAAATAATATTTATTTTTGAAAAACCAAACTCTATCCTATAAAATTCAAATTAAATAAATATATAATTTTCGATGGTATTAAAAATGTACCCCAACACTTTACTTTATGTACGTATATATAACAATGAGAATATATACGCATTTAAGCATTTATGTTTAATTAAAATAAGAAAATATATTTTATTGTTTTTATGATACATATTCATACAATAAAATATATATACTCTTTCAGTCTTTCAATATATGTATATATAATATTAAATATTATAGCCTCATATATACTATGGTTGTATAAACGAAATTTTAAAATGTAACAACCATTAACCATTTGACATTTTAACAACTTTAATTTTTAGAAAACAAAACCATCCATTAAACTTTATTATATATAAAACATATAACACAAATAAATATCTAAATACATATATATAATATAGATATTATATATTATCATTGCCACACTTTATGCAACAATATACATTACCACCACTGTGTATTTCGTCATTCATATATGGGAAACTATATATAATAAATATATATTTATATAAGAACACACATAAAAGAACAAAAGCAATCCTAAAATATACATTTTCCACATATATAAAATTTTAACCATAATATTTATTTATATATGAATACTAAAATAGTCAAATATATATATATATATATATATATATATAACAAAAGCTTTTCACATAAAAACTTCAATATAATATGTATACTATGTGTATAATACTATTATTTCTATTGTCATATGTATATTTTATTAAAATAATATAGTACGATGATGATATAAATTTTCACGAGAATTCATTTGCTTTAAAATTAATGTCAAAGAAAACGACAACCTTTGGGCATCCTTTTACAAGCAATAATCTCTTTTTATGCCAGTTTTACTGACACTTCAATATTATATATATAATATTATATATAAAATATATAGTATATAGAGATATCTTTTTGTTTTATTATACAAATACATAGTTTAATATAGAGATATAGATAGCATGTTTATAAATAGTATATATATATATATATAATATATATATATACATTTATATCACTCATTTATATAATAATATATTTTAACAGTCATAATAATATTTTAAGTAGTCCTATGTGATGTTAGAAATGTATAATGTACTTTGATACATTTGAAATGTAGATATATCTTTGAATTATATTTATATATATAGTTTCCACATATATTATATATGTATCTGGCATTTACAGGGTTTATTTTATTATAAATGTTACTGAAAATAAGTAAATATACCATTAAAAAACTAGATAGTGTATATTATATAATTTGTGTTCACCTGCATTATACTCTACATATGTTATATTCGTATAATAATGGGTTGAGAATAAGTAGATAAATTATGACAATTATATATACCTAAAAAAAGTATTATGGAACATTCCCCTACAAATTATTTGTATTATAGATGGTTTGAAATTTTATAGGTAAGAAATTAATAAAATATATTTAGGTATCTTTAAGTTAAATTTATGTGAATCGATTGGAACTTAATGTTCCAATTAAAGCAACGAAGCGAATTTATCATAATATTAATATTTTGAATTCATAACTTCTATTATAAAAAAATAATCATAATGAATAACACTTTAAAATCTAATACAATATATATGATCTTATCAAATGAATAATATTATATTATCGCACTAACGTTATCCGATAAGAATTTGCCAATAAATCGCAAGGTACTTTTATTTTATTGCTTATGAGTTTTGCTCTTGAATTATGAAATTACTCTCTAATCGACCCAATAGTCTTTATTGATTTAATAAATGTTTTTTATAAAAAGAAATCCATTATTTCGATTAGCAAATTCAATAATAAAAAAACACAACTTTTTACAAAGCATTCAAGAATAAAACAAAAACATTTTTTTTTCATATAAAAATATACGCAATACATTAGTGATTAGATGACCAAAAATTAACAAAAAAGAAAACTATTATCAAATATCTCATGATATATATAATATAAATAACTAATATCGCATCATCAAACACATTATCATACATATAATTCGAAATAAAATAAAAAACAAACAAAAAATAATTCCTTAACATTTACGCATCTCCACACAAAATCTTTATTTCCAATTTCCTTTTTTTTTTGTTGTCAATCATTTTTTGCTGTTCCTTGCTTAATTTTACATTAGTAAGATCACAAAAAAAAAGTTATCTTTATATATGTATGTATATTATAAGAAATATCCATCATAAGTAAAATAGAATAAAAACAGAGAAAATAAAAAAAAAAGCAAGAAAATTTAACAGCCTGAAAATTGTCGACAGACTTTTAAAACTTTTAGATTATCGCACACATATCGAATGAATGAATGGGCGAAGAAAGCTTATAATAATAATAATAATAATAATGCAAAAAAATTGAAACTATATGCAAAGAAAAAAAAATTAGGAAAAGAAAAACATCGAATACAAATGTAATGTAAAATGAAAAAAAATAAAATGAAGAAGAATAGCAACTCACATAAAAAAAAAAAACTAAAAATAAACCACAAAATTTATCATAAAATGTTTAAAGAAAATTTTTTTTTTATAAAAATCTACTTGTATATAGCTTTCTTATATCCTTATTTAAATCAATGCATATTCTAATATGTGCCTTTTTATGTTAGTTTTGGAAATAAATATGGAAAAGGAAAATATTTCCGATTTATTCAACTCGGTTGTTTTCACTTTTTCTCGGAAACGACTACGCTGGCATGGGCTAAAATTTTCAACATAAGCTTTTTTTTACCTAGAAGAGTTGGATAATTTCGAAGATGCGGTATGTGGCCCTTTCCCTTCTACCACCTCCCTTGCACATTTTTCTAATTTTTCAACTTTTTTATTTCTCATATATCTCAATGATTTTTGAAGAAATTTGTTTGGAATTTTAGATATATAGCCTTTTTATGTTTGTTTTGGTAATTAAAATGTGAAAGTACCTTTTTTTCAGAAGAATTGATTGGTGATAAATATAAACCACCCACAAATACGTGCTTTATGTTTCAGTTATTTGCCTGAAAGTGTTTGTTTTATATATACATACATACATATATAATCGAATATATAGACATAATATATGAAAAATAAGCAAGCACATAACTTGAACAACAAAAGTTTTTTTTTGTTGATTTTTTGTTGATATAGACATTGACTTTTATCATTTTTATAGTTGGAGAAAAAAAACTATATCTATATTTATAGACGATACGATACAAGTAAGTATAAAAAAAAGTTTTGCTTCGTTATAAATATATAGTATAGTATATATTCGCGTTATACCAACCATCCCGTTCATATCTGTCTTCATATATATATACAATTATACATACATGAATATATGAAAAACACAAAAAAAAATTTAACTAACAAAATAAAAGAAAATATACAAGATGATCATCTACACATCAACATATATACAAGCATATTCCATTTATTGTGTTGTGTAGCGTCGTACAATTGCGTGTATATAAGTATATAGAATACAATGCGTGTATAAGTAACATATGTGCTAGCGTGAATGAGCAATATATGAAATTTTTGGGGTTATATCAGGGTATATATATATATATATATATATATAGGATGTATATGTATAATGACTTTTTCAAAATAGATTGATATAAAAAGGATATATAATGATACTGTATATATTTTGTTTATAAGTATATATATATGAGGAAAGGAACAAGTATAATAATAATAATTTTTTCCTATGATCAAATACATATATCTTTGTATACTTACAAATATATATATGATATGACGGAAAAAAAAAGAAATGTGATAAGAAAAGTTTTCTCGTTTCAAGTTTTTAATAGTTATAATTGAAAATTTTTGGTTAACTTTTCTTATGATATGTATATATAAAATGAAATATACAACACATATAATAATATGCTTTATCTTAATTACATATGTGATGTTGTTTTTTTTTATTTATATTATATCTATTTTGTTTTCTTTTTTTTTGTTTTTTGTTTTTGTGTTACTAAATTTATTTCTAAAAAAATACTATAGCTTATTATATATATATGTACGTGTAACGAATGTCTTTTTATACACGTCATTAAACCACATGTATAATAATAATAATAATAATATATATATTTTCATTAAAATAAATGTGAAAATGTTGTAAGGAATCATCACTTTTGCTATCTTACTATATATACATACATTACATATAATATATCCCATCATATATATAAAATAATATACACATATTTATATAACATTTGTGATTTTGAAATCTACATTTATGTATACAACAAAAGACAAAACCCCATACGACGAGCAATTACATAATGCGTGCAGATATGCAAAATTTTGTTATCTTTTATATATAGTAGTTAGTTAGTGTATTATATACACAAACACCCATAATGACATATGAAATATATTACAGTAATTATACTTATCGCAGATGCCATCATTAGAAAACTCATATAAGTAAAAGAATTTTTAAATATAATATGTAAATTAATATACAAATGGGAATTAAAAGATATATATAATAAGAGATTTTTTTATTAAAAAAACCCCATTTATATTTATATATATGTATACATATATAGGATTGATTTAAATATGAATAAATTTGCAAAAGAAAAATTAAATATCAAATTACTCTTATAACTTATTTACCGGAATGATAACTCACCGATTTTGAGTTCTATATATATATATATATATAACAAATTATGCTTACCACTTTGATGGTATTATTTTGGCTGAAGTTGACAATGCACTAGATCTCGGTGTTTATATTGATCGTAAATTAAGTTTTAAATTACATATTGACTACGTTATAAATAGGGCCAATATAACAATGGGTTTTATTTTCCGTGAGTCTCGTGTATTAATGGATCCGTTTTGTATTCGTGCATTGTTTTTTGCTTTTGTTCGTTCTATATTGGAATATGCGTGCCCGGTTTGGTCGCCATTTTATTTAAATGACATATCTAGGTTAGAATCAATCCAAAGAAGATTCCTGAGGTTTGCCCTTAGAAGCCTTCTTTGGAGTGATCCTACTAGATTACCTAATTATAATCAAAGATTGGCCTTATTAAATGTGCCAACTTTAGAAAAACATCGCGAATATATTGGATTATCCTTTGTTTGTAATTTATTAAAAAATAAAATTGATAGTATTGCGTTAATTAATAGGTTGCAATTTAAAATAAATGATAGGTGCCTACGATCGGTGCCATTCTTTCATTTATGTTGTTATCATACCAATTATGGCCACAATAATCCTTTGCATTCTTTATTAAGAATTTATAATCTTTATAGTAACTTGTTATTGGACAATGATGTTAAAAATGTTAATTTTAGATTAAAATTTTTTAATGGTACGTAGTACTCTGTTTTTTGCTTTTTATATTTTTATTCATAATTACTTCTTATTTTGTTATTTTCAATTTTAATTACGATATTTAATTGTTCTAATTTAAATTGTAAATTGTATTTAAATTGAACATGAGAATTTAATGTGGTTAAATAAATAAATAAATAATAATCAGCAGCCGCTTAACATCGGAATTCAACGGATATTTATTTAATTTAAATAATCAGACGGATATTTTAACTGACAAATCATGAAGCGGGTTTATTATTTTCCACAAAAAGCGGAAATTATGTAATTAAGTAATGCATTAAGAAGAAAAATAATTTTAAATAATTTAAATAATATATGATTTGCAATAATTTTATATACTGTTTAATTAAGTATGTATCTTTATATATAGTCAAAAAAATGTACATAAATTAAATGTGAAAATTAATTAATTTTTTTCTTTAAGTATACTTTATTTGTATATATTAATAAAATATGCCAAATGCCATCAATTTATATTTTAAACTTTTTGATAAATTTAATATATTTTTGTCAAAAAGTTTATTCGTATAAATAATTTGTACGTGAATGTTTTATGTAAAATTTTGTATAATCGCAGTATATATCGCATTTATAAATATCTCCGTAAATAATTATAGAGTAAATATTATTATATAAATAAAAATATTTTGTTTTTCACTTAAAATATCGCCTGAATCAACAATTTTTATAATGTTTTTATATTGTATATATTATACTTTAATAATACTTTATTTTAATAATTGGATTGATATCAAAATTGGATTTTCAAATATTCAAATATATAATATAATATATATATTGATATTTTAATCTCTAAATTGAATATATAGATAAATTTAATTTTCCATAATATACAATTTTTTAATTAGTTTTAAGAACAATTATCTCTTATTTATACTGTTATATATAATGTCGTAGAGCCTTAAGAAGTTTTTTTATAAATAAAAAACAAAAAGAAAATCTATTGTGATTTGTATTAAAAACAATGAGAATCTTATAAGAATTGAAATGTAAGTATATAATATACAAAAACTTTTATTCTAAAATCTAAAATTCGTATTGAAAATCATAAATAAAACATTCAGGAATTATGCTTTTCAAATTTTAGTTAGATTATTAAAAATTCGACAACTTAAGATCTCATAATGTACGTTCTCGACCTTCAACAAAGATATAATATAATATATTCTATTGGATACTCACTCAGTATGAACAATTAATCATGTTGTAATATGATAATTTCATTAATTTTATTTTCAATTCGTAAGCGTATATTGTAAAATATTAAATTAAAATAGATACATAACGTATAATTTTTATTTAAAAATTATGAATGATATGGAAAATATTTGGAAATAATTTATAAAAATTATACATTTATTTTGGCAGATATAAAACCGTATATATATATGATATAAATATTTTTTTTAATGTCAATTTTTATATTCATTTTAATTTTATATATAAACGACGTAGGTCAAATATAGAGAATTCAAACAATTAAATATCATATTGTTGTGTTCATGGCTTTTTTTATATAAAAATAAATCATTTTTTATTTCATTAAACGTGAATTTTTAATTTAAATACATATATTAGTAATTTAATAATATATTTATTTTTATTTTTAACCAACTTACGATCGAATTTTCATAAAATTATGATTCAAAATCATGAAAGAATAATTAAATTAATAATCAATCGGAGTATGATAAAATAATATAATATTGATATACAGTAAAACCTATTAAGTTGACGATCTCTATATATACGTTGATAACCGGCTTATCTAGATTGATTATCAATGACACCGGCGGAAATCATGGACATTTACATGTTTCTGAAATGTTTCTGAATCTTGACCACCTGCTTATTTTAACCATTACCACAATGTATTTATAATCATTCAATAGAACTTTAAACTGTATTCGTTAACCACCACGTTTCAAAATTATGAGAAAATCTCCGATAATTATCAAAAATAAATACTAAATTTGTCTACTCCAATCAAAATCTACTAAATTTGTATATTATAGTTCAATTGTATCATAACATCTAATTCGTATTTCTCTTTTTACAAAGAAATTGACATCTAGAGCCAAATATTGACCAAATCATGGAAATTTTTAATCGAATCCCAAGGTAGTTTAAGGGAAAATATCCGACCAAATTTCATATGAATGGTCTTCTCGAGAAAGAAAACGTGAAACTTATGCAATTCTACAACAAATCATTTTGTAAATAATTGCAATTTATAAAACTGAAAATCATTTTTTTCCTTTAAACCACTACTATACCTTCTAAAATTTCCCAGGCAGTTTTGTTTGGTAAACTTTTAGACAGTTTCATTGTATATGAAATATGAACACACCATAATATATCACCCATGAAGCATATTTAGAAACTAGAAACATTAAGATTGGTTAAAATTCGAAACAGTTACGAACATTCAGACACAGATTTGGATTTTTAAGATTTATCAGTAATTGTGTGAATTAATTTCAAAAAATTTCGAAATATGTGAAAATCTGCCATGAATACTATTTGTTTGGAAATGTTACCAAATAAATGTAATAATATGTCGATAAACATATATGGTAACATAATTGTGTAACAGTTTCATTTTTTTACTACATTTGTGTAGTGTTGAATGTTGATCACATAAATAGTAACGAATTGAAGAAACGTTTTCTATTTGTTTCTATTTAAATTACTAACATTCAATATACCGGGAACTAAATAAATTAATTATAAAATAAGGGTATATTTTCTTTAAGTTTTATCAAGTGGTGATGCGTCGAAAAACAAAACTCAATTCTCATAACTTACATATTCTATCGGTTGCATGTAAAATCAAAACAACAATATCAATGTATGGGTTAGAAATTTTTAGTAAAAATTAGTAATGGTTAGTAAAAATCTTCACACTATGACACAATGTATATTCATATTCCATATGGTAAACAAAAGAAACTTTTACTATATATCTTTATTTTTGACTATCGTTAATATTTCACACAATATACCATATTATGTTATGATAAAATTGTAAATAAAAATACGCGTATGACCCTACGGCATATGTGGCAACGTGACAGTACAATGATTCGGAGGTCGCCTGTTCAATTCCCGAGGTAAGCATTTCATTCAATAATTATTATTTATCATTAAAAATTTACATTTTAAACACAAATAATATAATTCCCTTATATATTTCAGACCATAGAAATTTCAAATAGTTTATATTAGACGAAAATATATATGCATTAACAATGTGCGAGAAAAATTAAAAAGAGTATTTATATTTGGGGCTAAAAAAAATGTACAAGAAAAAAATATGCGTCTAAAGATTTTTCATATTTTTTTTTTATACATTAAATTAATTTTGATATTAATAAAATTTATGATTTTAATTAGTTTTATAAATAATACCAAAAATTTAAATTAATTTATTAATTAGTTTCCATATTTCTCCAAAATAGAAACAAATAGTAATATATTGTAAATTATATTACAATTTATTTTAGAAACGAATAGTAAAATTTACGAAAATATAGTAAATTTTACTGACACGAATAGAAACATAAATAGTAACATTTTGTATACTTTAACACAGTGACAGTTTCGAAATGTTTCCACACATTTCATACAAAAATTAGAAACTATTGCAAATATAAACCAAAATAGTCACAATATCGGACAGAAACAATTTAGAAACATTGGTTACAACTAGTAACTGTTACGAGTGGTTTCTAAAAATGCTTCATGGGCAAAATCTCAAAAACAATAAAATTATAATTATTTTCATTTATAATTATAAAGAAAAACTGTGAGTGAATTATAAAAAAAAATTAAATATTCCTATAAAGGTGTTATTTTTTTTCCATTTAATGACAATGAATAATTATTATTATATGTAAATAATGCATACGATGATGTATTTATCACGAGACTATTTTTACTATAACATATTTTATTTTTTATATATTTAAATACAGAATTACTAAATATATATATTATTTATACATTATGTAGAAAAAAAAATATTTTATTATTATTTTTCCTTTATATATTTTATATAGTTTAAGTAAAAAAAACATAGGTTATGTAAATTAATGTATTAAATATGTGCATATATTTTTAAAATACATCGTTATACGACGAATATTGTGAAGTACTTGTTTATTTGTATTATATATATTTATACATACTTGAATACATTACATATTATATGTATATTTATACTTTATATTTATTACATATGTGCATTTTAAGAGAATATATGCATCTTCAATTTTACTATACTGCATATATAGTTTGTATGGTATACAATTTATGTATAGCTTCAAGAAGAAAATGTATCATCATAAATGCATATATTTGCATTTATGTTAAATATATACATATGTATATACATATACGAAAAGTTTTGCACAACATATACATATATATTTAATATATAGATAATATATTTACGGAAAACAATTTGTATATGTTTGTGTGTGTGTGGGAACGCTTTCTTTTAAGAGTCTATCAGATATCATCATATAACATTTATTGCATCTTTCTATATCTAACTTATCTAAATACATATTTTCAATTTTACTCGTAAATAGAACACAGTAAAATATTCATAATTTGCATATTATGATCGTATGTCATATCATATATCGCATAATGTGTTACATGACTTTATTTTATTTTATAGATTATAATAAGAATAATAATAATGGTAATAATAGTAGTAGCAATGATGCTTTCAAATATATATATATATTTATATAGCATATATTGTTTATATGAGGGACCATTTTGTACTATTTATAATTATATATAGAGATGAAAATGTAATGTATATCATACACTATATATAGAAAGTTAATTTAACAATATACATTTATAAAAGTGTACCGCATATGCTAAAATATATATACACACAATCATGTATATGTTTATTTTGCAATGCGAATAGTTGCAAATACGTTAAGAATTTTGTAAATGTTTTTAATCAGATTCGCATTTGTGAATAGTATATGTTCATGTAATATTCATACAAGATGGTTGTGTATTGTATTATATTATATTATATTAACGTTAGATACACAAGTTTCATATATAATATTGAATAATAAAGATATTACATATAATATAAAGTTTAACAATTTTTTAACAGTTTTGGCCAAAGATGTTGTAGCATGTACGCTATAATAAAATTAATTATACTAAAAATGATTTAAATTGACATTTAATTTAACTTTTTTTTTTTATCCTTGTATATTTAAAAAATTGATTATGGAAATTAGGGGAAAATAAAATAAATCATTAAAATTTTAAAATTATATTAATTGGATTTCCGACCATAACAATTTCTATATATGAACATTTAATTTCGTAGAAAATATGATATATGTTTGGCCAAACCTTTGAAATGTATATTATATTTTATATTATATACAGAGAAATTAAGATGAGAATATGCAAAATATTATGTTTAATTATATATCTAGATTATTAACATTATTGCATAAGGAATTTAATACTAAAAAGTTTTATAATACAAAATTGTATGTATATTGAAAGTTATTTCTATTTAGATATATAGAGTGAACTATAGCAATATATAATATGCAACTCTATATAATAATAATATATATAGAGTTGCATATTATAAGAATTTAAGTATTTAATGATAATGTTATGCCGTTAAAGTTAATTTAAACTGTAATAGTTTTTCGTGTATGAGCGTGTGTTTTTATGTATATATTGTCTTATCATATATGTATAAAATTATAATGAAATTTATATGTACTTACCCTTTGTTCAATTCCTTCAACAAAAATAAATAAATAAGTTGGTATACAAAATAATATACACCATAAATGTGAGCAATAAAATATTCGTATCGTATCAAATATAATTAATTATATATTATCTATATTTACATCATTATTATATATGGTGAATTCATGTTTTATTTTGGTTTTCATTATCTGTAATATAAAAATTTTAAAATAAATTAATTAACAAACAAAAAATGTCATTAACTTAAAAACTATGCATATCTGTTATTATTTAAATATGTTGGTAATATGTTAATTTATATGTACGATGATTCAAAAAAATTTGTTGTTGATACTTATGATACTACTGATGGGAAATTTTTAAAATAACCTATTATTATTATTATTAACTTTTAAAACATAATATAAAAGTAATAAATTTCAGGGAAAAAATGTATTTGAATGAAATAACAGACTTATACAAATATACCATTTTACCATATAAACCCCTTTATTGTGATTTTTTTTTGTTTAGAAACCACATGTGAATTTATTTTGTAAAGGCAATTTTTAAAATATCTATATATGCATATAATTGTTATATACTGCCGGATTTCAATTTATAATCACGATTATATTGATTTGAAATATTTCATATTATAAATCACATGGAAATCGAATTTGAAAAGGGGGTTGTTTTTTTAAATAAATATACATATTGGTAAATTAACAATTTACTTTGTATTATTCCAATTTTCAATAACTTATTTTGTTTACATTCCATATACATTTACCCTATACCATGGATATAGCAGGATATAGCAGCTATACATACATATTATATAATATAATATATATTATCAAAGTATTATACAATTGTTGATTTATTCAACAAAACAACATAAATGAATTTTATTAATATAAATTTAACATATTTGTATAACATTATAAAAATATATATATTCATATGCATATCAAAAATATAATAATTGTGCGTGGGGGTGTGTGTATTTGGATGATATTCATTGAGAAACGTATTATTATTGCTCTATATGATTATTTATTTACATTTATCATTATTACATAAAATCCTGATTAAGCTTTATTGTATTATATATATTGTGTGTTTTTAGAGAATGCATATTTATATATATATATATATATAAAGATAAAATGAAACATTTCAAATTGAACAATAAAACTATGTATAATATGATGAAACACACGCATCAAAAAATACATCAGACATATACACATTATATAAAAATTTTATTACACAATATATAAATAAATATATATATAATGATATAATATATGTATAGACTAAATACGATAAAATTAACCACATTCATCTATCAGATAAAATAAATATACATTGTATACATATACTTTGTGCTACTCTATATATATGCTGAAAGATAAATTAATCATGTATATTTTCTATATATATTCGTTTTTCCGATATATATTTATATTTATGTATATAATACCAAAATAGAAAATAAAACCGTAAATTTTTTATGTATAATTCCGTAATACACAAATCCAAATAAATATATCTCCATTTAGAAATACGCGCTATACGAAAATCGAATATATGTGTATTATATATATAAATATATTTATTTCAATATACTATTATAAAAAACGCTGGCAGGCAAACACCTGAAACATGAAGTTGGTATCCGGGGGGGGAATCCAAAATTTCTCGTTAAAAACAGAACGGCAGATCTTTAATTATCGATTGGATTTGTATGGAAGCTGCTGGGCGGGATGAGATCATAAAAAAATTCATGGAATGTAATCCATATTTTATACCACCCCGATGCAAAAGGGATAAATAAAAGGACCTTAGAAACCTTTTTTCTGCAAAACGGTAACTATTGCATTAACTGAAAGTGCTTAATATATGTTAAATTTACTCAATCAATTGTAGCATATGCATATAGCTATTGAAAATATTGAGTAGAGATATATCCCAAAACAATATGATATAGAACTTTTAGTGGTTTTTTTTTTTGGGTATTAAAAATATATATATATAATAAAATGAATTTTCACCATCGTTGTTTATTTTCATATTCAGATAAAACCTGCATATATAATTGTATTATAGATTAGTATATATGCAAAAGATATAGATGGATACATTTTTGTTAAATGGAAAATCGAAAATAATTTTCTAGTTAAAAAAAATAATATATTGTATACAAAAAAGGTATTTATTATTTTATCAATTTTGATTGATTTGAAATCACATTTTTCTAATTTCTATATATACATCCAAAATTGGAATTACTCTATACATGCGGCAGCGGCGGTGACAATCAAATGATATAGGATATAATTATACATATATATAGATTATATTTATATATGTTAAATGATTTTTATGCAAAATATATATATTGTTATATGAAATTCTCAAAGGTGGGAGCTTTAGTTTCAATATTAATTATAAATAAAGTATTCAATTTATATATATGCTTATAGAAATTAAAGCATTTTTTCAGGTAATACTACCTGCATTTATTGATAATACTACAGAGAGGGTCGTATTCCGGAATTCGAGATCTAATGCAAATAATTGATTTCCATTACCTCCCTGTTTATTGTAATTATATAAAATAAAAAAAAAGAAGAAAATAAAATTAATTTTCATCAATTTTAATATTTTCTTTTTCAATATAAAAAAAATGCCCTGTCATGGCATTTAACAAACAATAATTAATTTTATTTTTGTACGTTGTTAAAAATTATATCGTACACATATTGATTATAACATTTCTGTGATTTAATAAATTTTGGCCAAATACTGGATTTTTACTATAAATAAGGGAAAATGCGTTTTACCATTAGTCGTTGCTATAAAGACTTGATAGATAATTTTGTAGAGGAATTTATAACTTTAGATATAGTTTATCAATTTTTATTTTGTTTACATTTTCATTAGCAATATACGTTTACCTTCTTATTAAATCATTTGTGATGCTTTACAAGCGTTTTTTTTTTTTGGTAAGTGACAAGAAAAAAGCAAAATAGCTTTAATTTTAGAATTTTCGAAAAATATTTTAGAAATAGCGATATAAATTTTTTATACGAAAATAGTAGATAGTATGTAATATATATAGTTATCAATTTATCTTATGTATGAATGTTACATTGTACGATAATACATATTATGTAAAAGAAAATATTGATTACATTTATATTGTATTTGCATGTAATGTATATATGTATATAAAAAATAAATCAAATCCAACATAAACTCTAAAATGATATAACGATCAAAATTTTTTTTTACTCATCTAATGCAGATGTAATTAAAAAAAATGTATATATACATAAAATGATGAAAAATATATATAGATGGTATATAATATATATGCTTTGCCGAGAATCATTAATATTGAATGATGTTTTTCGCTTTTATATACCATTATTTGATTTGTGATTTTTTTATTTATTTTTTTTTTGTTCCGTTCAAATATGAACTTTAAAAAGATTTATTTTTCTTAATATTTATGTCGCATGTAGATAAATTAAAAGGATTAACACAAAAAAATGTTTGCTTTGTATATCCTAAACACGAATGAAAATTGATGTTTTATATAAAATTTTACAATATTTTTTTAACCCTTTTTTCTGTATTTATACATGCAACCGCTACTATATTAATTTGAATTATTTCGTTCGCAAGCAACGCACAAATATCTCTGTATTCGGATGATGAGTATGGTATATAGTATATAGCAAAGCAGTATAGTATAGGATTGTTATGCTTTCAATTAAATTAATTGAGCCTTTATAATGATTGATGACATTTTGTGTGTGGTGGTGTGTATTAGTATACTATATACAATAAAAAAAAGAATTCTGTTTTTATCACATTATTTTATATATACTATATATAAATATTGTTATATATATGTTGAATATTATTATACATTTTTTTTTTATTTATATTAGCGGAATATAAATCTTATTGCTAATGTATTATGGCATTTTCTTTTATGGGACACAAATAAATAAGTACGGAATGCGTATTTATGTATATATATAGAGAGAGAGATATAGATATACTTATGGGAATTTTTTGACGAGCTCAAAAATTTAAGTAGAAAAAATTATTGTTAAGATAAAACAATTTTTTATTCTTTTTTTATTTCGTTATCTTATATATATACTTATATAAATTTTTATATAATATTAAAATATGTATATATTATATTATATTACGAATTTATATTAAATATGATGATGAACGGAAAAATAACCATTTATTTCATTTAATTTACATTTTCTTTTCAAGGGTTCAAAAGTTCTATATATTACATATACATATATCGTAATTTTTTTTACTCAAATTTTCTATAAATATAAATTAAAAAGTATATATATACGGACGTACATTTAAAAAAAATGTAATATTTGAAATATTGTAGGCATAGAAAATATTTGTTAAAATATACAGAATTTTAATGTATAAGGGAAATATTTATAGATACAGAGGGGGTACGGACGATGTGACGATTATGCAAAAGAATTTTCTGAATTTTTCATTTAATTTTAAAATATGATTATCACACGGTTATAATAAATGTTTTATCAATGAAATAATTCATGATGTGATTTGATCACGGAATAATTTAATTATACAATGTCATAAATTTGGATATTGGACAGTCGGTTTCTTGGAATGGAACATCACTCTTTTGGTTTTGTTTCATTCTGATGTCATAAATGGTTTGTCAAATGTTTTGTGTGTTTTGTATATATAGATATGCTTTCGAAGTTTAACATTAGATCAATAGTGTATTTCCCTTACACATTCCTTATAATCAACTCAAAAAATTTTTCTGTAATCTATAACAATCGCAACATTAAATTTTCCCTTCACAACATCTATATATAAATAACTGTTGGAAATATAAAACTTATTTCAATTTTATTATTGTTTGGTCTATATAAAAAATAAAAATTCCTTTATTTCAATATGAGATATTTGATGAGATATTTGTATATATAAAATATATAGGAAGTATTCTAAAAATGAAAACATATAAATAGATATATACAACAATAATTCTATAGTTAATAAAAATATACATTTTTCATTTGTTCATTCTCCTTTTCTTTTCTTTCTTTTTAATACTTTCTTTTTATTAGTTGATAACTGCCTGGATGAGTCTATTCTATAACATATATTTATTGAGGAAAGAATCTATTTAATTAAATACCAATTATTTCCACATGATTCAGTATAAATAAATGTATAATTTTTGCTGTTATATTTTATATAAATTGTATATACCAAAACATTATCTTAATTCTTCCTTCTATATATTTTATATATGCTTCGCATTTAAAGTGTGTTTACTACAATGTATATAAATAGAGAATACGAAAAATTAAAATACCACCACACCTTATTTGAATAATAAAATAATTTTTAAGAAAATAAAATTGCGTACGTAATTGTTTTGTTTTGGAATGAAACAATTTTATTTATTATGTTTTGTCCATTTATTAAGTTTGATAATAGGGACTAATATTTATATATACAATTATACACTCTTTATATACCACACAAATATAAATAATTCGGAAAATATTAAAATAATACTGAATATACCCTTAATATTATTATATACTAAAAATGAATACATTTTATTTCATTTATTTAGTAGATGACCTAAAAATTATTTTCTTCTAATTTTCTATATTTTTGTATATATATAATTATATGGGATATACATTTGAATGTAAATTAACTTATGGCGATATGCATATGGTTGAGTTGTAAAAAGATATTAAATTAAGATTAATTTAAGTATTATAAATATATATACATTCTTACGGATACACCCAGATGATTAATTTATATTATTGTTCATTACACTAAATTAATAAAATACACTACTTTAGTATTAATTATAAAATTAAATAATGTTTATAATACTAAATTGTATATTATTATTAATTATTTACTATGCATTATAAAATGAAACAGGCTGTCAGGCAAATACCTGAAACAGAAAGTACGTACTTGTGGCCAGTGGAAACATTTATAGGTTACTTTTATCATCTATCAATTTTCACGTAAAATTTTAGTTCAAAATTATATTCCATACTAATATATTCAAATGCATTCCCAAAAACCTCCTTAGATGGGAGTGGCTGGAAGCAGTGGCATCAGAAAAAATTCCCCGATATATAAGATTTTCTACATTACATGAAACCTCTGGATGAAAAATTTCAATTGAACTGTGTTTAACCTTTTTTTTTTATCTACTTTTTTATCTATTATGTTAAATGTGCAAATAAATAAGCGGTAAACGGGGTTGCTTTTAAAACCACATTCCACTAAATCGTTTCTGAGTCCGCTGTTTTCATCCACTTGCTTTAGATATGCAAGTGATTATTAGAAAATTGAGAAAAAAGAAACAATAGTTCAAATTGTTGTATAATTTTATTTCCATATGATTATATTTAAATCTTCACAAATTAGATGGCTCTACAAGCAGAGTGTGTATATACAACATAATTCGAATCCCATGAGATGCATTTTTAAAAATTAGAAAATTAGAGTAACTCGGATCTCTAAATTTTTGGTAAACATATACTAAATAACTGAAAAGACAATAAGAAGTTGTTCAAAAAATATTATAAATAAATAAGGGTTTTTTTTTGTTATTATATATACATATATAGTGTTGGGCGATGAGCCGATGATACTGTGCGTGTATATATGTATATAGGTGAATGTATAATCGTATATATATTATATGTGAATTTGGTATACGCATATATACTCAAATGTATTATTCATCAATCAATATTAATATTATTAAGAAGATTTACCAAATTAAGATCTACATTTGTAATATGATGATGTTTATATATACTCTGATGTATACGAAAATTTCATTTCCCACAGATACCAAAAAATACAAATAAAAGAATAAGATTTTGTATCATAAAGTAAAAAAAAAGGCATATCGATTTTTCTGACAACGATGTACCCTAAAAATATATAAGAAATTCAATTTAAAATTTTGTAGTTCGTATTATTGATTTGAAAACAAAATATTTATTTTAAACAAACATATTGAAACGTTTTCAAATACAGTAAAAAAATGATTTTGAATATAATCAATGAATTTTGAAATCCAAAAAAATTTTGATTAATTTTTACTATATTAATACTTCGTGTCTCACATAATTAAGATATTATATGTGTCATTTTGTATATGACTTTGTTTATTTAAATCTCGCTCTATATATGCGTATATGATACGATATATATATATTTAAATGTTAAAATTTAGTGAACCTTAAAGCATAAATATATTGTCAATCATTTTCATAGAATATTATACATAAATATATATATAATATATAGATATACATAAAGATTAATATATTGAAAGATTAATATTCCATGAGCGCATATTATACATGTTACTATTTATAGATATAGCTCTGATGTATCTTTATATATAATATATGTGTTTTATATCTTTATATTTATATGAAAAGTGAAGTATAATTAGAGTAAATCCAAAAGATGTTGAATATCATCTGTTGTCATATAATATATACGTTTGAAAGAGATTATATAATATAATGGAATGACACTAAAATAACAAAGTGAAGTCAATCATTATAAATATTTATTAATATTCATATTGCTGATGTATATAATATACGGAATATACACATATTTTGTTTTTTTTTTATGTATTTTTCATTTTTTTATATATTTTCATTTTCTAGGTATTTATTTTAGTTTTTTTTTATCTAATATTTGTATTGTATATAGATAAGTTATGCTAAAAAATAAAAAATAAAAAACGGGATATAAACGTTTTAAATGTTAAAAAAATATAATTTATTTATCCATTTTTGTAAAATACACATTTTGAATATAAAAATCAAAATGTTTTATATTGACTTCCTTTATGTTTTTTGTGTTATGCTTTATTTTTCCTCATAACTAATTGCATACCCAAGGCACGAAATTCGATTTTAATTTAAAACCAATCCTTGTAAGGATTTATGTGTGTATATATCATATACACACATATATGATTTCAATCGTTATATATACATGTGTCCCATAAGCAA
The DNA here is from genome assembly GCA_958336335.1 of Dilophus febrilis. NCBI lineage: Eukaryota > Metazoa > Arthropoda > Insecta > Diptera > Bibionidae > Dilophus > Dilophus febrilis. The sequence continues at coordinate 11,448,856 of OY284470.1, read as the reverse complement.
ATGTAATTATATAAGATATATACAACGTACATATAAATTTAACGTATAACTCATTTAAAGTACAGTTTATACCCCATGCGATAGATAGCAGATAGTCAATCTATTTTATATAATAAAAATAAAATAAAAGCATATATACTGATTTATTCATATGTCTATAAAATATATACAGAATATTCCATAGGTTATCGAACACTGCATATAGAATGAATTCGATTCAAAGAAGTCAGAAAGGTCAACTGCAGTTTTGTCAGATGTTAGAGCCATATAGAATAATATATCCATAAATATATATCAATTAAATTTTAGTTTTGTTCAAAGTTTGAATTGATGAAATTAGAAATTATTACTTTGAAATATTATTATTCTTTGCAATTGGATGCGGTGAATTGAAAATATTTAATTTGATGTTGAAATTAAAAAATGTATGGATATCATTATAATTTAATAATGGAAAAAAACGTATGCAAAAAATCAACTATATTCTGTATAAATATATATTTTCATGAAAATGTAGCAAAATCGGTCTTTTAATACTATTTTTTTTATATCATATCAAAATACGTTTTTATTATATATACATATATATTTTGTGTTTATCTAAAACTTAAACTAAACATTATACGAATAAATATATAGAGGTATACATATAATATGTTGATTTATACATATTATTATACCCCCTTATATCGTATATAGATATATAAATATACGATATACGTATTACATTTGACTGATAGGATTCGTTCATAAGGAATAACATTTAAGTACGTATATACATCGTTGTTGCTATCAATAGAATAAAATGAAATATACATATACATAAAATAAAGAAAAAATAACAGAAGCCTTAAATGAAATCTCACTTTTTTTTACCATATATATATATATACTTGCATTCTATCCCAATCGACCGCGTGTTGATCCGGTGTCGGAAAAAGCTATAAGATGCCTTGCAATAGCTATATATTGATTCCATGTTTTCAGATATATATAAAAATTATGCTATGGAAAATATTCTTATGGTAAATTTGGAAATATGCCTACAGTTTTTATTATGCACATACAATTCGAATTTAGAAAATCAAATTGAATATTTTTCGAATGCTTAAATTTTATATCATATAACATAAATATTTTACAAATTCTTCACCTTAACCCCAACATCTAATCGGAGTTGAACTAAGAACATTTTCCTTAAAGTACCTTGGATTTCCGTACAAAATCCCAATGCATTGGTCAATAGGGATGCGTTAGAAAACGATATACTATATAGAAACTGCCGATATCTATTATGGGAAAGATTCCATTTTCAGATATAGTCTATGTAATATTCCATTTTACTATTTTTTTACGACATTATACTTATATCATTGTATATCATCTATATATGCATATGTTTATATTATATGCATATACGTGCTATACCCAGAAACATTGATTTTTTTAAACATTTTAAGTCAAAATTCTCTATATGTATTTTATAAATATACATATGCGAATCCAGTTTCTTTTGATTTTCAAAAATGAAATAAATTAAATGATATCCACATAAATATATGATGAGTTTTCATCTATATCATATGATATTAAAATCTATGTGTATTATAGGGGCGGATAACGTTTATTTGCCGTAGGATATGATATTTCGAAGGCGCACATTTCTAGCAAATTAAGTATTCTAAAAATAAAATTTTTTTCAAACAAAAATTTAATTTTTTCAAATTTTGAATTTTTCGAATTATAACCATCGTTTTTCTCCACTATTCATTTTGCTCGAATCTGAATATTCAATTTCTTATATTTCATAGAAGAAAATTGGAAAACCTCACTATTGGTTCAAAAGATCTAGCCGATTTTCCAAAAAGTGTTCATAAAATTTATACTATTTTTGATGTACTGTATAAATTGTATAGACTATTTGGTCGTTCAAAAATCATTTCAATGCGCTTTTACATTCATATATTATTTGTTCTTTAAAAATTAAATAATACATATCACTGCACATAAATGCGTATAGTTACATATGAAGATATACTTTATATATTTCAAATATGCATATACAATGTTTAGTAAATTTGATTTTTTATTAAATGTATTTTATCCATTCATTCATGACCTTATACACATAGATTGATTCATATAAATTTGACTTTTAATTGAATAAACAAACAAAATTTGTTTATTTAAATATGTATTTAAGTATATTTAATATGAAACTTTAGTATACAAAAAAAATCAGTAAAGTTTATATAGGATTATGCGATGCGATGTTTCTAATTCTTACAAAAACAGAATTAAGACCATATAAATATTCTATATATAAATATTTGTATAAAAATAAATGAAGAAAAAGTAGAAGAATATTGTAAATGCCTCCGGGAGGTTTAATGTGTCTTTACTAAATATTCAATATAATAAAACTATACTCTTATTTAGATTGGTATATATATCATATATATGTAATATGTATACATATAAAAAAGCATAAAGAAAATGTAAAAAAGGAAGAATGAAGAAAAAATGTCAAAGGATAAAATAGGCAATGTCAAAATCATTTACAGATGATTCTTTCTTCTTTTTCTTCTTCTTCTTCTTGTTGTAGTCGAATCGTGTTCCCTATTTTATTTGAAACTTATTTGTATATGCTTGATATATTTTTCTTTATGTATCTATATTCTATATATACATATATATATTTATATGTATCATTATATGTTTATATTTATTTAATGGGATTTTCTTCGTCTCTTAATATCACAATTTAACAATATGAATATATTTACCATCTATCTATCTATCTATCTATATATACATATATACACGATTTTAGTTCATTATACATACGTATAGATACATTTTTTAATCCATTATTTGAATGTCTTTTAATTCACTTTGACATTGTGTGTATCTGTACACAATATAACATGTTATATATATTTTATATGATACGCAAACATAAATATTTTATGAACTGTATAATTTAATTTTAATTATTTGACTTGTATCTATACAATATACATATATATTTAATACATATTTATTCATATATAATATACAGAAATTATTTACAATTTATTTTTACAAATATAATATATAAAAGTTTAAATGAAATGAATGTGTGTGTTCTTTAGCGTAACATATATAATTACATATATATATATATATATATATATATATATATATATATATATATATATATATTATATATAATATTTACTTTAATAGCATTATTTATATATACTCAAAAGAATTTAATAGGTTTAAAAAATACATGTAATAAATACTTTTCGAAATTATTTTATACTGGTAAATCAAAAAATAAATATAGATAATTCTATTTGTTTTTAAAAAACAAAAAAAATTGTATTAAACTAAAACTCATATAGGAAATGCAAACATATATAAATAAATTTCATAATCTTAAAACCAATGCCGAACATACATAGCTACTAAAATTAACCCTATACGTTATAATATATACTAATACTACAATTATAATGGAATTTTTTAATTCAGATATCTTGCAGTTAGTTTAAAAACTGAAAATTTTTAATCCAATAAATGCGTTTTTTAAATATACAAAGAAGTATTTCAGAACATCAAGCAATTTTAAACCGTATATATAATCGGCAAGTTGAAAAATAAAAAACAAAACATATCAGATATCAGAAATGGGCTGAATGTCCATTTCGAAAACCCTTATGAATTTACGCCACCAACGAATCAAACTCCCATCAAAAGAGGAATTTCTATATGTAAATTACCTGCGTAACATGGACGAAAGTTGTGAACTTTAAATAGAGCAAACTTTGAATACATTTGTATTTGTTTCTTATAGTTAGAACAAACAACAGCTTTTTATGAATAAAAATAAATAGGAAAATTATATTGGTATACCGATATAACATATAATATTTATTTATTTTATATGTTATATTATTAATGACATTCCATTAATAATATTATATATTTCTTATACATAGGTAAATATGAAAATATTTTATCAATGACTTTTGTTTTCTTTATTATTATTAAAGTTTATTATACATATACATATATATATATAGTATATGTATGTAATTGTATTTATTAGATATATTTAGATCTACAGATAAGTGATATACATATATATATATATATAATAATAGCGTCGTAAATATATATACATATCAAGAGCGGTCGGTGAAAAAATTTCACGAAATTGTCAAACAGATGTCAAATATTCCGAAATGCACACATTTTTTTATTTTGATTTTCTTTGCATTATTTGAAAATTCAATCAATTTCAAAAGATATCGTCGATTTTCCAAAACTTGTACCTAAAATTTTGTCCAAATTCTGCTAATTGTGTAATTTTTTTTTTTAGGTACACTTCCAGAAAATTTATTAGCATCCCTTGATTCATTTCCATAAATTAGTTAATTAAACGTGTGTCTTTCGGAATATCACCTCGGTTTGACAATATCTTGAAATTTTTTCACGGACCGCCCTTGATACATATATAATTTCCATTTAATAATTAATATAATTGACGAACTCAATATACCATTGATAAATAGAAAATGTTTTATTTGATACATTTTTCTATTATAGAATAAAATAATAGTTGATTATTTACTGTATACTATATCGTACCATAATACATCAATGATAGATATATTCAATCAATAGCGTTATATTTATATATTTACATATATAGAAGTACTTAATTAAAAACAGAAATGTGATATAATTGATTATGTTTTTAGTTCGATTATTAATAATGTCGCATATACGATCTCATCATATAAGTAATATATTATATACATATAGGAATATTGTCACGACACATTTCAATATATATTCTATTTATATATCCTTTACATTTATGGGTTCTCATATTTGTTCACATTTATCGTTATATGGTTTTGTAAATAAAAAAAAAACTTTTTACTATAATAATAATAATAATAATAATAATCTACTCGAATTATATATACATACCATACACATAATATTCTATATATACTCGGTATATACATATTTTGTATACACATAGTATAAAATTCAATATAATAATATGTTGAATTACACACATACTTAAATTTAAAAATGCTATTATCATAGTAAACCATATTGTTATTTTATAGATATACAGTAACTCGAGGGTAAATTTTCACGGAGGAAAAATAATTTCTCAGGACATAATTGTATATAGGAATCGCCTTTTTTCTTTGCTTAGCTCGCACCACCAACCTTTCAGCTTTATGGTGAATTTATTTAAAATTCAATCCTATTTTTTTTGCAATTTTATTCATCCTATATAATAATTTGTTTAATTAGCAATCTTCCCGATAAATTCAATCTATTTTATAATATCAATGAATTTCGAGATTTTCCTGTATTGAATTATAGAGAAACGAATATATAAATATATTTATCATAAAAAAATAATATATCTGTATATATAGTGTATTTAATATAAGTATGCATTCATATATATGAAAATGAAAAGACACAATGGAAAATTTTCACTGATATATATATACATATATAGATAGCTACACAACCATTATTGGTTGGGTGAATTTTCTACCCTATTAAACACATTTTCTCAATATAAAGTTTGCATGCGTTATAAAAATGAACCATATGTAAACATTTGAACCGTATACTTTGTTCATATATACATTTTATCGGTATCCTAACTATATGTGAATGCATAAATTATATATATATATATATATATATATATATGTATATAAGAATATACAAATTACAAACACATATTCTATATTTGAATGTATATCAAATATCACCATTAGCAAAATAAAAAAAACATTATTTATTATATAGAATAGACATATTATGTATATATAATGTTAAAATATGGTAAAATGTAAATGATTAAAAATAATTTAATTTTCTTCTATTTTTTTTTTTTGTTTCACTAATGATTAAGCAGAAATATTTGTTTATAAAATAAAATAAAAATCGCATGTTATCTATGTATATAACAAAGTTTACAAATAGGTACATATATATAAAATTTTTTTATTTTAAATTAAACCATATATTAAACATAAAAAAAATCATTCATCCTACACTATGTCTATATATAGAATTTTGTTTGTGTTGAAATATTACATTTTGTTTTATAAAATATTATGCGATAATATAACATAAAGATAGAAACATCAGCATTTTAAAATCGCACGATTTTAATAGGATAGAATATTTCATTATTTGACATTTTGTATTTACTATAAAATACTACATATATATATATATATTATTATAGAAGTATGCGTGTGTATTTTATCAACGCATTTTTCTTTGACTTTATCAACATTATGTAGATAACCTTTTTTTTTTGTTTTCCTTTAGGTATATTTTGACCGCCATATGTGGTGGGTATTATCAGTATTATATAGGATTATATTTATTTGAAAAAAATTATATGGGGGTCATTTTCATATATACCATACATCTCTATTTGTTATGTGCCTAGCACTAAAAAAAAAGAATCAAATTAATTGTGAAGAATATCAACAACATTGATGTATGTGAATAATTATTTATGTGAAAAATTCCCTTTGGAATAAAAAAAAAAAGTAAAATAAACAGGCAAACGAGTGAATTTGAATAAATCAAATTTTAGTCATGTATATAATAACTCACTGATTAACCACATAGGATTATTGTATTAATTTTTCGGATTCTTCTTTCTACTTTAATATTCAATTGAATTCTTCTTTTTTTCTTTTTTCTTTAATCTTCACCATTGAGCCCGACCTTTGAGTCCCCAAAATTATGTATGTATGTAAATTACGTAAAAGAAGAAGAATATATCTGCGCAAGATTCTGACATCGTTTGAGCGAAGGATAACAGAGGGACATAATATATTCCAATGGTCGCAGTGCCATGGGTTACCAGAGCATCTAATCCTGAGAGGGAGATTTGGTTACAGGTCGTGAAGGCGGGAGTCTGACATATGGTCGGTATGTGAAATTCACTTCTGAAATAAAAAGAATATCAAAAAAATCGTTTTAAAAAGAAAACTCCAAATAAAACGTTTATCAAATAATTAAATAAAACAAAATAATATCAAATTGTATTTCTTTCCCACATATATAACACTGCCAAACTTAACTCTGATCGTTTACCGAATTCAAACAAAAAACAAAAAATTCACTTAAATATATATTATCAAAATAATGATATACCTTATTATTATGTTGTTAACATACTAGCAGCAACAATTTACCTTTGCTCAAAAAAAATATTTAAGTACATACTCTATACTCTGATATCAAATATCTATATATCAAAATAATCACAACAAAATTCGATTTATATCTTTATAAAAAGAATAAAGTTAAAATAAGATTATTTTATATTTATTTACAATATTATAATAAGAACTCAATCTGATACACAGTATATGTATCTTTATAAATATACATCTGGAAACAACAGTATTTTGTTCTGGTTTTATACATCATAATATACATATGAATGAATATATATATACATTTTACCGCACATATAGTATTCAAGGGATTGTATAATACTGATAATACAAACGTTGAGTTCATGTATATATCTATCTCTAATAGGCTTTACGGATATTATTATTTTTTTTTTTTTTTTGCTTTTCAGCTAGTTATATATCTTTTATTTTGGTATATATATAAACATATACAATATTATTGTTATTTTATTATCATTTCAAAAAACGGAAAAGTCGACATGTATTTATGTATATCTCGATATATAGATAGATGATTCGCAGATACCAGATAAATATAGATATAATATATATAATCAACTTTATATCTAAATTTTTTTTGTTTTGTTTATTTTTCATGTTTTTTTTTGTCTATATATTATATATTGAAGTTATATATATTTATATTAGCATTTAGTTTTTTTTTGTTATGTATCTTATTTATTTTCACTGTCAAAGAATTATTTACTGAATACCACCAATAAATTCTATTAAAATAATAAATCTACTAATTTTTTTTTGTATTTACAATTGTTTTTTATATATACATAGGAAAATATATATAGAATATTGAAATGAATTGCGATATTTGAACATATAGATAAAATTAACCAAATAATAAATTTTGTATATTTTGTTATAATCTACATCAATATAATAAATAAAATACTGTATATATCTTTACGTATACGTATATACATTATAGCTCACAACTAGATATATGTTTATGGTTATATAGATTGATTACGATAGCTATATATAGTGTATATATATTGCATATATTCATACGATGATAAATATATTTTTATAAATAATAGATTATTTTTGACTTTTTAAAATATTTTGATATTGATTTGTAGGTAGAATTTAGCAAAAACATTTTGTAATAATTAACAGTAAACATTCACGACATAATCAAATAAAAACCAATAAAAATTTCTGATAGGATGTTAAGTAATCTCTCATTCATTTTCCCAATACCATGATGTCATAGAAAAATAGCATATATGAAAATTTTCTACCAATTGTCATTTTCTTTGCATCATTTGAAAACTCAGTTAACATCTCACGGTATGCTCATATGCTCGTGCGATTAGATGGTGCAGGAATAGCTTATGGAAATAAATACCGACTGTTCACGTTTTCACGTTTTCATATGTGTATAGAAACCCCGCCATATATAGCCAACATGTAGATAATCAAAAATTGAAAATACTCGAAAAATACAAATAAAGGCCAAAACCTAGAACAAAAAATGTCCCTCCATGAGAAATCAGAAATTGATTAAATGTTGTAAAATGATGTAAAGAAAATGAAAAGGATCACCACTACAAAATGCTTTATAATTTTATTTTAGAATGACATTTAAAAATACATATAAATAACATAAAATCCTATCCGATATATGTAGAGTTTATACACAAAATTGCAACACATTAAAACAAATATATTAATGAATAAACCTATACCTATATCAAATAAATGGAAATTAAAAAAAATAAATATTTTTTTTTAATGTTAATTATTAGAAATTTTGAATGAACGTAAACTTTGTTTTTATACACAGCCATCCGCAACATATGAAATAACAAAATATAAATGTGTAGAATATAATTTAAAAATAACAAACAAACAAACAAAAACTCAAATTGAGGGTGTTCGAATAAAAAATAAAATAACAATTTTTTCTAATATAACGAATTTGCGGTAAAATACTCTATTAATATAATTGAGTTTCCATACATATACTATATACATTATATATATAATACGATATACGACACTTTAATGTATTTATGGTGGTGTACGCTTACATAATAGTACATATGTTCATATGTTTTTTATACGAAATGTAAAATACTCGTATCTATTGCTGCAAAAATGTAAAAAAACAACCATAAATATTATTCACATTCTAATAAAAATTCTGCAGTTTTTTTCTTTCTTTTTATTTATTTTCTCTAAATTATTATTTGGTTTATATTTGTGTATATAAACTTTTTTTTTATTTGCCTTTTCCCCTGGAAGCTGCTGAATATATATAATGAAGTATACACAAGTATGTATAGTATATGACTATATATATGAAATGAATATTTCGATTTTATTTTGTTCCGATTTAAATCTTTTATTTGCTTTTTTTTTAATGAATTTAAAAAAAATATATGAATTTTACAAATTTTATTTTTGCATTATTTGCAATTCCATTACAAATGAAAATATTATACAAATAATTTTGTAATGAAAATATAAATTCATGTTATATGCATATAAAATGAAAAATATAAAAGAATTAATTTGATGTTTATAAAAATAGGAATTGTAATTTGCGATGGATTTGAGAATCAGCGTTTATTTCTTTCTTAATATTTTACAATTTTATTTTAATCAAATTTGTTTGCTTTAATTTAATCACCAGTTTTCTTTCAAGTAATAGCATTTTCATACGGAATCTTTTGTAATTTTTTTTTGCTATGCAACCAACAATCCATTTTAGCGCATTTCTAAATCGATAAACAAATTATATACAAAATTGCAATATAATGGCCAAGCTGGTCAAATGAAGAAATAATAGATTTTACCATTGATTTTAAAATAGTCTCTATATGCTAACTGCATGAAGGAAGCATGAATGTGAATGAAAGACTATCAGACGGCTCGTTAGAACAATTTTTAGAATAATAAAATTGAATTAATAAAATATAAATATAAATATAATCATAACAAAAAGACAATCTTATTTCAAATATATATAATAATTATTTTTTTGCATAAAACGAAACATCTTCTAAGGACTTTGTATATATATACTAAATATACTTGCAAATATAAAAGCGTTTTTATATAACATATAGTGCATATTATAATAAGTATGTATATATTTTTCTTTTCTTTTACATACAACTAACGAGTATTATTATTTTTATTTTTACACCATAACCAGAACCATATAATTAGTTTAATGAATATTAAAGTAAATGCATACATTTATGAAGATATTCTTTCACTTTGAGGTATTATTATTAATAGGTACATATACCTTTTATCACAAACATACCATACATTCATCCATCCATCCATCCATCCACGACTATACAAACATATATACACACATTAATAAGTATTAAGTGTATAATCTTATATTTTTTGTGTACTTTTATGTTAATTAACCACAAAGTAAAAATAAAAATATAAAAAATGAAGAACACATTTTAAGTGAAATATTCATGTCAATGGTATTATATTTATTTATTTTTTTCATATTATATTTACTTATATATAGTGCTAGCGAGGGTTAAAAAAAAAGCTTTTATTTCATTATTTCAAAATTATTTCAAAAGGTTTTAATTATATAGTATATGTTATATACTACATATATTATAAAAACACAAATTTTTCCTAATTATTTTATTTTCATCTTAAAGGGGAATAATATTTCAAAATAACAAACACAAATTATTTAAAGTATTTTCCGTAATATTTTCTTTATAGAATATATAGATTAATATATATAATGTATTATATAATGTATTCGATCATTTCCGTCATCTAACATATATATATATATATATATACATTATAATTATACATATATTCGTTCATTCATTTCTTTATCAATGCGGACTATATATTCAATTTGAATAAACAAAAGAAAATTAATTATCTATATTTATGTGAAATATAACAAAATAATGAGTTATAAAATTCACCCAATTCTTTTTCGGTATATATACTCGAATATATTTGTATATATACACACACATTTTTAATTCAACATTGAACTAACCAGAGACGTAAAAATATTATATAATAACAATCTGATTAATTTATTATTTTATTTTTATTTATTTTATTTATTAAAGATAAATATTATGAATTTTACATAAATTAAAATGAAAATGTATCAAATTATTGTATGCATCCAACGTATAAATATAAATATTTTGCTATATATATCTCATATAACAAAGAAAATATAATCTTAAAGCTATATATATATATATATTACACGGCTATGACTCAATGGTTCTCGTATAAATATTATTATTATATTTAAGTAAAAATACTATAAGAAATATAAGATATGCCATTTCATATAACCAGAAAAAAATATTTTCGATGATTAAGCTTTGAATCTGCGAACTTTGAGTCTGTGAATGATCTGTGAACGATCTCTGGGGTTCACTGACTAATGCATGTGGTATGTTTATTTTTTACACCAAGAAGGACAAAATCAATATTTTATTTAAAAAAATGCATTATACAACGTTTAATGATTGAAACTCTTATTTGATATAGAAAGTATAACAAAAAGAAAAAAAATTTCTATTTAATCATTTAAATAAGTTAAAAAATTTTAAACATGTGTCATATCGATTTCATGCACATATTAACACAATAATTTTTTCTTTTTTTTTTTTAATGGGATAATCGGTATAAAATATTATTATATATCGTTTTAAAAAATAACATTTACAATATGGAATATACAACATAGATATTGTTGGTAAATGCGTTTATAAAAATAAGTTCTATAGTAACATATTTTTTTCTCGCATAAAAATTTTAATTTATCTACAATATGATTGAAAAACAAAGAATATAAGATAATAAAAAGAAAAACCAAAGTAAAAATAGAGAAAAAGAAAATATACATGTGATAAAAAAAAACTTGAAAATCAATTAATCAAAGTGATTTATTGATTGTTATTCACTTGGGTAGACCCACATCTGCTGTTATGTTTTTTTCTCTTTATTTATACATATATATCTATAAATATAATATTATAATGCATACTTATAAAAATTATATATATTAAACTATCGGTTTTGATACACCTACATTATGTACATATATACACACCTAAATATTATATATATTTAATATAATCCTAAATATCCATAACAAAAAAGGGAAATACTTTCAACACATAAAACATTTTATTGAAGATATGTACGTATATATGTACATATTAAATATATAGAAAGAGAATCTACCTATATATACATTTGGTATGTATGCTATAATATATATATATATATATATATATATATATATAGTATAAATAAATGTATAGAAAATTTAAACATAGTTGATATCTCGACGATATACACACATATATGTGTGTATCTATAACCTTTCTTCAACTCATTGCAAATTTACGACCATAAATGCTTGTCTATATAAGAATGTTGTTTATACCTTATCGCATATATACGTATACAATTGATATATGGTATATATAAATAAAATATATGTAAAAAATATAATATTATATGTGAAAATGAAAAGGATATTTTCAGGTGACTTGATTCTTATTCTCTTAAAGTCATTACCAATTCTAACAACAATTTTCGTTTCCGGTTGACCTGATCTTTTACAAAAGTCAATCTATATATTATATTTTTTTTGTACATATATCTTTAACATACATAAATATTCGGTATAATAAATTGTTTATATATATTATATATATATATATATATATATATACGTATTTATGGTATATATACACAAAGTGAGATAAACATTATATTATTATATTATATTATGTATACAGTATTTATATTATATTATAATAAGAAGATAAAATATGGCTTTCATACTTTGATGGAAGATTTTTATACAATACATATTATATAATGGCATGGCATGTATATGCGATATATGTATATAAATATTATCATCGCATATAGAGGTATTTTATATATGGGAGAAAAAAGTGTAATGAATTGTATAAGTGCTTCGTAAATCAACACATTTAAAAACAATATAAATAGGGTAATAATTTTTTATGAATATTATATTTTATTATTCGTCTAATCAACCAAATAAAATATAATCATATATAATAATATATATATATAGTTAGTATATATAGTTAGTAAATAGTAATATAATTTTATTAAACTATTTCGTAGTCATTATAACTACATATATAAATTTATAGGATATCATCATCAATTTACTTGTATTTAATTGCACATTATTATAATATTTTAGTTATATAGAAGTTTATTTGATGTTTTCTTAATATAGATCTATGAAAAAATTTATGGGAAAAACATATGCGATATCTTAATAGAAGATAATCTATTATATTTACATATACCTAAATTTTCATGGGGATTCAACTGTATATTAATTATAATTAAATCCATTTTTGTGTATACTTATTATAATAATTTATCATATTATATTTTCTATTTTATGTATCCAAACATCAAATAGTTTAAAGTTTTATGTTTTAGGGATTTTAGGGATAACGCAGAGAATATTAAAGATATATATAGTAGATTTATATATATAGATAAGCTTGATATACAAACATTGGTTGAATCAGTTTAAATTCTATGATGTGAATAATTTAACTAAAATTTCTTTAACCTGAAAAATTGGTCTGTGTTTGAAATTATAATTTGTTGGGTTTCTAAATTATCACTTCTTATTGCAAATAAAAGTAAAAGTGTAAAAGTGATATTAAGTGATTTATAGTAAGTAGTATGTTTTTCAGGGTCTTTATAAAACTGCATATATGCAATGTTGACATAGTAAATATATTAGTAATTAACGACTTATTATTTCATTTACCGCAGTATATTTTTCTTTTGAAACTCTAATGTAATTATGTTATGATATATAGAGGACAAAATATAACTTCTTATCATTGGTATATTCGTTCACATTCATGAAATGTTACAACGATATTTCTATTTTCCGATATACTGTTGGATATAGGAATATCCCTTTTACGTATAACCAACAAAACGGTATATAAATATATTGAGAAGGTGTGCATGTAACCAAATCTTTATAAATTACGATAAGAATTTTATAAAAGGTATGTAATTTCCAAAAAAAAAAAAAAATTTACTAAAAAAAAAAACTTTAAAAGAAAACTGATAATAATAAATTAAAATATTATATATCAGTAATATATATAGTGTATATCAATGCATATGTATAATGTGAAAATAAAGTTTTCCGGACTTTAGATTAACTATAGGTATACTCTTCTATATAAAATATAATATATACAACATTTATATATAGATATTCTTTGTATAGAAATATTAGAAATATATATATGATTATTTAAGAAATAGGATATTTTTATACACGAATCGATGTATATATATATTCGCAGCCACAGAACAAGCATAGGTCACAGTAACCCAAAATTATATATACATGTATGTATGTGCAGTAGTTTATTAAAATTATATATAATCATATAATACTGATAATACATTGAATACATATAAAAGTATTGGAAATGTTCTAAGAATTCACCAACATTATTTATATATAAACTTTATGGTTTTGTAATACGAGCAATATAAGTAATATAGAATTTCATATTTATACCTAAAATGTTCAAATGCATATATAAATATTAAATTTAAAGTTTTTACATGTTGTAATATATATATATATATATATATATATATATATATATATAGGTTTTCTATTCTTTTTGAATGTTCTTTAACTTATTTAATTCTCTTGAATAAAAAAACTTTATAAATCTATATAAATGTTTTAAAGTACAAAATTCGTTAACAATAAACGCAATTATTTTATCGATTTATAAATTATATTTTATAATAAAATTAATAATAATATATTTACAACCAATATGTATTGATTTGAATATAAATACCTATAATACATAAAGTATAGTATAAAAATAAAAAATTTAATAATTTAAAACAGTTTTTTTTTATTCTTCAACAATATTATATGTTTTAATTTTAATACATTTTATTATAAATATATTTGAAAATTGAAGTTTATAGGAAATAGAAAATTGAATTCATTTAAATTAGGTTCAATTATTCCGGCAATGAACTTGTATATATAGGTAAATGATAAACAAAACATTATGTAATTGTGGAAATAGAAATTAGTTATATATAGTAATTTTTTATTTTATTATCAAAATTGGCAATTTGTAATTGAAACAATATTCTAAAAATCTAATTACCAACATGTCACTTACATACTATCTTTGGAAATTGATTATAAACATATATATATATTGTATATAATAACAATTTACTGAATACTGAGTATATTTAAATGTATATAGTTACAAGAAAAATTCTATAGATATTTTACTATTTAATAAATTTTATGGTAAACAAACATCAATAACTTTAAAATGTTTTAGAAAAGTTTACTATATATACATGCAGCATATAACATATAATACCACACCACAGTATAGTAAAACCAATTGCTATGCAGTGAAAACAACATTCAATGGTGTATAATTTCAATAAGAATAACTTTTATATATTATATGGAAGAATATATCAATCCATCATATATATTATATATATTATATATAGAAAACTATTTTTTATTAGCCATGCATAAAGAATATTCATTTTTCTATATATATCAATATATACGTAACCATTCTAAAAGGATATATTTAGAAAGAAAAAAAAACCATATTTTATATAGAGGAAATTTCAAAATTGATTTTATCAAATAGAAAAGTTATATAGCTTTCATTTAAAACTCGATTCAAACATATTTGTAATATATGTATATGGTACATTATTTTGTACATTATGGTTTTATATATATATATCTTTTGGCAATTTGATTATGAATTGTGAAAGATACTATATATATACATACATATATCCCGACACATAAACTCAATTAAAATTTAATAGTATAATGTTATATATATAAATATATATATAAATTGTTATTTGCATATTCGTTAGAATATTCATATCCATATAGTTAAAAGATCTGATAGATGTACGATATATATATTTATATAAACAAAAGATTGATTAAGAGTTTTTTATATATATAATATTCATACAGACATCATAATTTCTAAGTAGAAAACATTTGTTATATGGGAAAATTTTTCAATCAATGATATATGTTTTAAATTTTACCATTTTGAAAATTTCATAACTGTATATACATTTTATCTTGTATCTATATGATATATATACAAAAAAAAAGAACTTTATTTATAATTAAATATACAAATTTATTTTTTCCATTTCTTTTTTTATATGATATTTTATATTTTTATTAAAAGATTGTACTTTTTGTATTTTTGGTTTGAACTTTATACAAAAAAAAAGAATACAATTTAGTATAAGAAAGTTTTTTAAATTGATGAATTCAAAAGAATAAAATAAAGAATTGTTATATCAATGGATCGTGTATTATAATTCTATTTTAATACAACTATACTATAACTATATCGTAAAATCTATATCATTACGATTATTAAGTGTTTCAATCACTCAATAGAGTCCATTGGATCCTTGGATCCTGAGTGTAAAAAACACGTTTACATTTATGTATAACACAATTTATTTACTTACGTTTCTTAAAAATATTCTTAAATGATTATTGATAGTATACCCATTATAATAAATAATGGTTTTAAACATTTCAAGTTCAATACAACAAAACATCCATCAAGATCGTATTCAAAAAATATATAGTCTTAAAACTAAAATATTTGTTCAAATAAACATAAACAGAAGATTTTACAAAAAAAAAAATAAAAATAGAAAAATATATATTCAAATTATGCTATTTTTTGGTTATAAACAAATAAATATTTATATAAATAAATATTTAAAGATGTATTTACATATATATATATCTTATATTGCTAGATAATACTTTGTTGAGATATTATTGATATTTTATAAGCTCAGCTCAACATCGAAGAAGTATATGCAAACTTCAATTTTCATAAAGTGAACCATAAATGTTTTGTTCAATATATATTTATATATATTGTGCTAAAGATCAAAACATATTTACAATAATAAATGTTAAAAATTATACTTTATCCTGTATATATGTATGATAATAATATGCATATAAAATATATAATACATAACTCACACCAAAACCCTTTTGAAATATAAATAAAATATTCGCGTATATTGATAATAATGTATAAATATACTATATATAAGATATAATACAATGTAATCATTTTTTTCTCTCTTTTTTGGTATATTTGCAAAATAAAACATATTTCATCATATTCAAAAAAAAATTATTGATTTTCCATTGTTCTATATAAATTTACATACGGATAAACATTTTCAAAAGAAAATATAAAAAAATGGATCTTCCATATCATATAACGATATATACATTTAAACAAAAACAAAACTATATATGGATACTGATGGAAAGGAAATGTATAACGAAAAAATCCACACTCCCATAGAAAAATTTGAAAAAACGTTATATAAAAATATTCATTGTGTATGTATTTTGGACTATATTTATTTTATATAGTGAAATATACACATACACCACAATAACGTGAAAAATGGAAAACATAAGAAAATGCATATATGATCATGTATAAGTTTCATCATTTTATATGTTCTATCATTCCATACATATATCCATGTATAATATTATTAGTTCCATAAAAATTTGCCACGTGACTTTTCTTTTGCTTTTTGATAGCATACTTGTAAAATATATATTAATATTGTTCTATACTTGAAATATTATTATTCATATATAAATAATGTTATATTATATGTAACGATGTTTTTGTTGAGGGCGGATGTACATTTTATTTATTTTACCAAAAATACTAAATAAAAATACGCAATTTCCCAAGAATATTATTTAAGATTTCTTTATATATCGGAATAATCTATTTAAAATGTCTTATATATAGAAACACGAATATAAAATATCAAGTATTAGTAATATTTGACTGGCGATATATCAATTTCTATTGATATCGAATCATAAATATATAAAACATAAAATATTATAGAAGGGTAGTAATGAGGGTAAAATATATTGTATTGAAAGTTAATGAAAAAATTTGGAAAAATTGTACTTTTGTTATGATGGAATTTTCTTCATTTCCTTTAGCTTTGATAAACAATTATTTAATTATTTTTATTAATATAAGAATCTATTACATATAAAAGTTTTTATGATACCGCGACTGGAAGGTAAAGTTTAGTTAAATTTTACTATGGCATTTAAAGAAATTCTGCTTTGCCCTTCAATTCTGCTATGCCTTACAATTCAATTAATTTGTATTTGAATTTTGACAAAAATTATACAAGGAATCAACGCAAAAATTTAATTTATAGATGATTACGAATCGCCCTATCCGATATATATATTAAAAGAAAAAATAAAAAGTTTTTCGGAAGATACAAGAATGATTTAATTTCACTAAAAATATAACTTTTCTTATATAACAAATAATATCCCTAAAGGGGCACAAGACCAAATTAATATCAATTGTATATATATATGATATTCATTCGACACGTATATACAGTGATGTTCGGTAAAATAGGTGTAAAGCAATTTTAATGTATTTTGATTAATTTCAAATACCAATATCTATTTGTGAATCATGCCATCCATACGACAATTTAGTACTTTGTTTACCTTTATTTATCACATGAAAAGAAAGAGATAAAAAATGTTGTCCTTCGTATTTCTGGGAAATTAACTAGGAATATGCTGTTCGGTAAAATAGGTGCGATGTATTTTGTTCTACCAAAAACACAAGAAAAAGTATTAATGTCCACAATATTAAATAAAATCTAAGTATTTCGCGTACATACCATTTATGATTTAATATTTTGTCGCATGTCCCTTATTTTAAATTACTGCCTCACATCGATTTAGCATGAACTGCACCAATTTTTGGCACCTTTCTATAGAAATCGCTTCCAAACTTTTACAATTTCTTTCCCCCGTTCTACTTTGTTTTTTGAGCCGTTTTGTTGCAACTGATGTTTATACGTGCTTCCACAAGTTTTTAATCGGATTCAAGTCGGGTGATTGTGTTGGCCATTCTATTTTGTTCACATTATTTTGTGGAAACCAAACCGATGCTTTGTTAGCCGTATGTTTTGGGTCGTTATCTTGCTGATATGACCATATAATAGGCATGTTTTCTTTTGCGTATGGCAACATTTCGATTGAAAGTATCCTTATATATTCCTGTTCATCCATTGGATATTTTTGACCTAAATATATAGGACCAACTCCATACCATGATGATACCAAAACATATCATTAAACTACCACCTCCATGCTTAATGGTTTTTTTTGTGTTTTGCGGTAAAAATTCTGAATTTGGTCTTCGTCTAACATGTAATTTGCCATCTGATCCATGCAAATTTATATTGGTTTCATCAGAATAAAGAATATGTCGTCACTTTTTAATATCATTATCACCTGACCAATCACGATGTACATGTGCGAATTTTAAACGGTGTTTAATGTGTTTCGCTGTATGCATTGGAGCTTGTCTAGCTATCCGCCCCTATAAATTTGATGCTATTAACCTTTTTCATACCGTGCTTGATGAAATGCTTAGATCAAGCTCTCTTACAAGTTCCCTGGATGATAAAAAGGGCTCTTTTTTGTGGCAACAACCACTCTACGATCGTCATTGCTTTTAGTTTTACGTTTGTTACCCCTTCTTTCTGTGGTATATTTGAATTTTAATGCGTTGGTAATTATATTTTGGGAGCATTTCATAATTTCAGAAATATTTTTATATGTTAGCCCGGATGCTCTTAGATCCTTTATACGTTGCCATTCAAATACCGTACAATGTGTACTTCTACCCATTGTGACTTAGAAATATGTATTTATTTAATCCGGAATGTTTCAAAAATTAAATTTAAATCACTACTTTACCTAAAATTTATTTAAAAATTCACAAACTCACCACCAATAAATGTAATTTATTCGCAAAAACTAAATAAACCACAATTAACATAGTCCGCACCTATTTTACCGAACAGCATATTCCTAGCTAATTTCCCAGAAATACGAAGGACAACATTTTTTATCTCTTTCTTTTCATGTGATAAATAAAGGTAAACAAAGTACTAAATTGTCGTATGGATGGCATGATTCACAAATAGATATTGGTATTTGAAATTAATCAAAATACATTAAAATTGCTTTACACCTATTTTACCGAACATCACTGTATATCTATATGGATATATATCTGATATTTTATATAAACGTTTCAAAAAATAAATATCATAATTTTTACGATATATAACTATTTTCATGTAGGATATCGCTATAACCTATTTACATTAGCATATATTTATATTTTATGTAGCTCAATGTTAAATAAGTAAATAACATATATATAAATTTATATGCTATAAAATACTTCAATAAAATAAAAAAAATTTTATTTTTTTGAAATTGAATTGAAACTTTCAATAATAAATATATAATTATATTACCACTTTAGAAATTACAAAAATATATTTGTTTGATCATGTGAAATGAAAATAATTGTAAAAATATATTTTTATTTTTAATTTATTCATAAAATAGATATTTTTGTACCAATGCTCCGATTATCATTCCTAAAGGCTCATTATTGTTAATACAAATATGCTAATAAATTAGTAGATATATGAAAAAAAATGTACACTAATTATAACAATTTTTTTTTAAATACCAAATATATATATGTATTATTCAGGTTGTACCGTTTGACCCCGTAGACCACGAATACCTCGACATCCTGGGACTTTGTCCAGGAATAAATCCCGTATGAATAGTGAGGTGAATGTATAGTGAGCTAATTAAAAAAAGAATGTATGCGCCTACGATACTACGTTGTAACAATAAAAATGAAATACTGAAAAAATGTACGGCAAATTCTAAATTCCATCCAATGCGTTTATGCGACAACCAAATAACTCTAATAAATGTATACAAACGACACTTAATAAACTCTAATAATCTCTATATAAATACTACCTACTTTTCAGTTTGTAAATATCCACACATAAAAATATATAAGATTTTAATTATTTCTCATCCCACTATCGAACAAAAAAAATGTTATGACAAAAAATGCATATATACATATTTTTATTGTATATATTCACAAAAAAAACGTAAAATGTTTAAAAATATAATCTACTCTGACATTTTTAACATATACAAAACACATAGCGAGCGATTCCCTTTATTTTTTTATTCGTTTTTTTTATTATTATATTTCATTTCATATAACTATACTATATATAAATAATTTGGCACATATAGAATTCATAATTAAAATAAAAAATTGAAATAATTATTATTATACATTTTTTTAATAAAAAAAAAACGTTTTTTTAAAAAACGTTTTCGTTTGTTCATATAAAATAAATTATCTTATTTTTCGTCTTTTTTTTATCACATTTAATTTACATTATAAATACAAATATCAAAAATAAAAAACCACGCATAAGAAAGACATTTAAATTATAATCGCAGGACTGTGTGTTTTCTTTATTTCTTATATATGCATTTATTTTTATTCAAATATTAAACCACAAATTCTCTTTTTATGCTTGTTATTATTGTTTTCTTTTTTGTACTTCCATTTAAAGCAGAAAAATTAATTCTCTAAAATAATAATAATAATGTACATATACATATAAATTATATATCCATTACGAAATGTAAATCATAAATTTTGAATCAGTCTTTTTCTTCTTATTTTAGGAATTTTGTTCTATATATTTATATGTAGAGGATACGTTTAAATATTTGGGACACATTTTTGTTCTTTTTGTTTTTTAAATATATATCTACATTCTACAATAATAATAGCTTTTCTATAAACTGAATGAAAATTTATTATGAAATAAAGAGAAAAAACTTTATATATGCAATATATATAAAAAAAAGGAAAAAGCATTACACATACAAATTATAAAACGACGAAATAAATGTAGGTCATAAAAACAAAGATTTTTCTACTTGTCCGGCTATATATTTATGTAAAAAATAAAACAGTTTATAAAATTCGATATATACACGACCTACATATATAATATATATATATAATAAATTTGCCATAACGAACCAACCGCAGATGCAATTAATTTCACATAAAAAATATATAATATAGTTATTCGCTAAATTTCATAATAAATTCAAATGTATAGGTTCAATTTATGGTATTCCCAGAAACCAACAAAACAAAATTCCCAGAAATATACTTTACATTTTTATAAAACATTGAATCCTTTTTTAATGAACTTTCGAATATGTATGTAATAATAACGCACATCGAATAACAAAAAAAAAATATTAATAAATATACGCCCAATGTCCTTTCTTGATAAATTGATAAATATATGGGAAATTACTGTGAATATAACTATGGGAAATTGATCTTTCTATTTTTGATGCCTTTATTCCTTTGATGTGTATATTCGGAACACGAACCTTTAATAACGCCATCACATATGTTTAATATCATTTCATTCGTTAGAGGCATTTTCCAAAAAAAAACAAACTAGATTAGAAATTGCTTGAATGTCAATTTTAAAAAATCTTAAGAAAGTAACCTAAATTCATAACGCCCGAACGAATTTTAAAGATCCCAAATTAGTTAAAGAGAAAACGGAAGAATCTTTATATCATATATATAATATATACTTCAATTTATTATTTGTATGTAAATTATAAAATTACAATTTATTCGTTTATGGCCTGTGAACCAACACGCAAAGTAAATCTACAGTAAATGTTTCTGTATTTATGCGAAATATGTATATGCATATACCTGTCTATATATGTCCATGATTAATATATGAATGAATAGCATGTTTTATTATAATTAAATTAATATTAACATTAACAAAAGTTTTAGTTGATACTACAACAATGCAATCGCATATTTATAACATCATATATCCATTCTATTTATATACGTAAATGCATAAAAACCATATCATATCCGATAATAATCTTTATAGAAAATGTTCAGATTCATTAATGACAAAGAAATATTTCTTCACATATGATTATACAATAAAGAAATCAAGGATAATATATCTTTTGAAATGAATTGTCATACGATGATATAAAAAAAGGAACTTGCTAAAATGATGTTTATATAATTTATACGTTTGAATGGAAAACAAATACACGCACTTTTCTGACTATATATACACACATTCATTATGTGGATGATTATTTGGTAAATTATATGCCATGATATGATGGTGGTACATAAATATATAAAACAGAAATCTATATGTATAGAAAATGTTCATATGAAATGTATACAAATATATTATATGAAGATTCATGGTATAAGTTCTTGATGTATATACATATGTATATAAAATACCAACAGAAATATTTCATATCTTATTAGCAATGATGGAATATATATATAACAACACAAAAAAAGTGAACAAATTTTATCATATACGATTTCGCTATACGCAATACACAAAAACCGAAGCAATCCACACATTATATAATTTCTATATTATATAGGACTATACATTTACGAAGTTTTTTTAGTCCCATTCATATATATTTTAGTCAGAATAAAGAAGGAGTTATCGCAAAGATATATTAAAAAAATTATTCACATTCAGTATTACAAATGATAAAATTCACTTACGTTCAGTAAACGTGACTTATTGGTTAAATCATTATGGATTTTATTTCCAAGTCTTTTATCACTAAAATAGAAGATAAATAATCAAAAGCCTCATCCGCTCCATTGGTTTCTCCACCTTTCCTCGGAATCGATTTGACCGATTTGGCTGAAATTTTTAATACAATATGCGTTCGTGTGTGCGCTGGTTAAGTTCGAAGAAGATAAATCACAAAGAACAGTTATAAACTTGCACTTTTGTATTTATAGTTTGGATAGCAAATGTGAAAAATTAAATGTCCTGCCGCACGACGGCCCAAATGCAAATACAAGGTATTATTAGGGATATTTTGTTTTTGGTCCATCCGATCAACTTGAAATTTTGTATATGGAGAGGTTTGTTAAAAAATTTAAAAAGTTTTGTATCGGGGTAATTTTTTCTCATCCTTTTTCTGAACCCATCACATATATTATAATTCAAGTTGTTTAGTGAAAAATGAATATATATAAGTTTGGTTCATCATAGTACAATTTTATGCCGAATTGATAGATGATGAATGCCAGAGTTGTTACCAAATACGTTACCCTTCTAGGTGTTGGCCTAAAGCAGTGATTTTTTTATTATTAAATATCAAACTTAGATGGAAACAAATATATATAAAAAAATAACCTCACCATATCTAATAATATATTATTTGAATAGGAAAAACGAAGTTTTGTGATTATACTTGTTCTTATATCTTGTTGGTTGGGTTGGGGTATACATACTTTTTTTTTCTGCAGTCAAGAATAACAAACGAGTTTAATATTTCATTCAATTCTTTTTTTCTTGTTTTTTTTTGTTCTATAAACTATACGCAAATATATTTGAAATGTGATGTGTGATGTTTATAAATGAATATACATATGTAATGATACATATATCTTCTATATATAATAATATCTATAAATATATCTCTACAACTATATATTATAGGATGGATATACAGGAGATAGACGCATACAATAAATGTATAGCAAAAGAAATTCAAATATATTTCTATATTTATAAAACCATATAACATATATGTTCGGTTTATTTTGAATTGAGTTTTAATATGATTTTATGATATATGAGAATTGTTTTTTTTTTGTTTTCTATAGCTATCACGGGTGTATAACACAAATTTATACTCGCATATATAAAAATATAATTCTTTCAACTTTTACGAGATCGGTAAGGAAATTTGTCTAACACCATATATAGATATATAAAAGGTTATAGAGGGTTATACGAATATATATATAACAAAGCAATGTCATATAACAATATTAAAAAACATTTTTCGACAAGTTTAATAGCATAAATATATATGCTAAAACTTTTGAAACGCGAAATGATTAATAATTCTTTAATGAAAAATGCGATTGCGGCGAGAAAAAGTCAATCGTTTACAAAAAATCACTTGGGATTATTATCGAATATTACATATTAAAAATTCCATTCATTATGAATATCGTCCTACAATTCAAGGTGCTTTATTGAAATATTTTTTTTTAATTATAGATATAAAGATCATTCACTTTTAAAGAATATTAAGGAAAATATTTGAAACATATATGTATATTATTATATAATTTATATTTTAGCAATTCATAATGTTTTTATATGTATTAATTATATAATTTTCATAACTCTCATGATGAATTTTCATTTATATAGTAATGAAAAGCAATTATTGAATAAGAACGTACTTTCATAGTATGTGACTTGTAGGTTTGGTTTTAAATAACACATTTTAATTAAGGTACATTTTTTTAAATTTTCGAATAAATATAAAATGGAGCTATATATGGTTAAGTTTGAAGATGGAGTATAGCAGAACATTCCTTTGAAAAATTCGTTTAGCTTCTGGTTTTTGTTTTTAAGAGATATTATGAAAAATATTCCCGGAATTCATTTCTGATTCCATCCCCTAAAGAAATTCGTCCAATACAAATCCAATAGATTATATTATTCCGTTTCGAAGCAATTGAATTAAAATTTGGAATCTGGTATAGTTTAATGAAAAAGGTAAAAACTTATATATATCGAGCATCGATGGGGCTATAATTGGATATAAATATTAATCGAAAAAATCAAATTCCCGGCCCGGGCCCACAAGTACGTTCTTCCCGTTTCGGTTGTTTGCCTCACAGTATTTTTTATTACATATTGTAAAAAGTAAATATAAATTAAAAATTAATAAATAAAAAAAAAGGAAAATTAAAATCAAGTTGGGAAATATGTCAAAACCAGATCATCAATTCTTATATATAATTCTTATGTTGAACGAAACTGATGAAACGAAGGGTAGGTATATATATAGTGTGTGTGCGTGTGTGTGTTTTAAGTTGAGCAAACAATTAGAAACAAAATAATTGTAGTATACAATTTGTTACACATACATATATTGTACAATATATGAATGAATGAATAGCTTAAAATTATATTCATCATTATATTTTTAATTAAAAAAAATATATATATAAAATACAGTCTGCAAAATAAAACGATTATTTAACTATAACAAACAAATGTCTATCGCTTTGTCCAAATATATAACATTGTGTGTCGTATATTGAAAGTATATTTCAAACATGTATTTAATATAATTATTGTTATATCTGCTAACGAAAAACATGTATATATGTGGGATGCCAAATACTATAAATAATTAAAATGAAAATCGAAAAATATATTTATTTAATACATAATTTTACAAAATTAACAATTTGTATAGATTTATTATATATTTTGCATTTGTATATTAATAAAAATAATCGATTAATTAATCAACAACCACAAATAAGTTTATAATTTATTTTGTCAAAAAAATATCTAAATATATAATATTTTATAAATAAAATTAAAATAAACTTTGTACCCACTTTCATACCTCATTATATATATATATTAAAACATTTAGTAATAGATGTATAATTCATCAATAACAGTTTTAAGTATATTTATTTATTTAAATTTGCATTTGAAAAGTGAATTAAATGAATTATATTCGAATTTGTATTTCTATATGTATGTAAATATATATACGAAACATTTAATTTTACCAAATAATAATATATCAATAAAATAGTATATTATATTTGTTAAATTCAATTGAAATATTTTTGATTTAGTTAATTGGATGTGAGTGAGTTCTAAACTTGTGTGTATAATTTAGCGAATTCTATATTCAAAGTGAACAATTTTATATTATATAATATGATAATATATATTCGATATATATATAGATAGATACCATATAATTATTTGAGATAAACAATAGACATATACAAATATATGTATAGGAAGAATATAAATACATATTTTGTATATTGTTGAATTATACATGAATTTAAATTACATTCAACCAATTATAAACTACAATTCCATATATTTATTATATATCTTTAACAAGCATTTTATTAATTAAACGTATTGTATACACAATATTCTATATTCAATCGAAATACAATATTTAACAGAAATAGTTTACATTGGATTGTATTTATCTATTTCGATATAGATACTATAAATAGAATAGGTAGAACCTAAATTTTATTTATCATATTATAAAATACATGCACCTATAAATTCAGAATAAATATATATTATTTATCTTGTATATACAAATATAATTAAAACCACTTAAATTCCCAAGTATTTCCGTAAATTTTACAAGAATGTAAATATAGAGAGAATTTATTTGGTAAACCGATTAGTTTAAATATTGTTTTGCTCACATGTACATAAACATATATATATAATCATTTATATATTACTTCGAAATGTAGGATATATTAAATTATATATATTTGAAAAATTTATAATCTATGAAAAATATATATAATATAAAATCTGTATATATTATTCTGCCTCTATAAACCACATAATATATTATAATATGTAATTTAAACTAAAATCATATATTTAAAATAAATAAACATATATTTTGATATTTAACTAATTTTAAGATTCGAAAACCATTAATTTTGTAAGTATTTGTAAGAAATTAACACTCTATTATTGTTATACAACTACAATAACTGGAAAAATTAATGAATTTCATACAATTTATTTTACAATAAATCGTATTATTACTAATCAATTTTACAAATAAAATAAAATTTATATAATAATTATATAATAATTTATAAAATAAAAAAGAAACCTTAAATAAAATAAGATTTTTAAAATACATTGTAAAAAACGAAAAAAAGTAATCAATAAAAATGAATATACTTTATAAAATAAACATTAAATAATATCAAAACTTCTCTGAATTTAATCATAATAGTTATAGGTATATTGAATCATATATCGTTAGTATGTATATAATAACAAAATATATGGAAGAAAAAAAATAAAAAAAAAATAGCGAAAAAATAAATTTGGAATCACGTTAATATATTATATATTTTATTATACACAACAACTCAATCCATTTTGTATACAAATAGCACATACTATCCCATCATCATCATCACACAGCCACAACACCCACTTACACATAGTACTCCATTATTATATATATAAGAGAAATTTATTGTTAAAAAAGAAAATCTGATTTATATAATGATAGAATTCATTCTATATATATATATTTATTTTTACCTTTACACAATATTTTATTTTTGTAAATAATTTTTCTTACTTTATATATACCTATTAAATTGTGTCCATTCAGTCACATATATTTTTAAAAAAAATATCTAAATCCTATTAAATTCTTTATTGATTGAAAAATACTTATTTCCTTTTCTTTAAAATAAAATAAATACATTTATTGAATATATAGGTATTATATATATATATATATATATATATACTTAGATGTTGAGTCAAAATATTTATTATAAAGTAACTATATATTATATATAAAGGGTCATCAAATAAAGGTACTTAATATTTATGATTTACAAAAAAACCCTTATATAAATGGCTGTGTCTGAATAAAAATAATAAATAAATACTAGGACATCAATTTTTGGTCACACAATCGATAATAATGGGTATGCTTTAAGGTAATTTAATGTTTACATTTGGGAAATTTAACAAATAGTAACGTTATAATAATGGAAACTAAACTTCATTAAATAATTATTACTTTAAATTGTTCCATTTACGGATACAATTTTCAAAACTTAAATATATTAACCATTGAATGGTTTTTATTTCAATTTTAATATACATATACATAGTTGTTATTTCATTACCCGGCACACAAGTCCATTATCGTTTTATTGTTCACAAAACTCTTATTTTATATGCTATATAAATAATATTATTATATTGCTAATGAAGCTTGATTATTACCAAAAAAAAAAAAACTCAAATTGAAAGAATTGTGATTGAGATTTGTATCTATACACGCTGCTGTTATTGATTATTTTATTTTTATATATTTTACATCAAGTTCAAAATGATATTTAATGAAGTAAAATAAAAATACACTTAAAGTTAAAATATATATTAAATTAATTTAATGAATTGCATTTGAAAATTGTTTTATATATACTGATATGATGCTGTGAATATTAAATTTTAAGTTTTTATCCATACTTCAAAATATACTTGATAAATATTAAATATATATATTATGATTACATTTTATATAAAGTTCATTTACATTTCATATTTCATATATCTACAGAAATCAATATTATTATTAGTTATCAACATATAGATTTTATATAGCAATATAAAATATTTTAATAGACATAATGATGGTTTAACAAAATTTATATATACAGGAGATTATGTATGATAAATATACAATATACATATCTATGAATAAAACGATAAAACCAATATTTAAGATAGACAACCATGGACAAATATCGAAAAGACCATATCTATATATATTGAATTATGTATCGGTATATTCAATTATATTAGTTAGTAATACTCGAACTCTTGAACTTTTATATATTAATATTAAAGGGATAGACATTATATATATTATAAATATATAGTATATATAAATATGTGTAATTATATAGGTTGATCAACTTTATGTTAATTAGTCAATGTATTGTTTGGAAATAATAATAATAATATTATTGCGTATATAATAAACAAAGGATTTTCAAATAATCCTTTCAATTATTATATATAATATATATTTTATGTAGTCTAGCAAGTTCATAAATTAGTATCATATCGAATTCTTTCTATATACATTAAAGTTTTGTAAAATATAAATTATAAAATTCTTAAATGTACATAAAACTCCAAAATATTGTATATGGTTAACGTATGTATCATAAATATTTGGACAAAATACAAACGCAAGAAATTATGAGGAAATAAAACAAAATTTCGCATTACAACAAACAATCGGTTTTAGCGTCTAACAACAACAGGCTGTTGTTGTTGTTGTTGGTTTCTTTTATTTTGTGGCTTTTAAGGTGTTGGTAATTAACCGTACGACCAACCCAATTCACTCTTATTAAGTACATTTGATGTTCAAATGAAAGTATATGAAAAAAATTATTTGCGATTACGCGTATTTAAATTGCTCGTGCACAAGAAACCCAAGATTACATTTTGCAACATTCTCCCAATGAATGATATAGTCGTAGAGTGATATCCAAATATCAAATATATCCAAATATACAAATATATTTTGCAACATTCTCCCAATGAATGATATAGTCGTAGAGTGAATTCAATGATATCCAAATATAAGAAGAACGTTCAACATAAAAATATTAATAGAAATAAAGCCAATTTTGAATAGCACAAAATTGAATTTATTGAAAAAGAAAACGGAAAACACAATCGGGATGAATGCACGCAAATTATAGTCAGAGAATTCGATGTACAAAAGATACTATTAGTCGTAATTTGAAGAAAATGGTGATCGAAAGATAAGAAAGGAATGTTAAATCATGTTACTCTATGCTAATAACTTCATCTTATAAAACCAGATCTGGCGTCCTGTCACCATCACAGAAACTTCCACAAAAAAAATATATATCATTTCATTATTGTTCAGCTACTTATGACAAATACGTTACAATATAAAAAATGTTATATATGGGGGTGTGACTCTACATTAGTACAGTGTTATTATTTATATATAAATTTAACATTTAAAAAAAAAAAGAAAATGTAACCAAAATAATGTATTACATATTTTATTATTTTATTGTTCTGTAATTAAATATATGTGTATAGATATAGTCTTTATAAATTGAGTATATTTGTATAATGGTACGAGTAATTATTAGAAAACTTTTGTTTTGTATTTTCAAAAATACCCTACACTCTAGAGATTTATAATATTCATGTACACATAAAGGTCAAATTGTTTTGTTTAACTGTTTTATGTATCGAATTTTAATATAATGATACTAATGCTAACACGTAATACATCAATACGATAAAATTATTAAATATATTTTAAGTAAATTTTTAGGTTTCCAATATTAACAAACAATAACAGTAAAATTCTATAATAATATTAATTCAATTTATAGCATGAATTCTAAAATCATGAGATCATAAGGGTATACGAAAAAAAAATTGAAATATGGATTATTTTAATTAATTTTCATTTAAAAATAATTATTGGAGCTTAAGGTTGGAAATTGTAACGAAATCCACCATTTATAGTCCTCATTAGATTTCCATTCATGTTGCAATTTTCAGAATTTCATGAATGGGGCAATATTTCAATAGTAAAAATGATATGATTTTAATTAAATGTTCTTAAATTTAAACAATATATATATATATAGTGCATATACTGTTTCAAAATTTTAAAAATATACCATTTATCACATGTATCAGAATATAAAATATACGAAATAAATTTTTCAGTTTAATCTCAAAGGACCTTGATGATGCGATATTATTAAATAGCTTTTAAAAGACTGAAATTGTATATATATTATTTAAAATTCAATTATATTTTTATAAATATAGAAACGCACACATATATGTAGTTAAATATATATATATATATAATTTAAAAATAAATACCAATTTTAAATTCTTTATATTATTTATTATTATAAATAAAATACTTGTTTTTGTATTTCCATACATTACATACATTATGTTAGATACATTGAATTTTTTGTAATTGAATTTTATAAAATAACAAACAAAATACAATTCGAAGAATATATAAAATAAAATGTAAAAATTAAATATATACGTATTTATATATACATTATTAGTGTGACTGACGACGATAACAATATTTTTTGTTTTTATAATTTAAAAAAGAATAAAGTGTTTATATATAAAATAATACTTTGTATAATAAACAATGAAAAATTCAATTGAAATTTTATCGATTTATAAATAATGTATATGATATAAAATATAAATACTTAAACTCTTTCTATTCAGTATCTCTGTACTTTAAGAAGATATATTCGAAACACTTTAATAAGATACAATAAAACAATGTACAAAATAAATAAATTTTCTATATAAACAATATATTTTCCTTTTGCATTGTATATAGAAACATATGAATAAAATTAAGAAAATGTCAATTCATGCGGTAATGGATGAATAGAAATGTGCATCCATGTTCAAGAGGATTATACAAAAGGTAAAAATACTTAAAATTTTGACTATTTCTTCTATGAGGAATTTTTTTCAAAACGATTGTTTTTTTTTCTGCACTGAAAACCAGAAATGTGAGGAGCATTTAAACCATTCTTTCAAAACTTTAGACGGACGTAAAGTAAAGATATACACGATACATGTACATAGTCGCAAAACCCAAGCGAGGTACCTGCTTAGTCAAAAAGAAAGAATACATCCCTGTTATTAAGTGGCCTTTTCCAGGCCCAAAAGTCAGATACCCCTCATAGAATTTAAGAAAAATGTGCAATATTGTTTGAAATTAATTGATTCTTTAGTAGAATATTTTATCAATGACTCGTTATAAATGAAAGACCACTACAAAATAATTTAAAAATTCTGCGCGCCCACCATGCACGGTGTATAAAATTACACTATATAAATATTTTTGATTAAATGTTATACATTAATTATATTAAGTTTATATATACATACATTTTTCTTTAAACATATTAATTTTTAAAAAAATTCCATATTTATAACATTAAAGTAAAAAATATAGAATTAGATAATGTTTATATATAGCATGACTTTCAAATAAAAAAAAATTAAAACAAAAAACGAAAAGGATATAATAAGCTATTTTAAACAAACATTATATATAATTTTATAAAATATTTTCCCAAATATTTTTGTTAAACATATATATACTACGATATATATATCAGATGAAAATAGACTAAACCTTTCCATATCTAAAAAAAAAAGCCCATAACATCCATTATACTAAAAAAAGGTTTTATTTCAAATTCCATTTCATATACTTAATATACAATATATTGTAGAAAAATTCATATAAATATATTTTATTATTTATATTTATAGTATTATAATTTATTATTTTATATACATATACTTATAATATAGTACAATATATTTTATTTTAATATTCATGCATTTCAAATAACATATTTTATATATATATATATATATATATATATGCACACACAATCGTGATCGCACATCCCAACCAAAAAGTAAAAACGGGTACTTTAAAATTTATATATTTGTATTGGTGCTCTAGATATCTTTTATGTTTATTTCATTTATATATACATATATCCGCACGAATTCAAAGGGATTCTTAATTTATTTTTATTCAAAATCAAATAAACTATAATATGAAATCATACATGCCCAATTCAGATATTTGCCTATATATATTATTTTTATACAATGGAAAATATTCCCATATATGAATATTTTATTATATGTGAACGTTCCACATTGATACTTAAGATTTTTTATATTGTTTATAATTTGACTTTAATTTGGCATTCTTTCTAATGCATTGTATCTAAAGTTGATAAATTACATATCCTTTATTTAGAAATATGTATGGCAAAATATTATGGACAATGAATGGACAATAAAAATATACCATTGAAAATTAATTAAAAATGTATTTTGTGTTTATAACTTATCCCTTGATGGAATTATATTCTTCTCTATAGGATATCTCTCAAAATACCAAATAATTGTGTTACAAATTGTACTTGAACAGCTGAGTAGAATTAAGATTTTGTTCAGATATACATGGATTAAAACTTCAGGAATTTCATACAATGTTAAATTCGTAATCAATAAATATAAAGTAAATAAATGCATTTCTTTAAGAATATGTTAAAAAATTTTTTGCATGAATCATAATACGATTACGATACGATTGATTATATTGTTGAGAAAAATTACGATAAACGTAGAGGTGACGATTGTGATACGTTTTTTAATATGGTATTCATTTTAATTTTGATATAATATTAGTGAATTAGAGAACCAATTTCGTACGCATAATTGTCTTTCTATTTAATTCAGAGAAAACTATTCTATATATAACCAATAATATAACTCAACAGATTAATTGAATTAAAATAAAAAAGATAAAGTTAAAGGTCATTTCGTGATGTCGTTCATTCAATACTTTCTCCACTTCAAACAAACAGAAAAAAAAAACAAATATATATATACATTATTTAATATTCATTGGTTATTGAATATTTTATGAATATGACATGTATGTATATGTATAATAAACATTTTGATGGAATCATTTTCAATGGTATATATCGGCGATATAACAATATCGTGAAAAACATTTTACATTCAAATAAAATAATAATAAAAAAATAAAACCATTTTCATATTAAAATTGAACAACAATTTTATACTCCCAAAACTGCTATAAAAACACAAAATATATATGCATATTAAATATATATATATATATATAAATACACGTATATAAAAAAAACTCAATATTTCTACGTATATATAAACATATTTGCATATAAACAAACATATACATTTTTAAACAATGTCAATTTTCATTTATTATGCACATCACATATTTAACTTATCAATAATGTATTGTATATATAGAATATAGATAGTATATAAAGTATTTATATATAAATCTATAATAACAAAAAAAAAATAAATATGTAAAGCATTTGCACGTATATATAAATAAAGTTGGATTGGGTAAATTTGTATATGGGTATACTATATACACAGAAGTATAGAGCAATCTCATATGTACATATACAAAAAAAAAATATAAAATAAATAAATATTTATAGAAAATCACATTCCATACATACAACAATATAGGAGAAACAAAAATATATATACATGAACGTTTTCTATATATACCAATATATTTCGGTCGTTTCTTCATTCCAAAAGTCTATATAAGAAAAAGGAAATTTTCTACATATAATATTAAAAACATTCAATATAACATTTTTTTTGTATACATTTTCTTTTGTCATTATTGTTTGTTTCATTTTGAAATAAATATTTTTTTTTTGTATTTAAATGTAAATTTGTGAATTTTGTTAAAAACAAATAACCTATATTATGAAACGGTATATATAGTCAATAATTTGCATAATGCAACACTTTGGGATATATAAATTATACATATACCAGAAAAATTGTAATACATACATTTTCCATTCCATTTTCCAAATATTACACACACACACACACAAAATCACTTTTTTACATTAAATAGATAAGTACATATCCATCTGTAAATATATATATATATATATATATATATATATATATAAAAGTGTAAATATAATGAAAAACGATGAAAATTATGTTGTAAAAGGTTATGGGCATGTAAAACCATCAGAAAAATGAATTAGGAATAAATTTTATATGGGGGTAATAAAAAAATATGTTTGGGTTTTTTTTTGGTTTGGTTTGGTTTGGTTTGGTTAAATATAAATAAACTTTTTTTACACTATAAATGCATATCATTTATTTACACTTAATATATATTGTGTATAAATTTTTTTAAGGGTTGTTTTGTTTAAGCAATTTTCTTTTTTTTTTTTTTTTTTCTAATATATGTATACCCATTGAAAAATAAAATGATGACATTACAAACATAGCACATATAAAAATATAAAATGACAATGTACATGCAAATGTGGCCATATTATATGTATAGGGATCGATTTAAAATATATATATAAACTATAAATATTTTTATCTCATCGTAAACATTTATACAAATTTATTTTGCAATTCTATGCAAACTTTTTGAAAATATTTTTTTATATACGCATATATAGATTATTCGTTATTTGCATATATGATGAT
Organism: Dilophus febrilis; assembly: GCA_958336335.1. NCBI lineage: Eukaryota > Metazoa > Arthropoda > Insecta > Diptera > Bibionidae > Dilophus > Dilophus febrilis. The sequence goes on along the minus strand of OY284470.1, from coordinate 11,412,683 downwards.
GGTCAAAAATGGATATCCCATTTCTTTTAATGTATATAAGTTTTTATAGTAGTTTATGTTATTAAAACATATTTATATGGAAATTTTCTTTTAAATTTATATGAAATGAAAGTGCATATAAGAGTGGTTGTTTGAAAACATATGAGTTATTTTGTCGTACTGCTTTTTAGTTTAGGTTTATTGGAAAATATTCGATGCAAAATTGTAATGTTGTTAAGGTTACAAAAAATCGAATTTTATCTACATCAGAAAAACAGTAAAAATATTTGAGAATTTTCCAATAGTCATATTTTCCAACCTTTCCAATTGTTTTCCATAGTCGAATTTTTTATGTATCGCGGAAAAACAATAGGAATATTTATACATTTTTCATTTGGAATATTTTTAAACCATTCTATAAGTTTTTCCATAGCATAATTTTTATATACGTCGAAATACATCCAAGGGTTTCGTTGCTTTTTCCAACGGTGCCGGTCAGTAGGATATATTTATATTATTCAAATATATAATTTACATAACATAAATAAAAATTTAAAAATATATTTATCTTTTATAAATGTTTCATCTGTACAATATAAATATATATAGTTCAACGTGTATTTTATAAGTTTAAAATAAGTTTAATATTTTACATTCATGTGTACATATATAAAATTATATTTATTATTCCAATTATCAAAAGATTATAGAAATACATATATTTGTATAGTATATATTCCTATATATACCTATACATATTTCAGCTAAATTAAAAATTTCTTAATTTTTTAATGGAAAATTTATTAAATAAATGTTTAAAATTCATCTTATGTTAGTTTCAACGTGACTGTATTTTGATAATTTATTTATTATTATTTTTTTTTTCCATTTTCATGGCATAATTTTAAGGAAAGTTGGTTATATTTTTAGAATGTATGAATATTGAATATATATATATAATATACAAGTGAATATAAGTAGTAATGTTTTCTATTAAGGATATGTGACAGGATTATGTTTAAAAAAAATTATGTGTGTGACAGGATTATGTTTGTTGAAATCTCGATATATTGAATTACATTAAATTGGTGTAAATTCTACACAATTACGACGATTCATTTAGAATTTTTAGGAATGTAATAAAATCGATTTGACTATTATTTAATATGGAAACTCTATTACGAAATTAAGAATAAACTCGAGAAGCAATGAAATATTTTCAATTTAACAGTCTTATTTGTTTTGATAAGAAAAAACGCTGTTGATAAAATAAAATGTTATCAATTTTAACACCGTTTATAATTTTTTTTCTCATATACTTCAGATCCAGATTATAAAAAATTAATATATTAATTTAATCCTTTTAAAAATCGTATTCCATATTTCATTATGCATAAAATTATTCCTATGAGAATGTTTTTATAATAAAAATAATACCGATTGAACATTGTGTTATTTAAAAAAGAAAATATGACAAAAACATCTTAATATAATCGTATAAAAATTTATTAAAATTAAATTTTATATATACCGCACTCACTATCTAGACTTTATTTTGATATATCAACTTATATACTCGTATATGTTAGAGATCTACCTTTAATGCTTTAATATACTCATCATATCCCGTATCTTTGTATAAATAAAAGAAAAAATCGCGATAAAATTCTAATATAAATGAAAATATTTTTATGTTTTTTTTTTGCTATTTAAATTCCCAATGAGAGATTCATTTAATGATTTTTGCATTTACATTTCATTCTTTCATTATTTTTGTGTAGATTTTTTTTATCATGCCATTTTTATACAATTACTTATTTTATTTTTATGTTCATTTCAGCGCATACACAGCTCTACATGTGTATATATACACAAATATTTATAATATATTTTCGCTATTAGACTTAAATTTATAAGTATGCACACGAGTAAGTAAGTGGATTTTGTGTTAACTTTAACGAATAATAATAATAATACGAAGAAGAAAAGCCCATAAGAGTTTATTTTTTCTTGTAATATATGTATTTATTTATACATCTGTACTCTATATATAAATAATATAATCTTATATGTGTAAAAATAAAACTCATCAAATAATCCCTAAAGGATAATTTACGAAAGAAAAAGGGATAAACAAAATATGTATATAACTATATAGATGTACATAAATATATAAATGGTATGTTTTTAAATAGGATTATCATCATCAACAAACAAGCGGAATTATGAATATGTATATCTGTATATATAAGTATAATTATACATATATTTAAAAATAAATATGTGCGCGATTTGTTTTTTCCTTGTTGTATTCCTTTTTTTTATGAATGAATAAATTAATGATTTTAACGTCTTGTAAATAATAAAAACGTTTAAATACGTACAAAATTTTTATAATTTAAAATGCATAATCTGAAAATACAAAAATAAAAAAAAACATTATCAAAAATCAATATTGAATAACCATTAAAATTTATAAATATTAATATAAGGATTCACGAAACAGATATTATTTATGAATAAAAGTGCTCGATTATAAAGATTGTTTATTAAGAGAAACGAAAACAAAAAACGGATGAATATTTTTGGATGAATATTTTTTGTGTTTTAATTTTTAATAAATATGTAAAATAATAAATTTTTCTTAATACATACTTATATTTATAAATAAGGAAATTTGATAGAAATTAAAAAAAAACTCGAATTAGAATGTAAAGCATTTAAGGTGCGGTTACCATGAAGCTGTACCATGAAGTTGTAAAATATGATTAAATATAAAAGATACCCATGTAACATTAAGCCCTATATAAAGGCTGTATATCAGCATTATATCGGTATTTGTATTCTTTAACCTTATATCAAACCTATATTAGCATTTTAATTCTATTTGATACCCTATATCAGCAATCTTAGGTTTATATAATGCGTACGTCCTATATTGGCCCTATTTTGGCATTTATATTCTAACACATATTTAAGAGCCTTATATCGGAATTTATAGATTGTATTAGGGCTTGAGACCAATAATATCCTATTATGACCAATATACGACAATACACCAACACACAATTGGCGTATATTAGCCTGATATTAAACTTATATTACCAAAGCATTATATATCTTATTTTATTCAAATATAGGGCTTAATTCAGCCCTATATAAGATTATTTATATACGATATAAGGTATGTTAAATATAAGCCCTATATTATTATTTAAATCGTTATATACAGCTTTTAAAACTTATTAAATTTTACGAATTCCAATATACAGCTAAAACATGATAGAATTTATTTAATGCTATTATACGGCTATAATTATATTTAGATAATTATATCTATTATTATAATTAAATGATTTTCAATTATAAAAGATAACACATGTTTTTATTATTGAATTATAAATAAAATGCAAATAAAGCATTCTCTCTAAATCGATTTATAATAATATCAGTAAAACACAACAATATAAACATATCACGCGTAGGTAAATGTTAACATCACACACTCCAAGGTTGCGGTTCACGGTTCATATCTCGGTGCGGTCAAGTAAGTAAACTTTAACATTAAATTTAACTGATAAGGCAATTGTAATGTAATAAAATAAATTAATTAATGGATTCAAAAAAATAAGATAACATCATAAAATAAAATCTGGTTATAAAAAAAAATGTTTTTTTTATTATTCTTGGGCAAATCTTAAGCTTTATAGTGGTTTTCTTATTCTTATCTAGACTTATATAAGTTTTATCAGCATTATATGAGAATATATAAGTATTTTATAGTTTTTATATAGTACTATTTCCAAAATAAGACTCACGACGTAAACTACCTTAATAATGCTAATATAGGTTCTTCACCCTATAACTAAATAAATATTCTTATATATGACCTAAACAAGCCCTATATAATAATGGAAATTCTGATATAGAGCCTTTTTAAGCCCTATAGACCGTCCACTTCTTATGGAAAAAATACCAATATAGGGCCGATATAGGACCTTTGATTAGCATTATATCGTATCACAGAATGCTAAAATTGCTACATGGGTATAATATAAAACAACATGTATTTAGAAACAACAGCCTGAAATATCTTTGGAATTTACTACTACACAAAAACTTATGAAACATGATTAAAATAAAACCTAATCTTCTAGATAAATTCAAAATTATCTAACTAACCTAACTATATATGTAAATTCATTCAACAAATACAATTATCATAATTTTTTTTAATTTACTTGCTATATTTATAATAAAGTAATAATTCTTGAATCTTGATTATTCAACATATATATCTATTTATATACATTAACAAAAATATAAATACGACGATGATTTAGTGCAGACAAGTTCATTTCAATAAAATTCTAATATGTTATAAATGAATAAATTAAATATACGATAAATTAATTATTTATATATACCTATATATATATGTATAAATGAATAATTTCAATATACGATCTTTTATATACGAGCCATGTATATGTATATATATATGATGAAAAAGATAAATGAAAACAAGAAAACGGCATACATGGTATTATATTACATATATACAGATATACATATATGTTATAGACCAACGAATATATCAGCTTCTAATTCAAGATACAGTGTTAAAGTATAAAATAAAAAAATAGAAATAAAACTCCGTAAAGATAAACAAATGAAAGCATATATGGTGGAAAAACAAGGTGATATATTTTCAATAAATATTTATAAGTATAATATTGTTATAAATATATACCTACACGGTATATATAAATTTATCTATCCCTATATATACATATATATATATATATAAACTTATCTCTATACTGGAAAAGCGTATATATCGTACATTATATGTGGTATGGTATATATATCATATATAGGTTTATTCTATATATTGTAGTAAGAAACGAAAAGAGATTAGCCGCAATATATAGTATATATAGTAGATAGAATATTATAAAAATTGTACATTGTAATGGAATTTCTATGTATATATAAATTGTATATAACATTTATAACTATATACGTAGATATGTTTTATAAAACCTGATTTTGTTATCTTATTTTCTTGTATATATATATATTATTTTTTTCTCGTCGTATTCGCAATTTCTGTATGTTTTCACAGATTTTCCCTAAATAAAATAAAAAAATCTTTCTGTCTTATTATTTATAAATACAGATAAATACATATATATATAGTTCTGTATAAAGTATTTCTATTGTATATATAACATCTTGCGTTCGTTTACATTTCTATAATATATATATATATATATATATATATATATATAGATACAAATATAAAATAATACATTTATCACAAAATAATATACAACAAAATGTATATAAAAATCTAATCTAAAATTTTTCTTCTTTTAATATGTACATAATACATGAAGTGCGGAAAATGGATGAGAATTTTTGATTATTTCTTCATTTTTTTTCTTCTTTTGGTTCGTATTATTTATATTCTTTTGTCTTCAAAATATTGTACTATATCTGTTTGGTTTATTTTATTTTTTTATGTCAATCTTTATAACATTTGTTTCATTTTGATTGAGTGAAGATAGCTGTATCAAAAATAGTTCGATTGAATTAACTCAATATCTATACACATATAATAATATTTATATACAAACACGCATTTGTTGTCCATTGATTATGCACATTCTTTTTATTAATGTCAACGCATGAATATCTTAAACTAAGATATAATAATAAATCTGTCTTATATATAAATATCATTAACACCATATAATATTCTATACAAAAATAAATTATATTCATGATGATATATCTATAAATATCCCAAAATTTAAATTTATATACTCAAATAAATTAACCATAGGATGCATATATGCGGATATTTTATTACTCATTGGATTTTAAAACGGCTGTAAAATGGTTTGGGATAGAATTACCTTATGTGTGGCACTTTAAAGATATATGAAATAGCCAGAAAACGTAACTGGCACTAGGTTTAAATATCTCAAGAATTAAGGAAGTTATTTAACATTTCATCTCTGTGTATAAAGATACCCGCGGTTTATGCAAAAGTGTAAAATTTTTGGTGTTGCTTCCTAGGGTTAAATATATATCGGTATATAAATAAAAGTTTTCCAATTTATATATAAATCACTAATTCAGTGATAAAATATCCTCATGCGTTGTTCAAATGAGTATATCATTAAAAATCTCATGAATTTTAATGCCAACCAATATATACAAATAACAATTTAATGATTATTTTTTTATGTTTTTGAATTTGCACATGAAATCACTACGTAAAATATATGGAAGATAGATAAAGATTAAAAATAAATAGTATATTGACAGAAAAAAAAAGAAGAGATTTTAATTTATTTTCAAAGGTATAAAATAAATGCACAGAAATTGACACATTATATAAAGGTTATACGTATACAGAATCCTTTTTTTTTGTCTGTTTTGTAAACTAAAATTCATTTAAAAATATGTCCACCTTTTTCATTTGCCAAACTATTAAAAATACAGAAAAAAAAAATGAAATAAGTTTTTACCAAAGAATATCTTTTATGCATAGTGTGAAATTTTTTTTTTATAAATGAGATAAAAAGAAGAAGAAAAAATAAAAATGTACAAAATCTAAACACATATTGTATTTTATATATATAGTGCTATATATAGAAAAAGAATTGTACAGAATAAATATCTATTTATATCATCCGATATATAATAAAATAAAATGCCACCATTGATGAAAATACGATTAAAACCACATTGAATACAGTATTATACAATATATCCGTACACCTTTGGATAAGAAAGATATCTAAAATATATATTGCTTATTTTGCATCACAAAACTACCAAAATATTTCATTTCATTACATCAACATTGAAATAAGATAACATCTTTAATTTTTTTTATAGGTATACATATAATGGGGGGTGGGTGCGGTTCGAATTTCCCCCAATCATTTAAGGTCATTTAATGTATTTTCCTTGTTTAGAAAAACATTTTTCATTAATTTAATAATAAAACCATATAATTATAATTATCATTTACATTATTTAGTTTGTATATGGTTCAGATTAAATATAATATGGTATGTATGAGGAAAAATACCACTTTTAATGTTTTATCAAATAATTCTGGTATTAATTATAGGATTAAAAACTACACTACTTGACTAAATATATTATATTATTAAGATGCACTGTGATTAGTGTAGGGACGAAAGGAGTATTGAAATCGTGTTAGAACACACATTCTATATGTGTGAATGTGTAGATAGATATGGAAGAATATAACTCTCAAACAAAGGTTTCGATAACAATTAAATTTTAATTTCCTCTATATTTTATTTATATATATGTAATATGTATAGTAACAAAAGAATAGGAAAATATTGACCGGACATGAAAATATTTAAAATAATTATTTATTTTAAAACATATTCCGAATTAAAAACAATATAATGATTACAATTTTGTCATAAAACGTATATACGATCACCAATAATTTAATTTAATTTTATAATAAAAATTAATATAAATACACAATCATAATAATAATAATAAATATAACCAATTGTCAACAAAATATTTTCAATTTCTATTTAATTTTATAAATTTATTATCAGGAAGTAAAACAATTTATAATGCTGTCAAATATTGTGTAATAAATGCTTTTATATAGGTAGGTAGGTTATATATATTCTTATATAATCCATTATACATAAAATGAAAATATCTATACAGTATAATATACATATATATATATCGCGCTATATATTCAGGTACATATCGAATTATTTTGTATTATTAGAGCAATATATATATAGTATTAGTACAAATCATATTACATTTAAATATAGGTGTATTGTATATAGATATGTTTAATAATAATAATCCTTTATATTAAATTTCTATAATAAATTTTCATATTATAAATGTGAAAACCATCAAGTGAAAGTTATTGATTATATATATATAGGAATAATATACGCATATGATGTGTAATAAATAGTACACTTTATAAATATATATAATAATATAAATTTAATGTTCAAAAATATATATAGCTACCATCATTGAAGGAAAATTTATAATCGTTTTTTGGTTTTATATTGAATACATTTTTGCAATTTAGCTAAAATCAATGCGTATATAAATATATGGAAATTTATTGGGTATTATTTTGTTGATTATATTATAAAATTATTTTCGAGATAAAATAAATAGATATAAGCGTATATATAGTAGAGTTTTCATAATAAGTACATGATTTATTGAGATGGGTTTATATGATGGTATAATATCGCATCGATAGTTAATGTAAAACCTTTAAAATAGATGTTCTCTGCAACCATAAAAGTATAGATACAGCTTTCCGTATAGAAATAATAACAATTAATATTATTACAATATAAAATGGAACAATAGTGTTATTAAAGTATAAAAGTTACAAGTCTAATATTATATGGACTCCAACAACACCAACATTCCCGCCGAGAGTGATTCGTATCTGAACGCATCAAATGAAATAACAGTACTTTATCGTTACATCCGGCGTCTGTATTGTATTTTAACAAAAAAATCATATTTTTAAATTCCAAATATTAAAAGTCAACAGAATAATTCCTTTTGAATACAATAGTGATTTTAAAATAACAAAAATATTATCCTTTTTTTAATTTTATTGAATAACACACCAAAACAATTTATTTATTAGTTTTATTTATTATCACAATGCAAAATTAAAGGATTTTATCGGGCGTATCGCAAAATATATTGTTTGTTATATTTAAAAAATTTTTATATTTCCATTTACATAAAAAAATTATCAAATATATAATCATAAAAACAAATAATCTATCGATATATGTGTTTCATTGCAATATATGCGAAATCGTTTAAAATTGATAATAAAACAATAATAAAAAATAATTCAATACTGTGATTATACATAAATATTCATAAACTAATAATAAAAAATAAAACGAAAAAAGATCGTACACTCAACTATGCAACCAAATCAAAATAATTAAAAAAAAACACATTATATGCAATTAACCCCTCATAAAAATATAATTTATGTGTTTCACAAATATTTATATAGGTAGTGGCGTATCCTGGTAATGTCCTAGTTGTCATATGACAACTTGATTTTTGCGAAAAAATCATATAAAAATTCAATATTTAAAAAAAAAATGTGTCCTGAAAAGTTTTTTTAACTTCACGTACTATTCGATATAGAATTGATTTTAAATAGTTTTGTTAAAAATAAATGTTGACAACATTCTTCTAAACACATCATATAAAAACTCAAAAAGGCCATATATTTTAAAATTAACTACAATTTCATTTAGAACGTACACACTTAATCACACTTAATCAGTAGGTTGTTACAATAAAATACTAACAACTTCCATTCCATTCATATTGTCTTATTTACCTATATTATCCTATTATGCTATTATATACAAATTCAACGATATGCATATGTATTTGAATTTAAGTTGTGAAAGCTTTGTTGTAACAACTCAATGGTTAAATTTGTTCTAAATAAAATTGTAGTTAAGCTTAAAATATATGGGCTTTTGATTTATTTATATGGTGTGTTTAGAAGAATGTTATCAATATTTTTTTTTAGCAACCTTCCATACATATGGTAAACTAACATTTTCATATATCGCACATGCTGTAATGTAGATACAATACAAAAACGAATGAGGTAAAGTATGAGAAATTAGTAATGTGTGTAAAAGAAGAAAATATATAATAAAATAATTCTCATTTAAAATTAACAAATTATGTTTGCAATACGAGCATTTATTTTTATTTATTCATGTTGCTAATTTAGTTTTTGAACAACTTGGAGATTTCATATTGCATTTTAATGATATTTAGTGCAAATTAAAAATAATAATTTATTGGTGAATTGAATCTAGTTGAGCAGTTCTAAATTGAAATTCCAGAAGATATTTAGTTGGCTTTTTTATTCCAGAAGATATTTAGTTGAAATTAAAAACACATAAATTAGTTTAGTTTAACGAATTATTGTTGCTTTCAAAAATTTTGACAACTATAATTTTTGGCTACGCGGCGCCGCTGTATATAGGCATATATACATGTTGGCATACATTATACGTATTTATTTATTTATATATTAACCATTAAATAAATTATAAATTCAATTAATTCTCAATATATATTCAAATAGTTCATATCTATACGAATATTTTTAATACACTCGTTATATATATTATGTGTATTTGTATAGTATAGTTAAATGAATATGAGTATAGTTAAATGAATATGAAATCAAATAAAGTTAATTAAATTAATTAAATTGATACATAAATAAATAGATATCATAAATATATATCTATATGGATGTTTATATATATAAAACTTTTCGTATATATATATTGATGATATAAATCTATTAAATAATCAATTTTTATACAAATACCATGTATATATATATATGATAGAATTATATATCTTCTAATGGCCTACATATATAAATAAATGTATATTACATGCCCATTGTTTTCTTCTTTTATTTCGCAATCCCTCCATTAATACACATATATTCCACATTTATACACATAAAATGTTTTAATCCACTAATATTTGATTTATAAAGAAAATAAATGTCATTGATAATTGAAAATAATTAGACTCTGCGTATATATATGTATATATATAGTACACGATAATACGATTTTATACCATATATATAAAGATTCATCAGATTGACACATACACACTTTATTTTACCCTCTCTAATGTAATAAAACTATACACATATATAGACTATATATATAATGTGATGAGTTTGCAATATAATAAAAGGAAAATTTTATTTATAATAATACTTTAGATACATATAGATATAGATATAGTATATTATTTTGTATAGTTGCGTGAAAATCGGAATTCATTATTGAAAAAAAAACAAAAAAAAAATAAAAAACATAAATACAAATGAATATAAATTATGTTTAATACAAAAACAAAATAAAAACAATAATACTAAAAGGGAATATCTGAAATATATAAAATTATATTTAACAATAAAAAAATTTCGCCAATTCATCTAATATTGATGTAAAAAAAAATGTATTTAAAATTTAATTCAAATATATAGGGATAAATTTGACCGGAATATTATACAACAAAAAATATATTTAATTCAAAAAACATCTTTATTATATATTGAAAATAAGAAATTACTTTATTACCTTTATTTTTGTTGACAAGTATGCATAAAAGATGATACTCAATTTTGTAAATAATCTTTGTTGTCATTATATGTATTTAACTTCATAAATTTTTTAATACTATTAAGATATGATTATCCGCATATAACAAAACATAGTTTTTTTAAACGATTTTTCAATTTTATAACTATACATATAAAGTTTAGCTTTAGATATCTTTTAACACATTATATAAATAATAAGGGTATTTCCAAATCAATAAAAAATTCCCATAAAAGACTGACTATATATTTTGCCTTTTTCGGTTTTATCAAATATAATATATATATAATGATAATATAACAATATTAATATAGTATAATGATAGAGTTTTTTTTATATATACACATATTGTGTTGTCACTATTGCACCTAAACACTTACAACAAAATTTTTATATATGATTTTCTATTTTTCATCTATAGGTATATTTAAACTCCATCTTATTTATTTATTTTTTTATTTATTTATATACGCACATTTTATCTAATGTGTGTATAATTCGATTATTGCTAAATGGAGCAAAAATGGACCTCTTTAAATAATATAATAATAATAACACCCAATCGTTTCAAATCAAGTGGAGCAAAAAAAAAGAAGAATAAGTAAAAAAAAGGAACATTCTTTATTATATATTTTATATATAAATATTTATTTGTATATATATATATATATATATATACTTTTATCCATATATATTTATATGATAGATATATATTTAATAATAGAATTGAAAATCAAAATTTTTTTCACATGATTTGAACACAAATACACGCACACGCACACCCGAATTCTAAACGAATACCAACTCACAAAAATAACTTGGTATATGTGTATAAACACCGTATATATATAAATTCACAATTGTCGGAAAATATTTCTATTTATTAATTCACCAAAAGTAAAAAAAAAAAAAGAAACAAAAAGGATGACGCATTTGACGCACTTTTCCCTTATACAATTTTCCTTGTTACAATCAATTTTCTCTTTAAATTTTTTCAAGTATTATAAATCTTTTTTATAATTTATTTTAGTAACAAGTATAAAAAAATAAAAACTTAATTCACTGAACAAGTAAATAAAAATTAAATAAATTCACAACACAAAAAAAACAAAATTTTCTTTTAATTTTTTTCATATTTCCATTCATTTCCTTTTATTTTTATTTCATTATTTTTTTTTTATATTTTTTAACACACAATTGCAATTTTTTGTGTATATACTAATAATATTTTCTCATATTATATTATACTCGTAAATGTGTTAAAACAGGGAACCAAAAGAAAAAATACCGATAAACCACCTAAAATAAACAACACCTCCCCGAAAAACACAAAACAATTTAATATAAACTTATTTCTAAGAATCGTCTTCTTTTTTATTGAAAAACTAAAATAATTCCATCTAATATTCAATTATTTATTTTATTTTCCCTTTAAATAATTCTCATATTCACCAATTTGCAAATCTTTCGACACACGCAAAAATACACAACGCACGAACACTCACACAAAAAATATGCGGAAAAATTTATATTAATTAAATTTTAGGCGGTATTATTTAAATATATATACACACTTAAAGATATAATATTAGAAAAAAAATGTTAAAAAAAAGAACCCCCAAAAATGCTTTTGTTTATTATTATTTTATCGCGTCAAAAGGATATTAAAAAAAATAGTCAAATAAATAAAAAAAAAACAATTCCCGACATGGATATACAATATTATATATATATATATATGTATTCTATATATTTATTATATTGTTGTCCGTTCGAATGATAAGATAAAACTGAAATTGCAGAGATGGAAAATCCTGTCGTACTAAATCGGGTATACAACGTTTTATATACACATACATGTATAATACAAATGCGTATTGTATATATACGGGTCGAATGAATGAATGCGCGGTGTGTGATAACACACATAATGATAATATACAAGGAGATGTATAACGAGAATTTGTTTTTATATAAGTATCGTTCCAAGTACCATATGAATATATATATATAAATATTTGTTGTTGAATATTTTGCTTCTATATTTCTTTTGTTTGCAAATGCGTTTCATACTATCGCTTATTTTTTTCCAGGAATTTTCCGAAAACAAATCATTTGATACATTTTCTATATTTATTTATTTTCGTCAATTTATATGGAAATATAAATGATATGTTATAAAACATTAGAAAACATTTTTATTTATATATTATTTATGGACAAATTCAATATTTTACAGAAATTTATAAAATGTAAAGTTAATAAAATCGATAAAACATTTTTGTTTTACTGTCAACGATTGTTTTACATTTTCTTTTCCATTTATTTTGTAAAATTTATTAAATTGGTATATTCATATATATGGTGGTGTAAAAAAAAATAAATAAATAATAATTTATAGTTTTTGCAGTTGAATGAATATATAATTTAGAGAAAATATAAATTTAGTAAATATATTTTGAAAAAAAGGGGAAAACATTTTCCAATATAAATTTTCCAAAGTTTTTATATATTTGCGCTGACGCAAATATTTCAAATATTTTTATTTTGAATTCTTTAATAGTATTTGATAAAAGCTCTATATAAAATTTTCAATTGAATTCTTTTATATACATTATATTTTTATGACAAAATATAATAAATAATTATTTGTGAAAAGAAGCAAAAATAGAAAAAAAAATTCTATTGTTATATATGCGTGTATAGCACTTGTAACAAATTAAGAGCAAATTTCATATATATATATATATATAAATATTTATTTTAAGAATAAACTTCGTTGCATATAGATGATCTATTATTATATATCGGCTAAATAAATTAATTTCATTACAATAAAATGTATCAATAATTGACCGAAAAAAATAATTGAATTAAATAAAGTATTTCTATATATTGATTCCTGACATGCAGTTAACTCAATTTAAAGAAATCATTAGGTAATTTCTTTGATGAATACATAATTATCATTATACTTTCAGGCCCATTCATCTGTTATATGAACAGACTTAACATTCCTGCAGGGTTATTAAAGGACGGGCGGCAAAATTTGTAAAATAATTAAAAAAAAACGATTTTGCGGATTAGATATTAAGTTGGATTTCTTCGTAAACCGCCGCAAAACGATCTGTATAAAACATTTTCAAAAATTTAATTTTAAAGTAATAAATATACCATCAACAAATACCTTCCGCCAACCCAAACACCCCCTCCCCCACCCCTAATGCACATGCTGAAAAATGACCATAATATAAGAAGAAGTAGATTCTTATATACTTATGTAACCCATTTATATATATATATATATAATAAAATACATTATATTAGTATTTATATGTGAATTAAAAAAGCTTAAAATGATGAAAACTTTCTTGTGTTCAAAATGTTTATATGAAAATTGATTTTCTGTTGTGTATATATATGTTTAATAAAATAATTTTCAAAAACAAGGTAAGAGACAGAAGTACCTACCATTTAAAAATAAAAATTTATATATATATGAACAACAACATAGTATATATATACATAGTATATATATACGTAAATCGTAAATATATATACATATATGATAATAAATAATAAATGAAAATGTTATAACAGTGATCAGAAAATTCACTTTAAAAAGTTTGTTTTTGTCGATTTCTTTTTTATTTTTAATTTTTTTTGTATTTTTTTGGTATTTTTATTTTTTCAAACATAAAAATAACATAATTTGCAAATTGAACAAACCAACAAACAAATACTTATATAATATAAACTTTTTAATTATATTAGTCTTATATATAGAGAAATTTTAATGTTAAAACAATGTTATAAAACCATTATTTATGCATTGTATATACACAAATATATGTATTTGTATATATATGCGGGAAATTATGGGTTACCTTTGAATCGTTATATGGTTATATCAATTGTTTAATTGAAATTTATGAATTTACCTATATACATATATATGCAAGGGGCCAATACATATTCGTATATATCAAAAACCATATATATGGTTTCCCATTTCTATTTTCAATACAGAAATTGTATATTTTCTATAATACAACGTTTTTTATATATATTATTAGATAGCTATATGTGTAAATTTATTTCTATAATGATAAATTTTAACCTGGATCATTATAAATAATCAATCAGATTTCGCAAATGAGTTAAAAATCCATATTATAAATATTTATATATAAAAAATTTTCAAAGTAGCCTTCATGTACCAAATTAAAAAAAAACTAAGGATATGTTTTCACTTAAAAATAAATAAAGTTATATAATATTTAACGATATAAAATTTTTAGTGTCTTAATTTCCAATTTAACACCGGGTTTACCGCACCATTTTAAAAGGTATATATCTATAATGAATGTGTCATTTAATTTCATTATCGCAAGTATCTACATTGCTATATAATAGCCAATATAAAACGAACAATGTTAAGTAAAAAAAAATTACCATATTCATATTATATATACAGAATTCACAATCAGTTAAATTTGTTAATCTATTATTCGATTTCTTCATTTACAGAAATTCTATATTCTATATTCTATATTATAAACATAATATAATAAAACAATATATACAAAACTATTAAAATCCTAGTTGAAAATTTTAATCCTATTTATATATATATATATATAAATGTAATATATTTTTATTCAAATATACAAGTAAAATATTTGTGAAAAACTTTTTAACCATATATATGAGATGACTATGGTATCAACTGTAGACCTACAATTGTTAATGGGTGCCAGTTTTGTATATAATATTCTTATATAAAATGTATACAAACAGATTTGTTTCTCCGATGCCAGTCAAATGAATGAAAAAAAAATACAAGAGATAATAAGATAGATCAACAATAGATAATATAAATAGTTGGTTTAAGATATTATTCACTAATTAGCGAATTCAAGGAAACAAAATGTCTGGGTTAAATGTCTAGTATTATATAAGTATGCGAAGCTCATAACCCAATTTGATACTTTACAGAGATCTTTATATCTTCAATGAACGTTATAAATATCTGATAACATTTACGAAATCATCAATCGGTTAGTCTGTCACTTGAGTATAGGTACGGCTTCCGCAACTACTCTGTAATATTCATATAATCATTTTAAGATCTGCATATATTTATATAGTATATATAAGTATATAAGCATTTCTAAGAAATATTGAATTTTTCATTCTTAATACTATATATATCTTTCGTATATAGGTATGTAAATATACTGAATATTTTTGTTTTGCATATATGCTTTTGAAAAATATGTATTTTGTTCGTTACTACGGCAGAATTGCTTTAGTGCCCGAAAGGCATTTGAATTCTATTGACGTGAGTCCCTAATGAAATCACTTAATTGCAAATTTTTCTTCATGTGCCTTTGCTTGATTAGTCATAAGAAAATTAAATATTTTAATATTGTGAATTATATATACACTATAGGAAAGAGTTAAAATTAGTCTATTATAAAGGATGTAATCTATATAAGGAAATTTTGGTGAGAAATCTAAACTATCAAGATTGTTATTTGGGTTATATGAACAAGTAAAATATATTTTCCTTCAAATATAATCAAACCATACACATACATATAAAATGTACTTTTTTAAAATCTCTAAAAAAATAAAACTATATTGTAAATATATAAACACTATTTTATATATAAATAAAATGTGTATAATATGAATTTTATATAAATGTTTCTATTCGAGCAATGAATGTAATGACGACTAAATTTGGTCTTTTGTTAAACCGACTGAAGGTATATAACTATATATATTCAATATACATATATATTAGTGGCGTATCCTGATAATGTCCTAGTTGTCATATGACAACTTGATTTTTGCGAAAAAATCATATAAAAATTCAATATGTAAAAAAAAAATGTGTCCTGAAAATTTGCGAAAAGTTTTTTTAACTTCACGTACTATTCGATATAGAATTGATTTTAAATAGTTTTGTTAAAAATAAATGTTGACAACATTCTTCTAAACACATCATATGAAAACTCAAAAAGGCCATATATTTTAAAATTAACTACAATTTCATTTAGAACACCAACACACTTAATCAGTAGGTTGTTACAATAAAATACTAACAACTTCCATTCCATTCATATTGTCTTATTTACCTATTATCCTATTATGCTATTATATACAAATTCAACGATATGCATATGTATTTGAATTTAAGTTGTGAAAGCTTTGTTGTAACAACTCAATGGTTAAATTTGTTCTAAATAAAATTTTAGTTAAGCTTAAAATATATGGGCTTTTGATTTATTTATATGGTGTGTTTAGAAGAATGTTGTCAATATTTTTTTTTAGCAACCTTCCATACGCATGGTAAACTAACATTTTCATATATCGCACATGCTGTATTGTAGAGACAATACAAAAACAAATGAGGTAAACTATGAGAAATTAGTAGTGTGTGTAAAAGAAGAAAATATATAATAAAATAATTCTCATTTAAAATTAACAAAGTATTTTTGTAATACGAGCTTTTATTTTTATTTCTTCATGTTGCTAATTTAGTTTTTGAACAACTTGGAGATTTCATATTGCATTTCAATGATATTTAGTGCAAATTAAAAATAATAATTTATTTGTGAATTGAATCCAGTTGCGCATTTCTAAATTGAAATTCCAAAAGAAATTTAGTTGACTTTTTGAAAAAATTAAAAACACATAAATTATTTTAGTTTAACGAATTATTGTTCTTTTCAAAAATTTTGACAACCATAATTTTGGGCTACGCGGCGCCGCTGATATATATGATGTGTATTTGCATTTATATATGAAGAAAGGTAGTATAGTATGTAAGTATATTTTTGAATGAGCATTGAAATAAAGTAAAAATAAAAAAGTTTGTCGTCGTTAAATTCGTTCGCCGATATATATATATTATATATATATATATATATATATAATATATATATATAGATAAGTTGTTGCATAATAAAGGATGTAATTTAACTTTCTTTTGTTGATTGCAATTTTTATTTTTTATATTTATATTTATTTTTAGTTTTTCTATATGCAGCTATAGAAAGATTTAAATAAGTTGATTTTAAAATGTATAATTTAAAAACTAAAAAAAAATGTATTGTGGTTATATATGCGATAATAAATGGATATAAAATTTAATAAATATGAATGTTTGTGCATATACTTATATTATATACATTTATTTATATGTATAGATGAATATAGGATTAGGAAGTAAGAAACTATTGAAATTATAATCGCATAATCAAAAAATATGTAAAATATTTAAACATGTATTTATTTTATTGGTAATTGTACGAGTATTGCGGGTATTTGTATACGACAATCAATTACATTTCAGCGTATTTTTTTCTTATTGAGGTAAATACAACATGGTAATTATATGGCCTTTGGTGAATCAACATTTAATTCAATGGTGATATTCCGCTGTCACGAAAACCTCAACAGTTAAAAGTTAAAATACATTGCATTAGGCTATGTTAAAACTTTGCGATATTATAATGATTATGATGATGATGACACTTAGTGTTTGATATTTTATTATAGAATAATCCTGGTGTATTGAATTGAACCGCATTAATTTTATATAAAAAGCTCAAAAATAACATATCATGAATATAATAGAATAAATTCATTTTAAAATCAATTTACAAAAATTTTAAATAAATTATGATAACATATAGCATCATGATGCCCATAACAGTAATAAAGTATAAGAGAATGGATATATAAATATATAAAATTTATTTTCACCATTTTTTTATAGACTCGTGTGAGAAAATACATATATATAGTAATACTATATATATATATATATATATATAAGGATCAAAATGGATTAATTTATTATTATACATTTTCTATTATTTTGAACCATATTATATTATACTTTTTACAAACCCATTCCCAATAAATTTCATATACGTTTTTTTCTTATATTTTTCTCCATAATTTACTGTAGATAAAAAACATTTAATAAACTTACATGAATGCATGAACAAATACATATCATGAAGCTTCTAAATAAATACAGTAGACTCATGTTTTAAAGAACCCTCTAATAAAAGAAACTTCGAAATAGGGATAGCTTCCACATTTTGTATTATTTTAATTAACAAATGGTAAAATAAAACAATCCTCCATATAAAGATCGATCGGTGTATTTTATGGACGTGTTGGTCTTCGAAATTTTTTATTTGAAGATGTTTGAATGAAATAATGTTATAAATTTCAATTATAACTTTAGGGCAGAATTTTTATTTTGTTTACGGTTCAAATTAATGTACATTCCTTATATCGCTAGTCTACTGTCTATTAATATATATATATATATATATATAGAAGTATTTATTTATGTATGAATGATAAAAAAAGAAACCAACTCTCAATTTTCATCTATACTATATATCCATACATATATGTATGTTATTGATATGAGATTGTAAAAACGTATTCCTTTGTATGCATATACAATATTATACATATATAATATTACAACCAAGGTTTATCTAGTATATGTATAAAAAAAATGGATAAAAATTTACCTCAAGTGCATATTTCAATGTATGGTGAAAATATCGGCAGCAGCACCATGTAAAAAATTATTATTTTTGTCGCATATTATGGGATATCTGTCGGTATCAAAGATGTATGCATATTGCATATAAATATTTACATAATGTGTCGTTAATTTAAACCTCTATTTTTAATTTAGAAAACACCGAATGATCTTCCAGGGCTAGTATTTCCTCTACTTAAAACTATCAATCATTTAGGCTAAGTATTTCTACCTAGCTGAAGATCCATTCAGCTAAAGTGCAACTTGGATAATTGTTTGAAACCCTATGAGTTGTCAATTTGTAAATCTGGGCCTATTTGTTCAATTTTAAAACAAATTTAATATTTGTTCTTGATCCGTTGCACTTTTACGACGTGTGCATCAAAACTATTAAAGTTCAATGGCGGTTATTGTAAACGACACACCATGTATTTGTATATAGAAAACTGTGTGTATATGTAAATATAAAAAATTTTAAATATTAATTGTATATATATATATATATATATATGAGGATAGTAGATATAATACATAATTACTCAAGCTTGTTGTTGATCTATCCCATATATATAAGTTGTACAACAATAGATTTGTGAAAATCTCAACATACAAATATTTGTATTGTATTGTTTTACGAATAGGCACACAACACAATACGCTTATATATTCGCTTTAGAAAATTTGTTTACATATGCATATATATATATATATATATATATATATGCATGTCGAAAATAATTTCTGCAATTGACAATTTTATTATATTGTATAGTAAAAATATAAAAATGCAGACATGCAAATGCATAAACAAAAAAAAAAGGAAATATAAATCAAGTAATTATTTTTAATTTCATCAATTTTACACAAAAATCAATAACGGGCTTTTTTTATTTTTATATTTTTAAATCTATGTTATATATGCAATTATATATGCAAATTTACATACATATTCATTCGAGCCGATAGTATCAATTTAGGATTCAGCATTTCAATAGGGATAATTTATATTATTCTTTCTTTTGATTTACACTTTTAATTACGAAACAAAAATAATTAAAGTAAATACTCAAATAAACTTTTAAAAAGATAATCTAAAATTAAAAAAATTAAATATACCAAAAATGAGTGTATGTAAATGTGTATATAAGTGAAAAAAAAACAATTATAGTACAAGAAATTGGTAAGGGAAATCAATTTTTATATATTCAGATAAATTTTGATTCTATATATGTATATCGTCATATAATGTATATGTTGAAAATCTATTTAAAATGGAACGAACATTTTATATTTATAAGAATTTTTTAAATGCATAAATTCTTTTCACTATAGTTTTCAGCATATATTTTTATTTCCATGTGATTTTGATATAAATTTTCATAGTTGAAGTTTTTTTCATTTTGTATTATATATACAATACATAAATATACATATATATATATATATATATATATTATATTATACTAATAATATAGAAAGGTATAAATGGTATGGTATCGTAAGGATACGATGATTATTAGGGTAAAAATAATTTTTATATAACAATTGATTTCGTCCGTTAATATATAAAGAAAATTATATGAAAATATATTACATACCAATATAGGTGTACATTTATTATTACATATACATTATATATTTTCTATTAATATATGTATGAAACTCATGAAATTCTGAACCGTTCGATTCAAGGAAACCCTATATCCAATTCGAATGAAAATTCTGTTAGCTTTATTCCACATTACAATTTACAAAACGCTTAATGTGTATACTAATAATATTATCTATAATAGATAATGGTTAAACATATTCATTAAGAAAAATATATATAATTAAATAAATAAAAAAAAATAACCCCCCCACACAATAATAATTGATGTTAATCCTTAACTTTCTGCCACAATAACAATTGCAATAAATAAAATGAAATTATATATGTACTGTATATCCTCACCACATTATTATACAATCTATACATATAGAGCGTAAATACAAACACAAAGGATATATTTTAATATTCGAAGAAGAATGGCCAATAACGGATACAAATCGCAAAAATAAAAAAAAAATTCTATTTGAATACATTTTCGCTATACATTTATATATAAAATAAATGCTTTAAAAGTTAAAGATCATATATTGATGATGAAGATGATGATGATGATGATGATGATGAATATGATGATGGCGAATGTTGATGTTGAATTATATACATAATATAGTATTACATAACATTAAAATATAATTCATTGTCCATATCTATATATATATAATAATACACTTAATATATATACATACATACATATATAAGAAATAAGAACTTTATAGAGCTCAACATTAAAATAATCGTCACGTACTGATTTGATGTGTCTGTTCTGTATATATGTTTCCTTTTTTTCCTCCTTCTAACTCTATAATGTATATGATCCTTTATTTATACATCTACATATATATGATTATAATACCGATATCAAAATAGAATATAGTGTGACATTGAACGAATTGAAATAAGCTCTCTAGTTTACTATATAACTGTATGTACAATTACAATACATATATGGAAACTTTAAAACTTTTTATTAAATTTCAATATTTTGAATATATACATATATTTATATGTAAGTGACATGGTGTGATATGCAAAACTTTTATCAAAAAAGCAAAAAAAAAAATCTTCACAAACAGATTTAGAATATGCTGACATTTAAAATATTACATATGCAATTTTTTGAATAGAAAAATAATTACTATATATATATATATACAAATATAGTGTTATCTGTAAATTATACTACTATACATATAAATGACTGCGATGAATGACAGACAACATTGAATGTATTTTTTTTCTATTGCTAATATTAAAATGATATTTTTTTGATATCTATATGTAGCAGTGTTTAGGAATATTTCTTGTAAATAATTGGGCAAATTACTTTATCTAGATCCGAAAGAAATAAGAAAGGTCAAATATTGAAAATGAAAACCTATATCTATATTCTATTTGTATATACTTATATGGTTGTTTCTGGTTCTTTTGAAACATTTTTAATTAAGCGGACTAAATATTACGAAAACAAAAGTTGCACTTTTATAGAATGTTTGAAAAATTGTATCTGGTGAATCTGACCCACAAAGCAATGGTCAGACATAAATATATTAAATAGTTTGGTAAAATTTAATAAATTTTCCGTAAAATTTAACTCTAATTGCTGTTTTTTTTTCAATATTATCTCTAATTATATTAATAAAAAAATATATTTCAAAAAACTAAAATAAAAAAAATAAAATTTCTGATAAAAAATGCAATCTTTCTATAATTCTAAATTGGAAAATAATATATATACATGTTAAATGCATATAAAAAGGGATTTTCTGTGTGAATTCACCACCAAATTCCAGACTATAAATACTGGATACAGGATCCTATATATACTGCAATGGTAAATGTAATCATATATATACTATAAATTAACCATAATTTTATATTAAAGATTAAATTAGGTTTTTATATATCATTTAATATAAAATAAATTAAATTAAAAAAACATTTATATAGAAGAATAATACAACATACACTTTGTCGCAAAACTATAAATCCACTCTGTTTTTTTTTATAAGGACAATAGAATTTTTATGAAATTTTTATGAAAAATGTATGACTTCTATGTTTTCTATGTGAATTGTGAAAGGATTAATGGGAAAATATATCAGTATATGAATGATCCATAATAAAAAATATATGTACATTTTGGACCGCGTATTTATCTTAAATAATTTATCAGAGATTCTTTTAATTTTACCTTAAATTAACACTTTTATCAATGTATAGACTCCAACTTACACAACGTAACTGCTTCAATTGTTTCTCGTTTTAATTGATAAACTTTTATAGTATATAACTTCAACTTGGTGAACAATTCCAGGATACTAAAAGTGAAATATTTTATTTTCAAATTTTAAAGCTTCATTGAGTAAAGATTTTTTAATTTAAATGATATGGTTTATTACAAAAATTGTGTTCGTATAATGTTCCTCAGTAGATTTATAATTTTGCAACAAAGTGTATATATAGGTACAAAATACGGAATATAATGTACACTTGTATTCTTAACTTCAATATTATATACATGTATAGAAAATTATACAATATCTATAACTATATATGTATATACCAACCATATATATTGTTATACTATTCCGTGCATATATAATATAAAGTGAGTAGCTTAATACAAATTTAACTTTATGTAAAGTCTTATTAAATATTTTTTTAGAAGTATAAACGTGTTACTTTTTCTATATAGATAAAAGGACTATCCATATAATAATACATAGCCATATAATATCTGTATATAAATATGTACCATATATGTATACATAGGATTTATACTTCATTTTCACTTAAGTCAAGATATAGACTTTCTTTAAATGTATATAATGTATTTTTATTTAAATATACGCTTATTTCTATATGTATTTAAAGTATTCCATAAAATTATATATATATAATATAGATATAGAATTTAAAATTGAATATAATACACGAGTATATAACAACGAGTATATATACCTTTATATAAAGTAAATTATATTTATAATATTATAAAATTTGTAAGTAAATAATATAAAAATGTTCTTCCTTTTTTTGCATTATTTTGTTCATAATTGATTTTTATATAGAAATATAATGGATTTAATTTTATATATTATTATATGCATAATTGCTTATGAACATTACATATAGGTTGACATTAATGCAAAAAAAAACTATAATAATGTATGACTATATCAACTATATATTTTAATATAGTATAGTGATTTGGAAAGTGTAATGATATGAAAGAGATTTAATTGTTTATGAAAATCATCATTGTAAATAATGTAAAGTGATTGGACATTTAATTTCTTCTTGTATATATAAGATTTTAAGAGTTGCATATATATATTAAAAAATATATATAGAATTACTTAAACATTTTGTATAATTTTGTCAGATGATTATTTGTTATTTCTATATATATATTGTTTGAATGACATATGAAAGTTTTCAATGGAAAATATAAAAATAATATCGTCAGATATCTTCAATGCATCATCGTTTATTTTATATCGATAAATAACAAAAAATACATATAAATTTTTATATATTTATTAAATCAAATAAAAGTCAAAAAATCAATATAATATACGTTCTATACATGACATATGAAAATATGCTACAGATTACTGATGTGTAATTTATATATATATACCTTTTTATTAAAAAAAATGTATTGTACATGCATTTTTAACTTTATACATTATTATTGCAGGGCATGTATATTGAATATAAATATACAAAACATCATTATTATATATATATTTTAAAGCGTATTTGTACAACAACGAGAATCAATATATTATCGTATATAGCATATTTATCCCAACTTTCACCATATTCCAATACATAAATTCATTAGAGAGTAAAAAAAAAATTATTTTTGCCTAATCATCACCCGAAATTGATCTAATATACAATATGTATAGTATATACTATCAAATTTGTGAAATCTATCAAAAACATCGTTCAACTAAAATTCATATTACATCTATTATTATTATAGATATATATACATACACGCATTGCCATCCATATGCATATGTAGATGGTTTGATATATTCGTAAACATATACGGTAGATATACATTTACATTATATATACTTATAAAAATATTTGAAAAAAAATTAGCTAATAGGACGTAAAATTTCAATTTCAACTAAATTGACTTTCTTTATAAATATATATGCTATACATATGTAAGTTGTGTTATTGTGTATATACATTTATATATTATATATAATCGTGTATATATTAAACGTGATGTATAAAATATACGATATATATGTGGAAATTTTCCAATCAATTGTAAATAGAGATTGTATCGATTTAGAGAAAAAAGAAATATATGCGTGTTATGTTGGAAGAAAAAAACTGTATGTAGTATATGTATAAATTGGAAAATATATCGATATATACTATATATAGGTACATTTCAAAAAGAAAGAAATTACCACCAATTTTCTTTTCAAATTTTATACACATTTTTTATTGTTTTGTTATATTATATATATGTATTTATTTAACTATATCATTGATATTTTTCAACTATACCAAAATTTCTTTCAATAAAAACCCCCAAAAATTCTACATTATGGCAATTTATAAAATTAAATAACTTAAGAAAACTTAAAATTTTCTTTTCTAGATATCGGTTTGATTTGTTATATACCAAGTGTAATGGTATTTAGTGAGTTTTTTGTGAAAATAATTTAAATTTCAATCATTTGCAATGTTCTTTATATGTTAAATTTTCCTTGAATTGCAGACAATTTTAAAGTTAAATAATATTATTATAGGTAAGAATATATTAAGAATATATTCATAATTATAATGTAATTGAATTTTTCAGGTTTTATATAATATTTATTATTTATGTCCTTTATATTTAGTTAAATTATATAACATTTATATATACATCTTTCACATAATATTTATCGTTTGCATAAATGTTCTTGTGTATATATGCCAGTGTGTGTGTTTGTGTGTGTGAGGTATTCCTTTTGAAATAATATTATGCATACATACATATACGTTCCCTATTTGATGCATTTCAATTACTCATCTGTTTGTGATATAAAATCGATGATGTTTTTATAAAAGATTAAGTATGTATAAATATAGAATTACATGATTTTGTCAAAGAAAAAGTAAATACAAAAACATCTTGTTTATAACATATGATATACATAATTCATACATATATATATATATATATATATATATTTATGTAATTTATGATTTAACATACAAATAGGTTTATTTATACAGGTGATCCCGTATGTATGCCATTTACAATCAACTTTATTTTATTTTGTTACAAAATCGAATCGGTTAAGATTATGTGAGGATATTTTTGACTTCAAATAATCTAATGAACTTTCAGATTTGGCTGCGGATGATAGCAGAGACATCCACCATAGATATAATAAAATATTATGAAAATCATATTTACGATAAATGCATTTTGAAAAAAAAAAACAAGAAAGTATATTAGATTTATTAAAAATTCTTATATTATATATGCCGTTTTATATCCATATATGATTCTACTCCTATATATTTGATATTATTTATTTTATAAATAAATATATTAAGAATATAAAAGGTAAAATTGAATAATTTATTAAACTGTTTATTTATTTTTGCCTTTTAAACAGATTTATATCCTATATTATTTTATTTATTATAATGGAATGATTTGAATATGACAAAAAGAAATTTCGTTTTTGACATTATGATGAGTTATATAATATAATAATATGGTTTTTATTAAAAAAAAATTAAATAAGACGATAATAAAAAGATTTCAATTTTTGTTTTTTACTTAAATGTAAATTAGATTCATTAAAGCAATTTGCATTTGTAAATTGACTGTTTTATTTAACTTTGTTTTTTAACGCAAGAATAAATACAATAGTTATATTAAATCTTTCGCATATGGTTATATATATGATGAATGATGTAGTTGTTCATAAACACATTCAGACAAAATTTTGAGGTCGCAAAAAATGTTAATTTATTTTTAGATGTTAGAAAAGTTGTGGCAAAATTCACCAAACTGAGGAAAATGGTTAAAATCAAATCATATATATATTCAATATTTTGAAAAACAATGCGGAAAAACTCGTGTATCATTCCTAAGCCATCCCCCAAGCCAATAAAAATACAGTACATATATGTATGTAAATCATTCTCTAGATTAACTCTAGATTAACTCTACAACTTCTCTAATTAAAGAATTATTTCCTCGCGTATATACGGAAACCAATACATTATTATTTATTTTGTATTATGATCTTAATGATGATATTATATGTCATGTGATAATTTCGCATGTAAATCCATATAATATGTATTTGTATATTATAAATGAATGTACCATATCATAAATTAATAATTGATATAAGTGATATATTAGTTTTTATCAGCAGATGAAAATCCAAATTTAAATAAATAAAAATATGTACATTTAAAAACAAAAACTTTAACCACAAACAGAATGATAATTTCATATATATATATTTATATAATAATGAAATAAATAAATTCTGTGAGTTGTAAATTCACATATATTTAAAATTGTGTTATTTTTTTGAAACCTCAACCATATAAAGAAATGTGGGCAAATATTATGTTTACCATTTTGTAATTGAAACGCTCGATTTGTAATGACTTGCGTTTGAGCATCTATATCATGACAAAATTCCATTGGTTATTAAACTTTTATATTCCTCTGAATTCGTGATAGATTGGATTAGATTATCTTCATGAGCCAGTTTTCTTGTACCAACGAGACTTGACTTTTTCTATGTGCGATTGATTTACGTCCCGCTCCTACCATATTCTCATGCACAATACTGATTTGTTAAAAAAAACAGATGCTTATACTTTTTTGCGCACCAGGGTGTAAAATATCGAAAAACGAATTTAATATACAATTTTCTAGCATCTTATATAAATGTATCTATTAAGTACATAAATTACATTTAAAAAACATTCATTTAATCTTCTTTTTATTTATATATATATATTACATTTTATATAAATACAACAAAATGATATAATTTTTTTTGTAAAAATGTACAGAAATTTTTTTCAAGATAAGACTGTGTATTTATCTTCTTATTCTTTTGTGGCTATATTATATGTAAAACTTCCATATATATGTATAATATAGGAAATCTCGTAAATACCCATCCTATATATAATATATTTTATATTCTTTATATTTGCAGTAAATAAATAAGTAATTTGATATATGTTATATAATTACACAAAAATATTATGATATAAAGAGAAAAAAAACAAAACATTTTATAATATTTTTAGAGGAATACATTTTTATTTTTTGTATATCAAACCTTCAGATAAACAATCCCATTTTCACATTATAAATAAATCATAATTCATATATAAATACATATACTATATATAGAGTAAAAAACGCGAATTAACCTGACGCCGTTTCCTTAACTACAATATTATATCTTTTTTTTATCCATTTAAATATATATTTACACATAAAGGATATTGGTGACATTTAATATATAGGTTTTCCTTTTCAAAAACAAAACAAAATAATGTATATTCAAGGTCTATATATATATATATATGTAACATAAAAATAAAAAGGGATCTTTTACAGTTTATTAAAAAACATAAACTTTTTTAGCTTAGCATAACATATAACATATATAAATAAATATGTGATAAATATATAATAAATGCATATCTTATTTTTAGAAATTTCACACATAAAAATCGTTTAACACACAATTTAAAGAATATCTAAATATATACGAATACGAATACGAGTATATAAATTTAAATGTATTAATGTTACATAGATTTATTAATGTAATATCAAATCCAAATTCAATATCAAGGGTATGCCAGCTAAGTCTAGTATCAAGTCAAACCGGAAACATTTGAGAAGAATAAAATTCTGTCAGTCGTTTTCAATTTTCCAACAATCATGTACATTGTACATATATTTGTCCAAGAAAAGAAATTAGAAAATTAATGTCTCAAGATTAATTATAGTTTGTTTGCTTCATATATCTGTATATGTATATATAATTTAGGTTCTTTTCTCGCATATATAAATATAGACTTTTTTTATTTGGTAATTCCTTTATATATTTGCTTATTTTAATTTCTGGCAACAATTATTTGGAATTAAATATTCATATATGGTATGTATATAACATTCAATATATAGAACAAATAATTTTTTTAGTGTGTTTTCAAGTATTATATATATATATTTGACGTACGATCGTTGAAGATTGAAGTATTGGTAAAATTCTATTCAAAACATGAAAATCCTAACAATATAAACTTATTCGTAGACATGTAAAATAATAAAGTAAATAAAATATAAGAATAACATAACAAAAACCATATATTCATATTCAATACGCGTAGTTAACTTTTATCTTTCTTTAGTCAAAATATTTATCCATATTATATATATACGCATATGTAATGTAAATGTTGTATATATATATATATATATATATATATATATACAAGGTAATTTAAATATTTCTTCTATCTTATCTATTATATATACGTAAACAAATAACTATCTATTATATATACATAAAACATAAATAATAAACGAAAAACACATGTTAAAATTTTAAAACATAAAGAAAAACTAAAAACTATAGTACATATTTATATAATTTCTATACGCGAAAAGAAAATGAATATGAATAGAAAAATAAAAGTTTTTCCTTTGTATATATTTATTTAAATTGTATATATATAATATAAATATGTAGGACGGTATGTTAAAATATATATATCCTTCTGTATAACAAAGAAAATGCATATATTTGACAAAATATCTCAAGATCATATAAATACAGTATATCGTCTTACAGTATTGTTTATTTTTTCATTTGAAAGCGATTGCGATAAAACAATAATCTAAATCAATTTAGGTCAATACATT
The DNA here is from genome assembly GCA_958336335.1 of Dilophus febrilis. NCBI lineage: Eukaryota > Metazoa > Arthropoda > Insecta > Diptera > Bibionidae > Dilophus > Dilophus febrilis. The sequence continues at coordinate 11,382,297 of OY284470.1, read as the reverse complement.
ACAATATATGCAATAACAGAACAGATATTTTATCTGAAAATCGGATACTAAAATGATTAAAAGAAATTCTGCGACACATATTCTGATTCTATAGAATATAGATTTATCCTTTGGGCTAACATTTTTCTTTTATTCCCAACGACTTTTCATATTGTGTAAGAGACCCCTTAGTCAATCGTCTCCAGTTATGTATCCGATAACTGCTCGATAGTGTTAGATTTGCCTGTTCGCGTATACAGTTAATAATACAAATGCATATAAATAATCAGCAAATATATAAAATAATTGTTATATATTTGATGTCAGCTACAGCTTTATTTTTATTTAATTTTTATTAAGGAACCGGAATAAGTATATAGATAAATCGCTTTAAGTTTTCACGTTTGTTATTGCGTTTGAATATTCACATTTAATATATCCGCTGCCATATATACAAAAATGTATAAAACTTTATAATATGTACTGATATATACGGATACATTACAGGGTTTATATACACAATACAATATTATACATTTTCTTCACATAATAATATACATAAGTGGCTTTTTTTAACTATATACATAAGTTTATTTCTGAAAATATAATATGTATTATTATATAATAAGTAAATTGTACCTTATTATATTATATTATATTATATTGTATTGTGTGGATCATATAGAACAAACGATGGCAGCAATGGTTTTGAGAAATTTATTTTTTGAATTGTATTATAAAATGAATATAAAATAATATAAACAAGTATACATTTAGAAGAGACCAAGTAATTTTTCATTAAATCTACCTATACAAACATTTCAACATCATCATTTTATTCTATAATATAATATATAAATATAAGCTATATTATTCTTTTATATTTATTTATTCATTTATAATGGTTGTTTTTTTTTATTAAGATTTTTCCAAATACTATTCATTTCACGTTGATGTTATTGTTATTGAAATGCCATTTGGTTTATTATATATATAAAATTTTTTTTTTGAAAAATATGCAACATAATTGAAAAGAATTTTTTGTTTTTGAAATACCACAAATATATAATAATAATTTGATTATATATTTCTTTCTATTGTTTTAAAATATATATATAAATCCGATCAAAAAACATTTATTCTTTATTTTTTAAAATTACCCTTTAGAAATACTATAATGAATACATTTTTAAAATAATAAATTTAACAATTTTTTATATATATATGTTATATATGAGATTATAATTTCTTTTGATTGACCTGCATTTTATTTTATATTTTATCATTTAATCCAGTTTTTCAATTTAAAAATTCAATTAATTTTACTAAATAAAGGAGATCGAATTGTATTTATACACATATATATAGGTAAACTAAACTAAGGTAATTGATAAAAAAAATAGGTGTTTTTCTCAATTCAAGGCAGATTCAACTAATAATAAATGAAGTATCTAAACATTCATCCACCTAAAGTGCAACGTTGACCATTGTTTGAAAATATATGAATTATTTTTTCTTACTGATTTTAAGTTTAAGTTTTTTTTCCCTTATATGTTTGTATATTTTAAAAATTTCATATATTAATGCACATATTATTAAAGTGACCGACTTGACAACCCTAATATGCAGTTAGAATCATATTTAAAAAATTGCAAAATTGTTATTTTTAATCCAGGAGTTTTCCCATAATATCACAATAGATTTTTATGTAATATAATTTGAATTTCATTGTGTATATTAACACGTTATAGATTTTTAGCCAATGCATACACATTTAAAAACATTTCGACATTTATTTATAAAATTTGTTATAAAAAAATATAAAAAAAAGAATCCATTATGAAAAAATAAATTAACAAGGAATAAATTGAAAAATGTTTATTTAAAAGCAAATTTGAATTGCTTTATAAACACATCAAAAAAAAATGTTGAATTAAATAAAAAGCAAAAAAAAAACACTATAACAATAATGTAAGGATAACTTATTAAAAAAATGAATGTTAAACAAAAATTCATTCAATAAGTATGTATACAATCGTACAAAGTACTTGTTCATATATAGTATATGTATATACAATATATAATTTTATATATAGAAAAATCAAAATTTTTTATGCAATAAAATTTTATTTAAATTATCCAACTACTCGATATTATATTACATGTATATTTCTACTATATACATATGCAATATATAATTATATAGATGAAAACGGAAAGGATATAATCATTATCGTTATTATTGTATTATTTTTATGATTATTATTATTATATTTTAAACTTTTTCGTTATAAATATAAATATAACTATATATACAGGGTGTCCCAGTACACGGTGCCAACCCGAAACAGGCAGGTTCTACACCTCATTTCCAATCAAAAAATGTATGGCCACCCCATGTCTATCTGCCTTGGTTTTCGAGCTAGCCCGAAAAAACGATTTCGTTGAAGTTCAAGGTAGTATGTAGATGTTATTTACCATATCTCAGCAACCACTTATCGGAATCCAATAATTATAACCTTGTTGGAAAGGTATTTTAATTATCTATAACTGTTTCTAATAACACAAACATCGACGACAACCCGTTTTCATGCTATAGCTGGTCAAACACAAGAAATTTCAACGGCCTCAAATATTTTTGTTATTTTGCAAGCCGAGAACTATAGAACTTTTATGTTTATCAGCTGTCGGTTTTTAGAAAAACTTCTTTGATGTTTTAGCTTTAATTTGATGTACAAACTTTTAAAATATGTCAACTCGTCTTAGAGATATGACGAAAATAATATTGAAATATGACGAAAATAATGCAAATTTTTCAAATAGATAATTAAAATACCTTTCCAACAAGGTTATAATTATTGGATTCCGATAAGTGGTTGCTGAGATATGGTAAATAACATCTACGTACTACCTTGAACTTCAACGAAATCGTTTTTTCGGGCTAGCTCGAAAACCAAGGCAGATAGACATGGGGTGGCCATACATTTTTTGATTGGAAATGAGGTGTAGAACCTGCCTGTTTCGGGTTGGCACCGTGTACTGGGACACCCTGTATAATGTCTTAATTTGCGTATATAAACATATATTTCGAAAACAGATACTACCACGTTCAAATTTGATGCTTCGTCTCATTTAAATTTCGCGCATTTAAGATAATGTAAAAAAAAATGTATTGTTAAAAATTTGTTGTTGACACCAATTTTGTCCACATTGCCATCAATCTTCAAAATATGGGGAGTACTTTGAAGTGGACAGTGTTGATTTTGACCAACAACAAGGAATTTAGATTTTTGAAATAAATTCCGCGTTAAATTTAAACATGGTAGTATATTAGATTGTATCGTTTGCAATTCTATAAGCAATTTTCTTCTCATTTTTTTTTTTTTTTTGGTTCAAAGTTTTGCTTACAATTTTATTTATACACATATATGATAATAGTAAATAAAATATCTATCGATAATTTGTTTTTTAAATTGATTTTTTATGTTTTAGGTAATATTTGGCCAATTCAATCACATTGTGGATTATACAAATATTATTATAATTTAAAAATACGACAAGCATTAGAATACATTTCATATATGGTATAATTTATCGATGTAAATAATATTGTAAAGTAACGTGTTTTTTTTTAGAAAGATTTAGATGACTATCATGCTGGAAGGCAGAATTAGAATGTTTTGGAGCCTGGGACATTCGGAAATCAATGGTAAAATTAACTCAGATTGACGGTCAAGTACACCGCAATGATTTCGCTCCAACTTGGTATTCATATATATTTCATTATTTTATTCTATATAGTATATTAAAAATGATACAACATTCATTTTGACTATATAATTAATTAATTTATAGATTATAATTAAATATTCAAAAATACCATACCCATAGTTTTCAAACAATTTGGTTTTTATTTTATAATTATTTAATTCTATAATTTATTTTATTTTTGATTTCTATCACTATATTATTATCTATATATAGAAAATCTATTTTAATTATATATAAATACAAACTCATATACATATAGACGAGCAATTAAAAAAAAATTTATAATTGGTATAAATTATATAGATTGGTTTTTTACAGCCAAGCCGCGTTTAAAATGTGTGAAATATAAAGAATAAAGGATTAAAAATCACTGCTTAATATTGGGTGTTATATATAAAATGTCATCTATATACGTTTCTCTACCTTTATTAACATATGCCTTCGTAAACGTATACGTAAAATAATATGCAAACCAAAATAATTGCAAATACGATATATATATCGGTGTAGTTATTCAAAACTCTATTATATAATCAATATAAAATACATAATATCAATGAAAATATATATATATAGATAGACGTATGCATAATGAACTAATATTGTATGGAAGTATATTCAGTGGTATTGATCAGAGAAATATAATTATAAAAGAGTATTCTATGTGTAAAATCGTAAAATATATATATCCGTGCCTTAATTCTATATTTCCCTTTATGTAATTGTATTTTTTTTGCATTCGTATATGCCAAAAAAGAATATATTATACATTTTAATAGAGTTGCAACATATATATGAATGAATATTAATTACCTCAATCTGCTTTTAATTACAAACGAGTAAATCGATCTCAGTTATTTTTTATAATTATTATTATGGTTTTTATTTTCGATAAAAAATTATTATTTAGTTTCATTTAATTTTTTATATATATGTAAATATATTCTTATATGTAAATATATATGTAAATGTATTCTTTTTTAACTGGCGTCTATGGAATATTAAAAACGAAATATAAAAATATATACAATATTGTATATATAGAAAAATTAAATCGGTCAGGGTATTTAGTAGTTGATTGGTTTACTTTCAGTTATAACATAACTGATCCTAAATCATAATATGACAGTCTATATAACATTGAAATATTCATTATCAAATACTTTATTAACTCAAGTTAATTATTAGGCTTCAAATTTGATTTGGAAACGAATAATAATGAACTTTGTGTTGGGTGTATAGTTAATAGAACATATGGACTGAGAGGATTTTTAGTTTGAGGCCGTGACTTGGAATCCTATACTGAATACATACAATATTTTCAAATATAAAGTTCATGTAAAGATTTATATTTGTTTCTAATATGTGAATTGTTCATACAGATATAATTGCTGGAACCCCGAAGAGCGTATTTTACAACAAATAATTTGCTTTAAAATCTTATAACAGCCTTAACAATAAATAATACTTGTAAAATTTTAAAAAGCGGTATTAAAAATTTGAAAATTTTTATTGTTTTTATTGTGTTGTTTTCAATCGTGTTTAAACAAAAAAATCGTGTAAATGAGTTGAAATGATATTCTTCGCGGACTGTGATTGTGTGAATAGTTTTATGTTAGCAGGTAAACACATTTACCTATATTTACCTATAACGCAGGTGTTGTGTAATTTTATTGAAAATTTAAAAAAAAAAATGTATGTTTTTTTGTATATGAAATTTTTGTTAAATATAATAGAACATGTCGATTTTCTATATCTATACCATTATTTATACATTGTATCGGTTTTGTATATTGCGCTCAAAGGAATATTTGAATGTTTCGGGATTATTTAAAAAACGTTTATTAATAAAATTAAATACATACAAAATAAATATAATGTACTACTAAAATTCATTTATCGAAAGAGTACATGAATCGCGAAAATAATTGCTACTAAACATTACTTGTTTATATTTATTTATTTATTGAATTAATGATGAAATACACATGCGATTATATAGGCTCTTGACAAATTGTGCATAACATGCACTGCATATATACAAGCAATTCAATATACAATATGTAGTTCCTTATATAATAATGATTTATGATTTATATACTCTTTCAAAGATTTTAATATATTTTTATATAATGGAATATCTCTAAAAATTATAAAATATATTGACGGGTCACCAACCAAACAATATGTTAATTGAACTCTGTCTGTCTCTATGTTAGTATTATTTTCATCCTTATTATTAATAAAATTTATTTCAATAAAATCAATAAGAGCCATTATTTGTATCATTATTATAATTATTATTATTATTAATATTATCTTTTTTATTTATACCATTTCAGTCTTCCTCTATTCATATATACATATTATACAAAATAAATACATTTATTTATGAATGGATTCTGAACATTATAGAAAATAATACTTATACATATTATACAAAACCCATTGATATAATATAATAGAGCATATATTTTTAATATACATATATATATAAGCCAAAGCAAAGAAGAAAAAAAAATCAATTTGTGGTTTTTATTATTATGTATTTTACTTGTAATTTCTTAAAGATAGTGTTCTCATGAAAAATTTCCATATATGTATTATTCAGAAATTGAATCTATGCACACATATATATAGTATATGAAATGAAATGAAAATAAATATTAAGAAGAGTTATTTTTTCTTCATCTATAAACATGATTTCTTTTTTGTACATCGGCGCTCTATTAGAATTTTAATATAGAATAGTTTATTTTTAAAAATTTAAAAATTGAATATATAAAGTAGAATAAATTCCATATAAATAATCACATTATTACAAATTTAAAACCTTAAATTTAATCTCAAATTCATTGGTAATGATCAATATCAACACAAAATCGGGTCCACCTAATATGCAAATCCAAATATATATATATATAAAATAACAGGTACACCTGAATTAAATGCAAACAAATGAGCTAATGTTCCCACCGCAGAACATCAATAGTAATTTAAAAAAATTTAAACGAATTTATTTTATTCAATCATGAATAATTTCAATCTAATTGAATTATTAATTTCTTCAAATGTTTAATAATTTATACATTCCCAAGGAAACGTGAATGTTCCACGGTATATAAAAATATCAACTACAACACAAAATCTTGTAAAGTGATTGTGTTATGTATAGTGTATTGTGTGTAAGATTTAGTCAGTATATATAATATTAAGAAATTTTATATATAATATGTATATGCAGACTTAATCACATATACTAAATATTTTTTTTATACTATACTATATATATATTTAGATGTAATATACCACGTAAACAAGTATAAAAAATATATATACATATATATGAAATGAATGTGTTGTATATGCTGTATATATCACATATGTATACACTATATATATATACTGCACATATATATAGCATATAGAAAGTGTTTAGAATATTATGGTTCGTTGGCATAATTCCAAAAGCCCTTAAGAAAATTGTTATATATGAAAGCTTGTATATATATATATATATATATATAGATAAAGATATATTATATATTATTAATATTTATACATATACGTGTATTCTATGAATTTATATTAAGTAAAGTAGGATTAAACTGAAATATCTTATGGAGAAATTGAAATAAGAAATGATAAAAATGTCTGTATTGTTGGATTTTTATTTTAAGCTTCCATATATTATATGTATATAAATTATATGTATACATATAATATATATATATATATATATATATATATATTATATGTATAATAATATATGCTAATGAATCCATGTCAATATATTTATTTTATATGTTGACAATTTGACTTATAGTTACATTCAAAAATCTAATTACATTAAATGTGTATATGTATAATATTTCAATTTTGAAATTCTTTTTCATACATTTTTGGGGCAGGAATTCATAAGTGCGCATTACATTAAATAATTCGCGAATTTTTTTTTTCCAAAAGGATCATAACAACTCACCTATACACACAGTGCCTTAGAAAGAGAAAGAGTCGAGTTAAACAAAACTCAAATTAATATATTTTTTTTTGATAATAGTATATATGACGTGGAGGATTTGATACTTCAAATTTATATGAATTTTTAACATGAATTAAAACCTTAAAACGCAAATATTATTATATATTTACATATTCATTTATATAGGTAAACATTTGTTTCAAAAATTAGTATAATGGTAAAATGAATTAAAATTTAGGATTAATTAAAATTCATAAACTATATATGAATATGTATATCGAATTTACGTGATTTAAAATTAAAATACATACCTAAATGGTATAATCAATTTAACAGAAAACGATAGGTATATGGGTATTCAATTTGAATATTTAATTTCAAATAATATATATATTTATATATAGTATATATTATATATCTATATGACGTGTATTGTCCAATATACTTATATACTGTCTGTATATAACTGGCTTTAAGTATAACTGGGAAAAAATAGTTCATTAATTCAACTGACATTTGTATTTTTATCTTTTCATTTTTTTCCTTTCATTTTTGAAAAAAAAAAATAGATTTAATTTATATTATAAAATTCTGTTGTATTACTATCTGGAAATTGTTAAATCTAATATAATCAATGAGAAAAACATTGACAATGATTATTTGAGGTTTTCTACAGTTCATAGTTTTGTTTTCTTATCGATAAACTGAAACTGAAAACTCAATATTTGAAACTGAAAATTCTATATTTACAAAGGTACAATATATGATACAGAATAGAGCGAGTAATTATATTTATCTATTGCTTAAAATTCAATTAAAAAAATGTAATGCAATACAAGAAATGTAATTTCACTATAAAAAATTTATATAATTTTAAATGTATAATAAAACCTGTAAAATTTTATTATAATAGCCATAATATGCATCGCGTACATCATTATCTTTCTTTTAGCATGCATTATAGCAGAATTATAATTAATAATTAATAAAAAACTATTGCAGTATATATTGACATTTACAAAAGAAGAAAAAATTTGTTTTTAATGTTATATATAATACATATAACAAAGGGGAAAAAATCTAGATAATTATTTTGTAAAAATATTTCATTTTATATGCTAATTATAAAGTGCATTCTTAAAAAAGTTAATATGAAATCTACCGATAATTTATATATATATATCATATATAGAAATATGTACAAATATATACGACATTTCGTATTGTTTCAAATAAAATTCATATTGTGTTGTAAACGACATAGTATATATACATATATATGTATTTAAAGTAAAATTTATTGTACTTTAGAATATAGATAATGAAAATCATCAAAGGCTAACAAAAATTATTATTTTAAACGTATTTTTTTTTTCTTCTTAAATTAAAAGTACCAGTATAATAATGTATAAATGAATTATTTTTATAATGATAACTCTTTGATTGTATTTATATGTATACTTAAAAATGTAAAGTTATAATGTTATAATATAAATTTATTATTATATTATAGTATATATATATTATATGATGACGATAAGAATAAAAACTATTACGTACAGGCTCCGTCTAACCAATCCCATTTTCTATGATTCAATATTAAATTATTGCGACCGCGGGTTAAATGATCACATTGTGTAAATTACCAATCACCGATTTATATATTATAGAGTTTATTCTAACCAGGTATCTATCGGCCAAAACTTTATTATTGGATAAAAAATATGCAAAAAAAAATCAAAAAAAGCCATTTGGAATCCGTAAGATAGCACAATATTCTTTGGAAATTCTGTATAATTTTCTGGATAAAATTCTATGTAATTTTCTATGGGATATTCTGTATAATTTCTATATAGTTTTCTGTATAGGAAAATTCTATATTATTCGGGAAATTCCTCAAAGCAAAAAAAAAACCCGAAAAATTACATAATTGTAACATTTTTTAATGTAATAATGATTCTAAATGAGGATGTCCCGATCTTTGTAAGAACCGCTATTGATAACATATTTATAAACCAAGTATGGGTCAATAGAAAATAAGATTCAATATTGAAGTTTTTATGTGATATATAATAATAATGATGTGTATATAACATATATATTATTATGTGTTATCATTCAAAGGGAAAATGTATATAATAATAAATTCATTCTTTATATGTATATACAATCATTTATACAATAAATTTATCAATAATCCTTTTTCATATATACAGTCGATATAAACACATCAATACTAAACTGTATAGAAAGGTACATGCCATTCTTTTATATATATACTTTATATTTAAGCATCATATAATAAGTATAAGTATATACAGTAGTTTTTTTTTTGCATTTTCTTTGACATTTCTATATTTGAAAATTCATTATACTTACATGTACAATGTACATGTACTATATATATGAAAAGCGTTAAGTAATTGAAATGACCATATATACTCGACGTTTACAAATAGAAACATATACATATCAATATATGTATATATTCAGAATGGGTTTTGGGTGTACAGTGGATATTATTTTATTTTTTTTTATTTTGGATGTATATGTTACTGTTGAATACCTCCCTATAGATATAATAAAAATCAATTTGATCCATTTAGCTAAGTAAATAAGATGAACAGCATTATTTATTTTGTATAGTGAATATATATAGAGGATACTGCTGACCAAAGTATATGTACACAATAAATCTATTGTGCAAAAAAAAAAATAGATATATTTTTCTATATAGTTATATACAAATTTGTTTAACTTTTATTTTCAATGTAGTCTCTTTCAATATTGTATTATGTGTTTTATAAAAATGTCCGTATGTATATATTATATGTAGGGACGAAAAAGTTATCGAAATATATAATTTTTATATGTATTTATATCCCTAAATAATATACATATCCTTTTTAAACGTCCTTGTGAATGTATATATTTATATACAACAATATCTTTCAGACCTACACACGAATCTATATATGTCAAAATATTTATATACATCATATACAACACGGACAAGGATTAAGATAAGTAAAAAAAAATTGTGTGTTGTTTCAACATTCTTCGTTTTTCAATATTTATATTATACTCAATAACTAAATCGTAGATATAGAATATATATTTTTTGTGCCCTAAATAATACTTGTGTTATTAAGTACACAATATTTATTTGTACATGTATTAAAAGCATTTGAAAGTATATATCTATCAATAATTGTGCATAATATTTCGTTTCAACAAATTCTTAAAGCAATAAAGCACCACTTTTACATATACATTAACTATATATGAGACTATATATTGCCGTTTGTATATATTATTATTGTGTTGTTTTTAAACACGTGTATAAATAAAAGAATGAAGCTATAGGGCTTTCTTTCATTGTGATAATTATCACGTGTAAGCTCTGTTCAAATAAAGCACAACTAAGGCGTATCAAATCGGAAGCATTTGAAGCCATTAACGACGTTCGAAGGGGATCCTTTAACAACATTAATTTTTCAATGTTATCAGATTCAATGCCGTATTGCCTCAGGAAACAATGCCTTTTATGGTTTCAGAAAGATGCCCCCTCGAAGACTTTGAACAATACACGAATGCAAATATTTTTTATGCTTTTGCTAATAATAACCGTGTTTCTTATTTATAGGCATACATTTTTTGTTATTATCAATAATAAATTGTGCACTAAGAGTACATATGAATACGATCGCGAATAGCGCATATTACATATGATATATATGAAATTAATTTTCTTTTATTTATATATGGTATATTATTATGCACTACATTAGGTATAAAATGTTTAAAAGAAAATAACTCGTGTACTACAGTGGCATTTACTGTATATATATAGTTATATACAATATATTCGCATATAAATACCTACCGCATATATACGGATATATATATAGAAAGGATAAACCAAAGCAAAAGGAAAACATGTGGATATCTTGACTTTGAAACGGAAATAGTCGTATAGGAATTTAATAAAATCTAATTATATGAACGCTATGGGAATACGATAAACAAACAAATAATAAAAAAATGAAATGCGGTATAATAATATGGGAAATTCTTTCTAAAAAAATATAATAATGTCAAAATGTTATATTATATATATGTATTTTTTTAGATATACGATTTTTTTCATTTGTTGGTTCTTATATATGGATAGTTCGCTGGTAAATGTATTTTGTTATTAAATTTAATTTGAAATAAAAATATTTTTCTTTAAGTGAAATAATTTATTTTTGAATCCACATATAATTTCTGTTTTCTTTTTTGTATATATTATATAGTTTTTTGACCTTTTATTTCCACTGGATTTTTCTCTTATACCTACACCGCGGTCGTCGTATATACATACCTTTTATATATATTAGAATTAATTTTAATAAACAATAAATTATTAGCTTTTATTATGTGCACATGCCAACAAATTTAATATTCTATTCAATATATACGCGTACATTTTATCATTTGTTTTAATGTACCTATATATCGTATATATACATAGTATTTTCGGTGTATTTTATTTTGTTCATGCAATGCAACAATATATTTTCTAGAGTTTTAATGAATGTACACTGTATAATGTATATATAACATTATAAACGATATAACATTTATACATATTATATTTGTATGACACGGTTGAACTCAAAAAGACTTCAATTTTGCTATATAGATATAGGATATAGCATGCATTTGTAAACTTTATCATCAGACCGACATTCGATTTGATATACGCATAAATATCTACATATATATATAATGGAATGTATGCGGTAATGTATAAGCGAAACTAATGAATAATTTAATTTTAAATGTTTAAAAGCTATGTACAATATGTGTAATGTCAAGTGGATGTAATTCATTATGAGTTTAACGAATTTACATTCAATACATAAATATGCTTTATATAATGGCAAATAATATCTTGACCAAATAATCCTTGATATTTATTTATTTTAACTGAAAGAAACCAAGAAAAACTAAAAGCACTAAAAGAAACCAAGAAACCAGCCCCTGACGAATTTGAATATAAACTTATACTTTACGCTCTAATAAAGTTAAAAAAATGTATGACGAGTAAATTGGGGATAAATTTAGGCACCCTTTACATGTTGATGTTACAGAGTTTAGCCTGCCACCGTTTTTTATATTCAATTTAATATTTATAAATAAGTAAATACTAAATATTTCATTTATTATATCAATACCAAATCCAAATCACAAACGTATAAATCAAAATATATAATGCGATTTAACAATAATTTTAACAAATATAACGTATATATAAGCACTATCAAAACGTCCATATTTGAAAATAAATCTTTATTATTCTAATTTATGAATTCAATGTGGTAATTTAGCCAAACACATGTCTTCGAAATGTATATATATAGTTCATCACTTCACATATATCCATCCATCTAATATCTATACAATTATATACATTATAATACCACCACGATACATTCATATATTGTAAATAGCTGTTTTATAAACTTTTATTATATATATATAGATTTTTGAAATGGATGATATTCGAATATATACCTACCTACAATATAACGTTAAATCATATATAGTTTAGGATATATATTCCATTTTATATATACATACTATACACTAAAAATATTTATACTTATATATGAATCTATATATGATATGTGATATCTATTTATTAGCATAAAAGAAACCGGCATTCAAATATACATTATATAAAATACGTGTATGTACAATGTACATATATACATTTGTGTTCTTTTTTATATATCTCATGCACCCTTTTTAAACTATATAATAATCTATTCTCATCATTGTAAAATATATATAAGTTATAAATTGGTACTTGAGTCACGTCTTAAGGATTTTTCTTTTATACTTTTGGGAAACAATTTCATTTGGGAAATAAGTTTATTGAAATTCAAACCTGCTTATTTATATTTATGCGTATATATTTGTTTAATACATTCATTCAATGTCTATCTCAATTAGAAATATAATATAATGCGTGATAGTGATAACATATATATGAATAATGTATATATTAAAGTATTCGCAATGCGATTTGCAATTTTGGTTTAAAAAAGATATTGAAAATCTATAAATAAATAATTTCTTAAGATTTATTCTATACACAACAAATGTAAATTTCCAAATAGATTACTTTAAAATTTATTGTGTATCTATACGCAGATATATATAGAAATGATGATATATGTTGTAAATTTATTATACTATATAAAACATTTTTTACAGATTTATTAATTTCATATATAAATAGTTAATTATTTCTCAATGACATTTAGCTATTGCTCAATTGACCGGCGATGGTCATTTTCATTTTACATCAAACATTTATTTATATTACTATATATATACATATATATATATATGTGTGTTATACATATTTTCTATTATAAATTATCATCTATATATATATATGTATTGTATATATAAGATGATGAAATAAACAGTTGTACATTTATATATATATATATATCTTTTCAACCATATCAAGATCGATAGCATTTTGTTATATAGAAAGAAGTCTTTAATATATACAAGTATATATATAAATAAATAATAAGTAAAAAACGATTTTTCTCAATTTTTCAATGTCTTTAAGAAAATGTATTTTCATCAAATTGATATATTATATATAAAATAAATGTATATGTGCACAATGCACATGCTTCACATTGTACATATAAAGAAATGGCATTTTAAAATTAATTGAATATTGTTTCTTTAATTTATATTATTCAGCTTATATATATATAGAATAATAGAATTTCGTTTATAATATATGTACATAATATAATGTATATATATATGTATATAATATACATATAAATTGAAATCCTTGTACTCTCTAGTTGTATATTATATAGTAAATATATTTACCAAAATGATTCGTTTAAAAGAATTTATTTTCTTCTTTTTTTGTGCAAACATTTTTATAAATTAATATAGCTTTAAAAGCTATTCGGATTTTGTAATATATATAAATTAACGCAGTTGATATTTTATAGTAAGCAGTAAGCATTTAAAATTGCATTGGGAGTGGAAAGCAGTGGAATCAGTAAAAAACATAATGCTGTATTACTAATTCGAGAAAATTGTTTTATTTATAATTGCAAATTTGCAAGTATACAAAAAAAAAAGACCATACAAAAACTTAAATTTTCTTTTTATATATTAATATACATTTCAGTTAATGGTTATCCAAATGTAAAAATACGTAGAATATTATATTAAAAAAAAATACCAAACCTAAACCTCGTATTCTCATTTATATAAACTTATTGTACCTTCCTTCAAATATAAAGACATCCGGCTTTGAATTCCCGAGATGCCATATATTATTTAAACATATATATATCGTGTGGCCAATTTCCTTTTACTACAACTGTACACAAGTATATATCACTTAAACATCAATAAATAGACACTCGATGGATATCGGAAATTGATAACATATATACTCTACACTACACTATACCTATGTATAATAATATGGTAACAAAACAAAATGATACTCCATTTTATACTATGATATATATATATACATATACAAATAAAATCCTTCAAAATTACATACACAAGTTTATTCATTATTTTCAGATATATAAACATTTATAACTTTTAAATAAATGTGCATTAGATCTGTATATTTATATACAAGTTATGTATATTTAAAAATATATATAATTTTTTTTAGATGTACACAATACAGCAAACTGGGAAAATGTGAGAGATTATAAAGTTTGAGACGTGTCTAGTCAAAGAAATAACTTTTTTTTTATTTTTTATTTCATATGTATGTATAAAACATGGACAAAAAAAATTATTTTCTTTAATAGTCTGATTTTATCCCATCATATTCCTTTTTAGATTTAAAAAATATATTATTGTTGCATACACATTTGTATAATTGCGTTTAAATCGATTATCTATACGATCAAAAATATATGTAAAAGACGGTATTGTCTAATTGATAAATGGAAAAAATGATCAATGGCATTTTTTCTTAAATTAATTTAACAAATTATGAAAACCTCAAAAGAAAAATTATTATAAATTCAAGAAGTCGAAGCGCATAAAAGTATTAATATATTTCCAGAAAATGAATGTAAATGTAATGATTGTGAGATCATATAAGCTCACACAATAAATCATTATGTATTTGAATTTTAATCAAATTAAATTATAATCAGGAATTTTATATTTGATAATGTATTAGACATTAATTAATGCTGCCAAAGTTCTTGAAAAGCGAAAAAATAAAAACAATAAAACGTTGGGGTTTATTTTTACATAAATACTACAAATTTTCGAAAAAAAAATCCTACATTATATATGTTATATATCATTCAGTCAAATACAATTGTATTTGAAAGAAAATTTTACGCCAAAAATATATTATAATGTGTATTGTGTATATATAGAAAAGAATAGTTCTTTTTATATAAATAGACAAAACGAAAAGTAAATTTTATTTTTATTTTTTTTTTCCTTCTCAATAGATTCTTTAATAATATTCTATATATAGTGATGATGATTTTTTACCATCATAATAAACGGAAAATATATATAAAGCTGCTTGCTATTGTATACATTAAATAGAAATAAAATGAAATTTTCGTTAAAATGTTCAAACTTAAAAAAAGTTTTAACTTAATCTATACTGCAATAGAATGAAAAAAAAATAAATAAATACATATCATTATTCCACCGCGATGAATACAAACGGCGTTTATTTTTATTTTTGAATACATAAATTCAGCGTAACCTGTTAAAAAAAAGTCACAGTATACGATTGAAACAATTTTCCGTATACATACCTTTACTAAATCGTTAAAGTAATTTGATATAGTTTAAGAAAAAAAAAATATTGTAATTTAAAATATAAAATAAATACATCCCTTTTTATATTACATAGGATGATAATTTCTTTATCAATTTTCATAATTTCCCTTTACTATACTATATTTAAAATACATATATGGTATCAAGAATTCCATTCTATGCAGAATTACAATGTTAATATAAATATTTTCCGGATTTAATATTAGAAATAAATAAAAGGAAAAATTAATTATATAAAAAAAAATCCACCTAAATATTAATAAAAATTTCTTGTTTATATAAAAAAAAATTATAAATGCAATTCTGTGATAAACAAAAATAAAAGAAAAAAAGACAAACATTTTCTTTATTTCTTTATCATATACAAATTTATTTATTTATTTTTTAGTTATTAAATGTGAAAACTGTTTTGACATTTTGGAAAATAAATATATATAGCAATGCTGTACATACATGCATTTTTATAATATTTATAATTTATATATATATAGTAGACTCGCGATCTAAGGAACGCGCTGGAATAAGAAAACCTCGAAATAGGGAACGCTTCCAAATTTTGCATTAGCGCATTTAAATCCTTATTTAAAAGCTAATTCAATCAAAAGCTCGATAAAAGAAACGATTCGGCAGAAGAACCAATCATCAAACGAAAAATTAGATAGAATACGAAGTTTTTCAAATATCCAAGAATTTTTTTAATTTGAAATGAAAAATAATATTAAAAAATTTTTATTTTCAAACAAAATATTATTATTATTATTATTTATTGATATTGATATTTTTATATATACGATATATTAATAATGTATGAATAAAAATAAAATATTTCCCCAAAAAATATTAGCAATAAAATCCTTTAATAACATTTTATATATATAGATATATATAGTGCGATGTTAATCGAAGGGTTTCAGTATTTTTATATACATCGTGTATGTATTATTAACTGACCTTGTTCATCATACACATAAATAAAATACTACACATATTTATATATAACATATATAGTATAATGAATATATTTATAATTCTATATACATACATATGCATTGAAAGGAAAGACATAAAATATATCCTTAACGGATAATACACTTTGATAATATGGTGTAGTTCATTTATTATTATTATTATTATAAATTTATATATGTATATCATCTTATATAACGTGTTTTATATCATCCAAATAATTTGTCACATAAATTTTATGACATTAACTTTATGTAAAAGGATATGTTTATAGTATACAAAAAACGATGTAAATATACACTGGAATATGATATATATCGACCCGCAAAAAGATTTGTTTCGTATATGTGTGTGCCTGGGTGTGTTGTGCAGTATAGCTTCATTGATATATGGAAGCAATATATGATGATGATGATGATATGATAAATAAAGTTTTCATATATTATAATTTGTAAATGATTTCATAAAATGATAATATAATTGTATCATATGGGATCGCATCGCAATGGTAATTTAAATGATAAATTTCAAATAATACATCTAATTTTTTGTATTAAATTTTCAAAAAAATAAATATATGTATATATATAAATTTTTTTTTTATTTTGTTATAAATTACAACACATTAATATTAATTAAATGTCATATTCAATGTTTAAAAAATTGCAAACGCCCCATATAGGATTATGGTGCAGATATAAACATCGGTCTTTTTTTAGAAACAGTTGTAAGCAAAGACGTTGATGACAATGTTCTCGGTAGGCCTTTTCTGGTTATTTTGTATATTTTGAAACAGAAAGTTCAAATTCACTTAAAGCATTTCTTTATAATGTTATAGTTTGTTTTGTTTGTCAATTTGAAAAGACTTTTTATCAATACATTTGTTGGCCACACTATATACCGCTTCATTTGTAGAATCAAACAAATTATCGATCAATGCATAGTATGTATAGTATTGACGTATTGGTTTTCTACATTCGCCTCATACATCTTACCTTCCGATTCAACTTCTGAATCATTGGAATCTATTTGTCTTCTATTTAAAATAGTAGAATTTAATAGAATAATAGAAGAAAGAAAGGGTAGAATAGATATAATCAAAAAATTGTATTGTTTTTAACAAAAACATGATGTTTATATAGTAAACTATTTAATTTAAAGAAAAACCAATTTGAATTAGGCTATAAAATAAATTAGTTCAATACATTGCATACATATATACAAAATAAGAATCTATAAAATCTATATTCCTTTATGAAAAATAAAAAAACAAGAATTGATTATAAATTATTAATATAATAAGTGCATAAATTCACAAATAATACTCAAACACCCACACATTGAACGAAATAAGAAAATTCTAAAAGAACTCGATAAAGCAATTATATTTTTTGTTTTGTTATTAAAGAATGTTAAAAGACATTATTTTTGTTTAATTTTAGGTGTTCAATAACCAAAAAGGGTAAAATCGAAATCCCCCAAATATACATATATAAAATAAATCCATTATTATTATACAATTCTATTATATTTTGCATATAAAGAACTAACACCTTCAAAAAAATCAGTATAGTACAGTATAGTATAAAAAATCAAAGCTATATTATAGACGACGCAAATAAATCCATATATCCATTTAGTTTCTCTATTATTGGTATTATGCTTCTTTATTTATATACAGTATTTTATAACATTTATTGTATGATTGGTATTTGTATATATGGATATGAAAAAATATATAAAAATATAATGCTATATATGGTATAGACAGACCCATTGAATGTATATGTCAATTATATATGTATAATGTTAATGTATTAAAATTAAATTGTCAAACATTTCTGAATAGGGGGGTTTTTCCATTAAATTACATTTTTGAATTTGTTTTGTGTTCAAATTTTATAGACATTTCTTAAAGGATAACAATTCTACATATAATTTAGATACTATATGTAAATGTATAATAAATAAACCCGTAATAATATTATTAAACTTTTTTGTTGTAAACGATTTTGATAGAAAATTTAATATTGAATCATTAAAATCTGAGGAATAAATCCGTATATTTCGCAAAAAAACCGACAAAAAATACTATTGTTATGTTTTTTTTTTATAAGTTCGGATGCCATTCAATTTTCTCAAACTTATACAAAATGCTTCTTTTTATATTTTTTCGATGTTATTTTTATTGGTTTTATTATTGGTCGGTGGTTTGAGAACTGCACATCAGCGCAACGGCCAAGTGACCAAACCCCTAAATCGGGTTCATTTCGTGTATTTATCTTTATATTTTTATTTTGTATAATGGACTTACGTATAGGGTTAACCGAAAAAAAAGAAGAATCTGCAATAAATGGATTAGATTATTAAAAAAAAATGTATATATACATTGCCATTCCTGTTCAATATAAAATTGTTATTTCAAATATTTCAATGTACATGTACACAAAAGATGTAACTCTTACTAAAAAAAAATTAATATTTTTTTAAAGATAGAAATATGATGATTCTCAAAGAAATATGCATGTTTTATAATGCATATATGAAATGTATCAAAAAAATAAAATTGGATCATCAAAGAATTGATTAAAAGCAAAAAATATAATATATTAAAAATGAAAATAAAAAAATATGTGGTTACTTATTTTTCATTTATGGTCAATCTTTAACTGTGTGCAATGAATAATACTGCATTTCATTCATGTAAAAGGATATATGTATGTATATGTAGATAGTATATCTAAATAATTTTTTTTTCTTTCTATATATATCTACATTTCATTTTGTGATTTTTCTTTTGTAAAGTAAATGCATTATATATTGTAACATATATAATATGTATATAATCTTTGTATTTAATATTAATATAATATAACATCATATCGAAATATAGTAAAAGCTGCAAAGTTTTCCCATGATCCCGGACATTTAAGTACAAATTTTAGGCAATGAATTTGAATATATTAGTATATGGAACATCATTTTATATTAAACTTTTATGAGGAGTAGATTAGTGATAAATGTATATTTCCCTCATTCGTGTATAAATGAAGTTTATGTTGTCTTCATTCTGGTGTAATTAATTTCTATTATCTCGATAGATTTTTCGTATTTTGGTAGCAAATTGATTGGTCAAAACTATTCTCCGCTTGTTGTATTTTTGACTTTTTGAAATTCAAGTCATTCAGTTAACCTTCCATTTATTCGAAAACTTTAGAATTAGCCATTACCCAATTTTATATTGTTACCTTCTAAAGTCTGTTATAATTATCAAAAATGCATTAAGTCTATCGTCATATGAAATATTTAATTGTTGAATGTATCTTGAATATATATATATATACAAAATCTAGCATTAGATTTAGATATTTATAAAGCAATTCTATCAAAATATTTACTTTATAGATTTATAAAAGAAAAACGTTTGATATAAGAAAATATTTGCATCTTAACTTGCATCCTTGGATCCGGTTTTTATTTTGTTAATAATATTCTATTCTTTATATACTACTATTGTGAAAGATTTCCAATTAAGAAAATGTATGTATCTATTTACTTTATTTATAATATACAAAAATAATTATATATACACACAGATGTTAGAAATGTATTAGATTAATGAGTGCGCTTGAAAACAAATCGAATTTTTGATATACAAATATTTATGTATTTGGTGAAAATTTGGAAAATTGTGCAATATATATAAGTACATAATTATATATATTAAATTAATTCATTTAAATTGTACAAATGTATAAATATTCGTATATCTGCCATAAATATATATATATATATATATAGCAATAAAAACATTATAATATACAACAGATGCAGAAAAACTACATATATATATATTATTAAATATATATACTTTTTGTATATTTACATATATTTCTAAAAGTATATCTCATATTTATGTATACGGTATGTATACATATAAATATATTAATTTATCCTGTATATATGGATGGATAGAGGATATAAAACTATATACATGTATATACATTTTGGTAAGTTTTATGTTTACATGTTTTCCAGTTAAATGTACCAGTTTTATATTATTAAGAAAATTTCCATTTCGCATATAAACATTTCCGTAAACATAATGGTATATATATAGAAATTTCATATTTATATAAATAATATATACAATATACAGATATATATATATATGTATCAGGATGATACATATGTCCTTGTTATTATATATTCAACTGATTCATACAACAACATACTAATATGTATAAATATACATATATCATATGGTTTATTATCATCTATATATAGTATATACATAGTATAATTTGAATAGTTATACAAATATATGTTGATGTTGATATATATTTTTAGAAAATGTTTGCTGAATATTTTTGGAAAAATAACTTTTTCAAAACCAAATGCAATATACCATGTATATTGTATATAAGCATACCTATTATTAATATATATTGTATATATATAAGTATTTATAGACGTTTATTTATTTTGCATATATACTCTTTTGGGAATACAAACAAAAACAATATATCGTTTTGATTATTGTCCTTATCACCATACATCTCACATTTGAATGATTTACATATTTGTTTATCATTCATATATATACATAGTATAAAGTTATATATATGTAATGTAGTATTTATTATAATATGTAACTTGCAACAATCTGATTGATATTTAAAAATATGTTTTATATTAAAAGCATATGCAAAATTTTGGCAAAATTTTCATATCGTCCAATATCCTATTTAAATCCAATATTTATTTATAATAAACTAATAGGGTAACTAATAAATTTCAAAAGTTGTCTAAAAGAAGGGATAAATAAATTATTTTACATACATATAATGGAAAAAAATTAAAATTATACTCGTCGCTTAACATCGATTATTGTTGCGTATACATCCTTTTATTTTATGTATTTTTCTTTTTTACATGTAAAAACGTTTTTCTTTTTTTGGTTTTATTTTAAGTTCAAATTCAAATTTAACTTTATATAAATGCGAGAAGATGGTCTCATAAAATTTTGTGTTATGCATTACATAAAAAAAAATTAATTTTTTTTAACAATTACAAGAGGGGGGTAAAATAATGATAGATAGGTCTTTTTGTTTGTCTTGCAGAAAAGAAACCTTGTTATATATACTCTATATATAAATATTATATTCAAAATTACTTGCTGTAAATTTACACATTATTATAGTATAACTTGCCCGAATTTTATTTATCAAATATTAAAAAAAAAAATAAAGTATAGTATCCCTTTTTTTTAAAGAAAAAAGTTTTACAGAAAAACGGAAAAACTTTTGATTGATATTATTTATAATTTTTTTATTTTGTTTACTTTTATATCAACCTTTACTTATCTTTTACATATCCCATATATATTAGTATCTAAGTTATTACAATGTTAAATGAAAATATAGAAAAAAATGATAACCGCATATATTAAATAAATATATTTAATATAGAAATTTTTTCGTGCATATACAAAATATGTATGCGGTATAAATAGCGATATAACCGTATACATTTTGCAATAATCTTT
Source organism: Dilophus febrilis (assembly GCA_958336335.1). Taxonomy (NCBI): domain Eukaryota; kingdom Metazoa; phylum Arthropoda; class Insecta; order Diptera; family Bibionidae; genus Dilophus; species Dilophus febrilis. The sequence goes on along the minus strand of OY284470.1, from coordinate 11,359,171 downwards.
AAATAATGATTTAGATAATGATAATACATAAAAATAAATAAGTATGTGTGCTGGGCTGGATAATATAAATTAAAGTTATATAAATTAAATATCGTTTTTAGACGATATTTCTTCACTTTGGTTCAGACAAATTAACCATATAAAAAACTTAAACCATAAATCACTCGATTTAATATTTGCATCTGAACTATTGAACACCTATATATAACAGGCACCAGTTGTATTGTAAAAAAAGGTTGTCCAACACCCTCACCCAATATTATATTTAACGGCATCCTTTCGTAGGAATATCCCTTTTCAATTTTCATGAGCATCATGAATTTTGGATTTGAAAATCTCTTTAAAATGTTTAGGAAAAATTGCTGTATGATTTCAAATTCCAAAACAAAACTATAAAATGAAATTTTTTGAAGGGTTAAATACAATATAGTAACATATACATTTTAAAACGTACATTTATATTTTCAATGCATTTATACTTGATTTGTAAATTGTATCTTTCACTTGAAAAATATAAATATAAGCGTATATATTATATATTATACAGATATATAATAACATTATTGTATATAGAATAGATGACATTTTTATCAGCAATATATATATCATTTTATATGATTTAAGTATATACATAATAATTCTATCTACAATTTAGAAATATTATTTCCTTTTATAATGTATAAATAGTTTCAATAAAATGTAATAATTTCAAGTGTATTTCAAATGGTAAAAAATATATATATATATAAATGAAATGAAAAAAAAAATTAAATCAAATTATAAATATAATATTTCATTTACAGTATACCATCTATAATAAATATGTTTTTATCTTTCGACGTAAAGAAGCATTTTCAAGGGAAATATATATATTATTATTCTATTTTATTTTGAAAAATTCATTCCCGTTGTATTTATATATATAACAAATACAAAATTCTGTGAATGAGAATTACATAATTTTTCATCACATAATGAGAATATAACTTACAGGAATGATCATATGTTGAAGAGGAACCAAAAAACTTGCATAGAATAGATTGGCAAATTAAAACTTTAATATACATATGATTACAAAAGTGATTATTGAAAAAATCTATAAATATATCTATTAAACACATTATACTGAGATGATTTGATGCCGCAGTACTGTAATATGTATATGAAAGACAAAAACCTTTACCTTAAATAATTCATAATATATAATATTAAATTTTATACATAAAAAACAGTTCTAACGTATATATAAACGAACTTAAATTACATGTACATTTTATACAAATTATTGCAAAATAATATATATACAATGCGTTCCATTTATTTCTAACATATTATCATCCCGCTAGTAGTTATAATTTATCCAATCGTATTATGAAATTCCAAGACGTTACACATAGCGTAATCTTTTATTTCTGTGCGTATGCCTTCATTTATAAATGTAAGGAGTAGGACAACTTTAAAAGGATTCTTTTAAGCAAATAACACAACAAAGAACTAATTGAATGTTAGAATATTACGAATCCATATACACATTATACAACAAAGAAGTACAAAAAAGGATTATATGGAGAAAATGCAATATATAAAGTCAACCTGTATACAAAAAAATATTACTATTTATAGAATATACGTTGAAAAGATGAAAATTATATAAAAGAAAATTTTATTGTACACATTTATGTATGCACACAACGTAAGTTTATACACAATGTGCATACATATATATATATATATATTCGAAATAATAAATATAAATGTATGTAATTTAAAATAAGAAGAAAAAATAAAATAACTTTTGCAATAAGTATTAAAAAAAAACAATACAAATTTATACAATATTTTGTGTAAATAAATGGTTTAAACGTAATATAAAATTACTTTATATATATATATATATATATATATATTCTGTATACAAATAAGTTTTGAGGGGTTTACAAAAGAAAGTGATGGGCATCGACTCTTGGGATCAGTTCGAAGTGATCAACAATGAGCTACGCTGACCTAACCATAACTGCTGAACGTTATAGCAACAACAATTTATGCTATTAAACCGAACATTGAGACCTACAATTTACAAAAATATGCCATATTTTAAATAAAACACATTTTATATCAATTTCTATGAAAAACTCTTGGAATTTTTTATAGGGGGAAAAACCCTCAAAACATATTTGCAAAACTTAACTTATAAATTATATATTATATATTTTTTTAAAGCAATTGTACAAATATTAAAATATATCCACTTTTTCATTTATTTACTTATTTATTTTTGTTTTTTTTGTATAATGTAAACATAAAGTGTAAATTAATTACTTTTGTTAATAAATTTCATCAGATTTTTTTCAATTTTCTTATTAATATTATGATCAATTGTTTATCCAATTTATATTTATAACAATTTAATTAAATAATTTTAAAGATTTCATTAATACGATTATGGTATTAACAGTATGTTTTTAGAAAGTACTATTATATCACTCTAACGGCGGAAAAAGATATACTTACTTATGTGGAATTTCAATTTCAACCATCTGATAATGGAACTGCTTGAAAAATATATGTATTTTTTGATTTTGTAACCTTGCTAAATCAATTAAATCTCAATTTTGGGATTCCACTGTTACGTTTATATTTTTTTTTATAAATAATCTATTACTTTTAAAATGAAATACACAAATAAACCCATTTAATACAAACTATATTTAGGATAAAATAAATGCCAATATATTTTTCATTAATTTTAAAATGTCCCATTGCTTTATCCAAATAGTAGAATATTTTCTGTATGTATATATATATAAATGTAAATTGCATGCATTCGCTTATTTATTTGCTTAAATTACCAATTGTATATATTAAAGTTATTTTTGATATATAGTTGAGTGTATATTTTCAATTTTGTTATTACATAATAATAATCGAACACAAACAAAAAATTAAATTGAATATTCAATTAGGTATTTTTTGACATTTGTGCTTTTTCGAATAATATAAATATTGTATATATATAGGTATTATATTATATAAATAAATAAAAAAAAACACATGTGTCTATAATTGTCTGTATATCTATATAAATATATATATATATATGTATAAAAAATAAAAAAAGAGTGTAAAATTTTGGCCCATAGCCAAATAATGTAAAAATATTGTTTCTGTTAATCTGAAAACGTTTCTGCATTTTCATTTTGATTATATTTATTAGTGTATTTTAATATATAATATGTGATTTTTCTGACAACAACAAAAAAAAACAAAATACACACCAATAAACATTATAACAATAATAATAATTATTATTATTATAATAATTATTATATACGATATACAGAGTAAATATAATGGGTCAATAAATAAACTTACATATAGTATAATTGTATATATAAGTGAAAAAAAAGTGATATATATTTTTTCACATGAATATACAAATCTATATACAGATGAAAGGTAGAAGGTTATGTTTACATATTCGACAAACAATTATTATACATGGTAAATACCAAATATTAAAAATACTAAATATACAATATATTAATTATTATTATAAATAATTAAAATAATTTTTATCAGCTTATATAATTCTATACACCATAGCGTATCTCTCTGTCGAACGAATGTACCACACGATAGCCTAATAGAAATTTTAAAAAAAATTCATATTAATGGATAAGATTTGTATTACAGATGTACTCACATTGTTTGCATTTCATTATAATATGCTTGTAGGTAGTCCTCCCTCTTATTTAACCGGAGGATTACCAGCATATTACAATTAGTTTCCTGTACCTTCTGTCATATGCATGTCCATTTCGCATTCCGCTTATCATGTGTACTTCCCTTCCATTTAGCGACAGAGCCCAGGAATAATAAATAAAAAAACATTATTTTAAATACTAATAGGTATATATATGGTATATGGAAAAGTATTGAACAATTTTCAATTGTATGGTTTTTCAAAAAATGTTCATACATAAGTTGTTTTTTGTTAAAAATATCACATATACGTTAGCAATTCGGTACATGAATATAATATCAGTTTGGAAATGAGAAAAATATTACATAAAATTATTCTATTCTATATAGAGAAAAATGGAAAATTTGAAAATTGGAATAAAATATAAATGATTTTATCAATTAAAATCATCCAAAAATATAAATCTCTATATAAAATATCAAAGTAAATATATTACTTCACCCTGTATATTCTCAATTGAAAAACAAAAAGAAAAAAAACTCATTCTACCAAAAATTTTATTTTCAGATGAATGATTATTATATCTATTTGTATATCGTTTTTTTCGGCTGTTTTTTTTTACATACATATCAGATCAGATATGTAAACACTATAAGTTTTTTTTATATACCCATCATCATGATGTGTAGAGTATACTAAAATGTTAAATTTTCACAATTATTTTTATTTTCTCGTTATATTCATTGATACACTAAATATATTCTATATAGTTAGTTATATATGGGGTTAGGTTATATTATATGCATCACGCACAGAGAAATTATTCGTTCAGTTCATCTTTACTTCACTCCAACGACGAATAGCGTGTGTGAAGAAATATAATAAATATATAGACAAATTTTATTTAAAACATAAGGAAAATATAATTGTTGCGTATCGGTGTAATGAAAATTTATTACAGATGAAAGAAAAACTAAATTTTTGTATTTTATTCGAACAAATAAAAAATTAATAAATTCGGCTAAATAAAGGTTTTTCATTGTGTAAATTTCTATATATGTATATAAATACATAAATTAGAATAAATATGGCATAACTTAGATTAAGTATTTAAATAAAAGATCAATTTGAAATTGTGAATGTCGTTAATGAAAAATTCAACATATTCTTCCTGCTATTTATACTATATTGTTACTAAATTGTTCGTGTGTGTTATTTGAATGTTATTGCATATTGTGTACAGGTGAAAATGAATACAAAAATGTGTATATTTCAAAAATAATTATTGTAAAAAGATATTTTTTGTGTAAAAATAAGAATAAAAAAAGGTCTAAATTATAGTAAAAAAGAAAAAAAAATATGAAAATTCAATATAAAAAATTTAAAGTAAATATCATAATATTAATGATATAAATAAAAATGAAAATGAAAATTTAATGAAAATATCATAATCAATATATTAATATCATACAGCAACAGCGACAGCATATAGGTAAGTGGAAATTCAATAAGACCGCATATAGATATATACAGTTTATAATTATATGATATTTTTTATTATCATCGAACATCCAACAGGTTCACAGTTGTATCCATTAACAAACAAATTTATAATCATTATTTTTAATTTTTTTAAAATAAATTCATTTTAATGATATAAAAAAAATTCTCAAATTCTTAAACCACATTATAAATACTTATATCATTCGCACATTTTATAATGACAAAATATTTTTATGGTTTTGACATTGATTTTGTATTTTTTTTCAAATCATTTCATCTCATATATACATTTTGTTAATATCTTTCACGATATATTAATAATATACAAACAGAAAATACAAGAAGCAGGCATCAATTTTTTTTGCGATCATTAAATATACAGTGACGAGCAATATACTGTAAACATGTTTTTTTTATAATTGCTTGATATGCTATAGGTTTTGAATGTTCAAGCGTGCATGTTCGAACTACTCTGAAAAATATTAGTTATATGGGATACTTAAACAAATTATGATATTAATTAGCATTTATTACATAACTTGCACCTTTGAACATGCAAAAGCCACAACGGATCAAGTCAATTTTGGAAAATATGAATTTTAACAGTGTTTCTCGTCACTGTATATAAAAATTCTATGTTGCTATGTAGTTATATATATAGAGATATATAGAGATGCTTGCGTTATAATATAGTGTAGTAATTATATATTAGTATATATATTTTATCATTTTATGTATACAATTTTTACTTAAATATTTATAAAATATATATCGGATAGAATTATTCAAAAAAAATATACTAAAATTATTTTTTGTTGGTGTTTTTATTTTTTTACTTTTGTATACATATTAAATATACCTACCATCATTTGTATTTACACAATATTTCTTATAAATTTATTTAGCACATTTGTATTTATACACATATATATGTAGAGTAAAAACGTGAGATATATTATTTTATTGAATATATTTCATATACATTTATTGCTGCCATAATAAATTGATTTAATTTTGATATGAATCGTATTCTATAAGATAGTAAATTAATTAATTTTTAATTGATTGAATGTCTGACTCATTTATAAAATTTATTTATTTACATTTAATAATATCGCGCACAGTATGAAAATGTTTTATTGCATATTTATATTATTTATTATTCATTTATAACAGATGTAATTTGTAATTTGTATACACAATTAATTAATCATAATAATAATAAATAGTTAAATATTATTGATATGTCTTTAATTTATTGTGTTAATTTTCATTTGAAAAATATTGATAATAATATATAATGGCTTTGCCACTTCGTTGCAGTTTGATGCTGAAATGCGAAGAATTTCATTTTAGCAAATTTTTCACCACATAATATAATCAAGACAATTGACTTTCAATTTAAAAATTTTAATTATTAATCAAATATCAGGAAAAACATATTATTGATTATTTGTATGCATTATCTTTTGACTTATGAATATACGCGATCAGTGAACGCATATTTGTCAGATAATTTAACTTGCTGATATTCGATAATTTATCCTACACTTTTCATTAAGATATAAATTCAAAAATTTGTGTATAATTAAATTAAAATAATGTTATAAAATATTTAAGCAAAATTGCCAATCAATATAAATGTTTACCATATACATATACTATAGTTATATGCATTATCGATTACATCTAGAATTTTATAGTTTTAAAGTAATAAACATATATAGACATTACGTAGGCTGTTGTATAGATGAAAAAAGATCAAATATAATTCATCATAAAAAAATAACTCTGTTACCAGACAAATACCTAAAACAGAAAGTACGTACCTGTAGACACGGGGCAAAGGGGCTGTTATATTCATCACCAATCAACTCCTCATAAAAGTTTAATATAAAATCATGTGCCACACTAATGAATTACTATAAACACTGTGTATAAACACACATTCCTTTTTTAATGGATAAAAATTTCTAATATCGTAGATATAAAAAGATGTCTTAAAATTGGATTTTTCAAAACGATCATAATAAATCACGTACTGAAGATACGCGCTTAGTTATATTATATGTTTTACACGCGCGAGCCTAAAATCTTTTAGAAGAAAAAAATCAGAAAAAATCCTGAAAATTAACACTTATATATTGAAGAGATATTTTCCAAAAAATTGTTATGTGTTTATATTTAAAATTTAAATACATAAAAATAAAAGCAATATATTTTTTTTATTTTCAATTTTTTTTTTCACAATTTTTGTTCGTTAAAAAGTAATAAAAATTAATAACATATATTTTATAATATATAATAACCACCTGGACGGTATTCAAAAATATATGGGATTAGTTTTTACTAATGTATACAGTTGGGAGATGATATGAAATATGTGTATAATATGAGATGCGATGATTCGATGTCTTATTGAATGATTTTTTTTTGATATTTTTAAATTATAAAAACTAATTAAATTTTTTTTTCTTTTAATTCGAAATGATTTAGTATGTATTTCTTTGAATTATATCTTGACGTTCGCTATCATGAAATGCTCCGTCAATTGTAGTATTATTTCCCAAACGAAAATTGGGTATTGAAAAAAAATTTAAATTTCAAAGAAAATTCATATATGTATGAAATAAATTTAAAGCAATGTACATATTTGAAAATAACACACAACGCAATAACATATTAAATGGTATATCTAAATTCAAAAAGTATCATAGGAAATCAACAATTTTCCATCACATGTAGTAGCTAAAGATTGTGATATATTATTGAAACTCCTTTTATTGATTTTTTTAATGACTAACGAACATTTAAATATACCTTTCTACCGCAAGCCTGTATTAAAAAATATTAACTTTGAAATTCGATAAATGGGTTGCGTAAATTTCAATTTCACAATTTGAATCTGGTATTTTCATTATATATATATATATAATAATTAAAAAATTAAATCATGATCGTTATTAAAATTTTATAAATAAAATGACATGCATTCAAAATTAAGATGATGGACGGTTTCCGCCATGTATATATACATGCAATTAAAAAAACCAGCAATCAACATTATTTTGACGAGATTTTCTAAAAATTAAATTACTCATAAATAATAATAATTGTAAATAATATATTTGTGTAATTTTTTTTTTTTTTTTGTTTGTGTTGGATAAAAATATTGTAAAAACAAAAAAATGTATTTTCTTTGATTTTGAATTATATCCAAATGAATGATATATATTCATATAGTATATAGAAAGAAGGATAGATAGTAATAATAAATGTGTTATTATTATAATTATTATATAATATGTTTATCATAATAATATGAATGGGTACAAATTTCAATATTATTATGTTTTCTGAAAATATATAATTAGCAAATAAGAAGCAGAAGAAAAAGAAGAAAAAAAACATGCCAAAATGTAAACATTTTAAAACTGTATAGAATACATAAATTTTCCTAAAATAAATGTAATATTATTCGTCTATATATATTTTGGTGTTCGGTGTTTTGCGTGTGCATTCAGAGAATATAGAATATGTTGTTGGTTTTTTTTATTACATATTCTAACACAAATTTCTGTAATAAATATTAATTATATTTTAATTTAAATTCAACCATATAGTTCATTGAATTTCATTAAATATACAGATCGTATATATATATATATGGTATATATCGAAAATGTAGTAAAAACTTGTTGTATTTGAATCATAGGTGTATGAATTATACGACAAAATAAAAGCAAACAAACATAATTCATAAACATAAACATTATTATAATACTTAAATTAATATTAATTTTTTTATTTGCAATTAACTCTAAATCTAAATATATTTATTATGTAAAATCTATTCCATTTTATTTGGCATACATTTGAAGAAAAACCATATTATTTGTACTATATTTTAAATGAAAATTTTTTTATAATACATAAATAAATGGAAAGTAAAAGAAAAAAATTCATTCATTCGAAATTAAATTTTAAATATAAATACATATATGATATATTTTAGTTTTCACAGTTAATTATTAGTGAAAATTTGCAACTCTGGGTGAAAATTCAGATTCGAAAATAACCGAATACACAAAACATATTTTATGTATTCAGTAGGATTCGAAAATACGATCCCAAAATTTTGTAAGAATTTTAGGTTAATATAAAAAAAAATCTACAATATGTCCACACTGTAAAAACTGATTTCTTTACTTTGGGGAGCAAATCATTTAATTGCATTTCATTCGTAACAATACGATTAAAACATAACAATAAAAGAAAATCGAAGTTTTTTAAGTATATCGGCTCTACATACATACGAAACTCAATAAGGGAATTAATTAAAAATTATATATTATGATGTATATAAGAATTCAACAAGCTTTAAAATTCAAGCAATATTTTCCGAAATATCAGACATAAACATTGATAATATACTGTCTATGATTTGCAAAACCAAAAATAATGTTTCATATGTTAAATATATATAGTATAGTTTATCACAATTACCCTAATTTAAGCAATAATTTTAATTTAAGCATTTGAATAGATTGAAGAAACACACATGAAATTGAAGATCTATATATTTACAAATATTTACATTTAATATAATAATGTATAATAAAATAACAAACCAAATTTACATTACATAATATATACGTTTTAAATAATGTACAAATGATTATAATGAGATATAAATTAAAAATGAAAACAAATATTATAATTGGTATAAATATTAGGGTAGAGAATTTTGAATATATTTCGATATATAAGAACAATATAACAATAATAAATATTTAATAAGTAGGTATTTAAATATATTGTATGTGTAATACTTTTGATATATGTATACATTTAATTAAATACATTATGATAAAACATATGGATTTTAATATATGTATTTATAGAAAATTATAAATCTAAAACTCAAAAATATAAACATATATGTAAATATACATATTTGTTGTGTTAGAATAATTTTAAAGAATGTATAATAGTAAAATGATTATATATGAATACGCCAATAAAGAATAGATGTTTACTTTAAAATCTGTCGACGTATACATGAATATATATGTATATAAAATAAATTAATTGTATCTATTTATTATTATTATTATATTACATAAAGTATGTATATATTTATATAAAATATGTTTTGTAAGTATTTTGGAAATTTATCTGTTTATAAAATCTATATGTATTTAAAATATGTGGTATTTATAAACCACGCATATAACCTCGCATATATAAATAATATTTTTGATATTTAAAATGTATATATATATATATTTTAGATCTTATATACTATACACAACACAACCAACTCATATATAATATTGTATGTATTTCTTATTTTGAAATGCGATGCTTGACTTTTTGTATAATTGTATATGCATTCATATATAAAACAAATAATAATTTTTAGTTTGTTATCGATGGTAAATATTAATATAAATAATTGTTTTGTATTTTTCAATTAACATTTTATAAAATGTATATATAAATGAATATAGCATGTGTGTAAAAGAATTTCAAAGTAATTAAAAACTTCCCCCAAATATGAATGTCGATATATAATAATAACTAACAATAATAAAGTGTATTCCAAATTTCAATTCTCTTACATATATGATGTTTGATGTCTTATTCTTTTATGGTGCCTTTAATCGCACGCAATTAAATGTGTATACCATGCTATTGAAAAGAAAGTTTATAATAAAAAAATTATTGAAAAATTAAATTTAAAAAAAAAATGAATGTAATCATTAAGTCATCATAATAAAATATTAGTTTTTCAGTATAAAATTACCATTTGCAAAAATCCCATAAAAAAACGTCTTATATATTAAATTAGATATATAGAAATTTTTAAATTTTAAATAATTTTTTGTACAGTTTCATCAATATATATATATATTTTGTTATCATTTTGTTTACAAGTTTTTCTATATACATAAATAAAATCAAAAATAATGTTTTTTTTTTAAATATTTCTTCTTATTTATACATAAATGTATTTTATATTGCTTGTTGTGGTGGGTACATTTTGTTCAATATGTATATATTTATATATGATAAAAGTATTTTACTATTTTTATATTTTTCCACACACATGGCGTCAAAAAATTATATTACATATGTATGATGTTTATATAATACAATATAAGTTTTTACAACTTTTCTTTGCATCAAAAAAAAAAAAAAGAAAAGGCAAACTTCTTTTATTATAATATTATATTTCTTTAACTCTCTCTCATATTTGATATATAAAAGTATATATAGCTTCTATATAGTCACAAAACTTAACAGAAAAGTGATTTTTTTGTAATACAAAATTATTTATTTATATATATATATATATATATATGGTATATTCATATATTGAATAGAGAAAAATTATTTTGAAGAAAATTGTGGTTATATTTTGTATTTTGTATATACGATTATACGATATACGGTATATACGATTTTTTTTTACATCAAAAAATAAAATGATGGTCAACAATTTTAAGTTAAATTTCTGTTATAAATTTGGACAACACCATCGTCATGAACGTCGTCGTCATTGTCCACTATGAAATATGTGCAAAATATAATACCAATAATAATTATATATATATATATAAATATGGTAGAGTGGGGCAGGTTCGGACGTGGGGCACCTTTGGATAATGCATCTTGGAACGAATATTTCTACGATATTGATATTTTTCAATTAATAAATCAAAATATATAATTTAATAAATCAATAAAAAAAAAAAAAAATTAACGATAAATAATTGGTGAATCATTTTAAGTTAGTTCATAAAACAATAAAAAAACATGTGCCTTTTCAGATCCTTTGAAAAAAAAAATCGTTTGAACCTGCCCCTACCTACCCTATCTATATGTATAAATATTTATATTAAATATATAAATTGGAACATTTATATAATTTTTCACAAAAAAAAAAATTGTTTTATGAGCAAGAAAATTCAAAAAGTTATTATTTGAATAAAGTTTGGTTTTTTTTTCGCAAATATATTTCACATCAATAAACAATATATAACATATATAATAAATATAAATATCAATATATAAATATGGATATAAATAAAATGGATACAAAAATGGTATTATTTTTATTGGTCATAACCGGCGCCATAATCTTTATAGAAGTAAAAAAAAATAAAATAAAATAATATAATATTTATTATTATATGTAGGTTAATATACATTTTATTTCGTTTTCCGATAACATTTTTTTTCTGTACAGAGTACACACTTAAAATGATGCTATTTGTTTAGTTAAAGGTTTTTGCTTTTTGTTTTTCTTTTGCTTTCAATAAATCTTTTGATATACGATAAACTAAAAAAAAATATTTATACAAAAACAAAACAAAAAAAAAACACTTTAATTTTGTGTTGTTTTTATATATAATTTATGCGATATAAATATATATATTTAAAGTTTTGTATATGCATATATAATTTTATTTAAGAAATCTATAATGCTGAAGGTTTTTGATTATTATATATAAGTACAGCTAACAAATCGCTGATACAAAATTCTTAAACATTTCCAATGGATTTTTCTTATGAATAAATTCAGAAAATAAACATTATTATTATTATGGCATTTAAATTTATGATTAAATTATACATAAATGATGAATTTAAAATGCATTAATAATATATTTTTGAATAGGATTTTTTTTTAATTAAAATTTTCACTTAATATAAATATTATTATTTTCCTACAACATTAAAAAATGATCTATTCATCTATTAATTAAAATGATTTTTATTTTATTTGTTTTTTTGCTCTTTTACTTCAATCGAAATTGATTTAAAACATCTGCAAATTAAATTTAACAGCAATTTTTTTTTTAGCAATAAACTAGTGGTTATAATGGACATGATATAAATATATCTATAATATAATACACGTCAAAATACACGTCAAAAAAAATTTTAACTTATATCTTGTATAAGACAGAATAATAAAAAATAAAATTAATATATCGATCATATAGTTATATATACATGAATTCTTCTTTAAATTTTAGAATTATTGCATATAGATTATTATATTCAATTATCGCAGTCGAATTCCTATTTGTATATAAAAATTTTAATAGAAAGATTTACAAAATGGGGAGAGTAAAGTCATTTAAGGTCATATTATCATACATTATAGTTCAAATTTTATTTTATTTGATTAACCTTAACTTTTATTTAAGCATTATATACATTACCACCCTGTAAATAACACGAATAAAATATATATAAAATATGAATGCGCAAACACATAAATTCTATTTTAAAATTTGATTTGTAAAATTACTAATCATTTTAGAATAGCAATTGCTAAAAAAAATTATATACAATTGAAAAAAATCATTTCGCATAAAATATTTATATTTTATTATATATACATACATATATATTTATATGTAAATTAAAAAATTAAAAACAATTCATTTATATTATAAATATTTATAGAATAAATATAATGCACATATTATTAGACACAGATATTTTGTTTTATAGTTATATAATAAAAAATATATATAGACATACATATAATTTATAAATATAAACTTTATGTGAATATCTCTTTCATATAAACATAAATATATCAATTAAAATTCTTATATAATGATATTGATTAATTATTTTTCACAATTTATAATATTACAGAGAATCATTTGAACAGTAAACGGCGTATGGTACAAATATAACATATATAATCAACATCATCGTCATCCAATGGACTGACTGACTATATATCCAAAAAAAAAACAAGCAAAAAATAACACACAATGGACCATGAAACTTTAGCTACATTAAGATATTGTATACAAAGAGTTTTAGTACCATGTGTTGTTATTATTGGAGTTTTAGGAAATTTCATAAGCGTAATTGTTCTAACAAGGTAATATATATTTTTTTATTTTTTATGTATATTACACCATATAGCAAAATTTTGTTATTAAGTTATTTGTATTTATTTTCACATATGCTTATTATTAGATACATAAATACATTATATTATATATTGTATATCTAGTAAGATATGCAATTGTATATGATATTTTCTTTTGCAAAAAATACAGGACTCTGATATATATATATATCATATCATTATATAACGTTCTTAATGCTCTCTATAATATATTTCAAAATAAAAAATAAGCTAAAAAATAAACGAAGAAAAAACTAACTTTTTTAATTAAAAATTTAACTTTTGTCAAATAAAAATGAGTAAAAGAAGTAAAAAATTGTTAAAAGTTTGTTTCTTTTTATATACATACCATACATATATGTTATTGTTATTAATTTGTTACCTATATATGTATATACTTTAGTTCATATATATGGATATTATATATATAGGTATATTGAGGTAGAACTTTTTAGAATATAATATATGAATAAGGACAAACAAAAAGAATATAATTCTACCACAATATCCCCTAACAATACGTTTAAGTATAAACACAAAAAAATGAAATAATTTCACAACAAACCATTTTATGTATATAGAATTCTTTTATGATGTGATAATATAAATAAAACAATACAAAAAGAACGCTGTCAGGCAAACACCTGAAACAGGAATTACGTACGTACCGTAAGCCATGGGGTTAAATGTGGGTTACATTTATAGAATTGACTCAAAATTTAAATATAAAATGATGTAAAACACTAAAAGCATTCTTCATTCCGAAGAATGCAAATGGATTTGTATAGAAGTTCCTGAATCAGATGGAATCAAATAAATTTCTTCCATATACAAATTTTAAATTGTTCTTCTTCAAACCTCTATTGCCAAAATTTCTAATCAATTGGTTGCAGCTACAGACCGATATATCCCTTATAATGCATTAGATTTATATTGGCGATCCTGGTTCGGATGCAATCAGAAAGATTTCTTTCAATTTCAACAAAGAAACTTTCAATTCGGGGATAAAAGTGCTAAAATTTACCTTAGAATGTATTTTCCAAAACGAGAATTATTATGCACTTTACTGAAAGTATACCTGTCTAATATAGTTTCAAGTACGAACGTATGTATAGAATAGTATATACCATATATAATTAAATTGTTTATCAGTTTTTTGGATTAAAAAACGTGAAAACATAAACAAGATTATAATATAATTCTGAATCATTCTGAATTGGTTAATTTTATAATACTGAGAATATTAATTTTTATAAACAAAAAAATAATTGATCATTTTTTAGCTTTAACATATATTGATGGTTCTGGAGAAATTTTTATGAAACTATATAAAACGTTTATAGGTAAATTTCATATTATGATTTCTATACGAATTTTCCAGGATTTCTCTTAAAATTAACAATTCAAATCAAAACGCAATTAACCGAAATTGAATGCTATTATATATATAACTGTATTATACCATTTTTTATTCATTTTTCAAAATCGCATACCATTTGAAATAATAACAAAGAATTTAGATTATTATATATTGCAAATATATATCTATATTTATTTTAAAATAATAAAACATTTCACGAAATAAATAATAATAAAATATTAAATAAAAATTGCATTACAAATAAACAAAAATATATTCCATACGTATAGGGACGCAGTTATGAGATCCAATAAAAACAAATGAATAAATCAAAATGTTCTCCTTTAGCTTTTCAAATTGCAGCAATACGAATGCAGTTATGGAAAATACCAGAATATCACAAGTGCTAAACTTTTATTTTCAACCAGACCACCACTTTAAAAATAATTTTACGTGAATGATATCAATATTATTTAAATCGAACATAGATATAGTTTTAAAATAATTTTCTATTAAGATGCAGATTACTATTATAGAATGATATTTTCATAGATAATGATAATTCTGTATCCTTTCGACGGCGATTTAATATTTATTCGACTGCGAAGTATAACGAAATAACTATTATCATTATTTATATATATCTTTATTTATATATATCTTTATATCTCTGAAAAGAAAAAACCATTTGCCTGAATATAAATCTATTTAATCATATTATAAAAATTTATACATAAAATATTTCAAAATTTGGTAATATAATAATAATAAT
This sequence comes from Dilophus febrilis, assembly GCA_958336335.1. NCBI lineage: Eukaryota > Metazoa > Arthropoda > Insecta > Diptera > Bibionidae > Dilophus > Dilophus febrilis. The sequence continues at coordinate 11,342,886 of OY284470.1, read as the reverse complement.
AGTTTATGAATCAAATTGTTTATACACATGATAAATTATTTAATACAAAAATAGGCATATTGTATAAATATTTATAAAATGTAAAATATTCATTTCATTTTGCTAGCAAAATTTTTCTATTTATTTAAATATTTATTATTATATATATTTATATATGCATGCAGGAAACGTATGAGATGTTCAACAAATATATATTTAACAGCATTAGCTGTAGCTGACATTATATATTTAATATTTGTATTCATATTATCATTACAACATTATCCAAATATAAATTTACCAAAGTATAAAATTTATTGGAGTACCATTGGATTATCACATTGGTTTTGTGATGCAACTAGTAAGTATTATATATAGAATTATATATCATAAGCATTTAATTTTCCCAATTATTTATGTACAGACACAAAATTTTACATTATAAATAAATGAAATTATTTATAATTAGAATATCAAATTTTTGTACATTAAGAAGTTCATTAAAGATAAATCATTCAATAATTTATATAAAAATAAATCAAACAGTTTTTGTTTTAAATAATTTGAAAAATTTAATTTGATTTATTTTTTTGTATTAAAATATTTAGCATATACTTCAATTTATTTAACCGTAAGCTTTACAATAGAAAGATATATTGCTGTATGTCATCCTATCCGAGGACAAGTTTTATGTACAGAATCGCGAGCCAAAAGAGTTATTGCTGGTATGTGTAAAATAGATATACAAAAATATATATAACTATATAAAATTGTCTGCTGATTATAAATTATATATATGTAATAAAATGTATATACCTTTTAAATTTGCATATATAATGTAGTTAAATGGATTCAAAATATTCAATCCGGCAAGCACATACAAATAGATATATTTCCAAATAACACCAATATATGTTTTTAGAAAATGTGTATAGTTATTAATTTATTATAATATTTTAACAATATATATAAGTATATATTTCAAATGTACAATGGCCGGAGTCCTAACGAAGGTTACTAGATGGCATACAAACAACGGAGCTCTGTAACATTTGGGGAATAACGAATTAAAAACTTTAAATTGTATACAGAATTTCATTTCCAAATTTTTTGGAAAATTATAAAGAATTTCCCTAAAGAAAATAATACAGAATTTTCTTTAGAAAGCTGTAAAGAAATTTCTTTATAGAAAATCGTCCAGAATTTTCATTAAAAACGTATACATAATTTTATTTATTTGACAAATTTTCTTTACAAAGTTATACAGGATTTTCTTTGGAAAGTTGTAAAGAATTTTCTTTACGAAATTAAAGAAAATTTTCTTTAGAAACCTGACATAAATTTTATAATATCCAAAGAATAATAAATCTGAAATGGTGTACTTTACGGATGTCCATCCATGTTTTTGTGTTCAATTTGTATTTAAATTTGAGGGTGTGTTTGATTGGGTATCATAAAAATAAACCACACCACTTGTCTACCACGATTTGTTATTCTGGAAATGAATATGACAATCAACACGAGCCATATAAAATTTAACCGAACACCACCAGAATGGTTGTTATAGATCCGAGTCTGTATACACGTAAATTTTATAAAGATTATAATTACGTTACTTTCTGTATATATAGTATATTATATGTATGTAATTCTAAAATAATGCAAAACTAAATCTATCGATAAATTTTGTATAAACATAAATATTATTATATATACGCAATACACATTTATAAATATAATATGCATTGTATTAAATTGTATAAATTGTTATATTTATATGAAAACATGTTGTTTGTTTGTTTATTGTTGTATTTATTACTTTTTTTTGTATCATATATAATCTGATATAAACAACTCTGATATAAGCAGAATGATTGTTTTATGTTATTTTAGCTATACCATCATCGACTATAACTAACTATATAACACAACAACAACAACAACAATAACAAACAAAAAAAATAAATAAAGTTATTTTAATAGAAACAATAATTAAAACTTGAAAAAAGAAAATTTATATTTGTATAGATATGTACAATATGTACATCTACTATATATATATAAAAAGATTTGTATACATTTTTATTTGGTAAAATTACGTGAATGTGTTTTATTAGTATTATTTCAAATTGAATTTTATTAGCTTATTTTTCTCTTTCTTTTAATTGGATTAATTTGACTAAAAAATATAAACTAAATATTTTAATAACAGAGATGAGGGGTTTTATTAAAGATTTTGTAAAGATCTTATTGTGAACAATATGGTATTATTTCATAAAGTTCATCTACAGGAGAAATGGATAAGGTATTTTGAAATAAATAAAGATTTTTTTAATGATGAATTATCTGTGTCTGTGATTTTCAAAATATCTTATCTATTGAATCTTGCTGATAGCATTTGTGATATAATACTATATTGCTACAAGTAGAAAATACAATCATAACATAACAGCCAAATTTCAGTAAATTGTTTTATTACCATAAAACTTTTAAATCATTTAATGAATCTTTTATAGTTTAATTTATAATAAATATAAAAATGAATAAAAATTTTTTTTTATTTTTTCATTCCACAATAAATATAGCCGTTGTCATTTTATGTTTTCTATTAACAATCACCACCGCATTTGAACATAAATTAATTGAAAATCCAAAACATATAAATATAAATACATTTGAACCGTGTATTCCAAATGTCCAAATAATTGATGATAGTCTACGAGAACAAAATAATGATTCAATAGTGATGCTGTATAATAACCAAAGTACATTTTTAAATAATGATGTTCTAATGAATACAAAGAGTAATGCAATAGATTTTTATTTATTATAACATTGCTATATATATATATAATATATATTAATTTAAACAGATGACATATCAAAACGACAAACTATTGAAAAAAATGGGGAATTGCAACAAGACATAGATAAATTAAATATTACCGATGGTACGTCTGTAAATGATATGATTTTAGATGACAGAAATAAAAGTGAATGCGAATTGGTAAGTATTTTAATTTTGCGATAATTGAAATTTTTTCTCGCATTGATTTATTTTATTTTATTACACATATATATAGTCATATTTTATATCACATGGTTCATCGGATTTAGCCAATAATACAATTTATACAGATATATTTTTCTATTTTACATCAATATTTTTTATATTTTTACCATTAATATTAATTGCAACATTTAATAGTTTTTTAATAAGAGCTGTCCATCAATCACATAAATTACGTGATCAAATGACAAATACAAGACCGGTAAATATCAAATTGATTTTATTTTAATTGTTATCATATTTTATACTGACATTTGTTTTTGATTAATTTTTATTTTTATAACCGTTTCAATAATAAAATATATTATTTACCATATATAGAATCATACATCATCGTCGGCACAAGAAAATAAAGTTACAATTACATTAATTGCGGTTGTTATATTATTTATAATTTGTCAAACACCGACAGCTATTTATTTAATTTTTAAAATATATAATGCAATTAGTCCAAACATTGAATATGGTCAGGAATTTTATTTTATTTTATTTTGATTAAATTTTATTATTTTAATTTTTTATGATTTCTTTTTGTTTTTTGTCTTATTAAAATATAGCCCTCGGTAATTTTCTCAATTTTCTTGTAACCCTTAATGCTTCATGTAATTTTCTGCTGTATTGTGCATTATCAAATAAATATCGAAAAACGGTAAAACAATTGTTTATGGGACAAAAGGTACATAGAAAATGTACACGTTCGGGTATCGACACTACATCACGGTATACGAGTAGTACAAGAGCAACAAGTTGTTATAGTAAAGATTTTAGTACACATTTTGGAGGGGGTGGTCCGGGTGGTGGCGGTGGTGGTGCTCTTGCTATTAATAATTCCGGTCATACAAATAATAATAATAAGATAAATATAAGAAATCGTGCACAGCAACCCCGTCGATTTTCTGTAACCCCAACCGATTATAATAATTTACAAATTGCCGTTGGTCTTTTGAATCCCGGAAAAATGAACGATTCACCAAAATCAACAACACAAATTGCAAATAGTGGTTCAACAAAATCAAGAAAAAATAGTGAAGTATGTTTTTATTTTATGAGAATTTTGCTATGCGGGATAAATCTTGTAATATTAAACATTTACTTTTTGTTACAGCAATTAGGAATACCAATGAATGTCATTAAACATTCGTCCACCAACCAAAATAATGAAAATAAAAATCAAAATGATATAATAAATAATAGTATTAGTAGTAGTAGTAATAATAATAATAATAATAGCAATAACAATATAAATAGTAATAATAATAATAATAAAAATGGTAATAATATAGATAATAATAGTAATAGCGTAAGTAGTAGTTCTATTAAACCGTCATGTAGTCATTTATTTTTAAAACCAAGTCCAAGTCAAACAAGTTTAACCCTTGGTTTAACCCGATCAAGATCATTAATTTTGCCAACGAAAACAAAACATTCACCTCATTGTAAAGATAATCCAAACAATTTCTAACACTTTAATAGATATATGAAAATTGTTGATTGTTTTAAGGAATGAATACATTTAACAATCAACCTATTGATTTTCGGTCCATCATAAAATTGGCCAATTTTTATATCTACATTTGTTAATTTTATACAACTGAGTTTTTTTTATGATGCAGTGATAATCAGTAATTTGTTATATTTAATGTTCAAAGCCCACCTTTTAAGGATTTGTAAATATTATAAAAGAACAGCAATATTCAAGATCAAAATGCCCATTTCTTTCTGAAATATGCAGAATATAAGTGATTTATTTGACAAAACAGCCAAATAGGATATGTGTAATTAATTATTTATTTAGAAAAACGCAAAAAAATTAAATTATTTTTATTTATTATATTGTAATTCATTTTATTTATACAATTTTTTTTTATAATTTAATTTACCCACATATTAATATTAATAATAATAATATTAATATACATATAACAAATAAATATATATTATAGAATAATTAACAATTCGCAATTTTTTTTTATTTATTATTTATTTCTCATGTGACCCAATGATGTATGGGGATGTAATTGTGTTGGTATTATTCCACGAATATCTTTATCAATATTTTTTGAATAAATATCGGTATACAGTTCACCAACGGCAATTTCCTTATCGGCTTTTGCCTGTTTTGTAGCCGCATCAATTTTTGTTTTAATTTCTCCATCGATTTTTTTTATTTCATCAGCCGACAAGAGATCAGCATTACTGATCCGTTCTTTAAATAATGTTATTGGATCACGTGTTTGCCGTACCTCTTGTACTTCATCGCGTGAACGATAACTTGTTCCCGGATCGGACATTGAATGTCCAGAGTATCTTTTTGGGGGGAACAAAATCAATAAATTCAGAATCCAATAACATCCATATATAATATAGATAAATAATTTATTATATACCTATAAGTAAATACTTCCATAACAATTGGTCCAACTTTATTCACATATTCAATGGCAAATTGAGTTGCATTTTTAACAGCTAGTACATCCATACCGTCAACCCATATGCCTGGTAAAACATCACCACGTTTAAAATACTCCGTATTGCATGATGATCGTTCGGCACTTGTTCCCATACCTAAAATATATGAAATGGTTATATGATCATACACAAATATATCTATTTATATATGATTAAACATTTTTAACTAACCATAGCCATTATTTTCACAAACAAATATACATGGTAATTTCCATAAATGTGCCATATTATATGCTTCGAATACTTGTCCTTGATTTGAAGCACCATCACCATATAGCGCCAGACATACACCACCATTTCCCTTATATTGACATGCTAAAGCAACGCCAGCACCAAGTGGTACCTTATAACAAATTTTAAATTTAAACATTGATTTTGTACAAAATATTACTATATAGTTCGCAATAAACAATTGGACTTACTTGAGCACCAACAATACCATTACCACCATAAAAATTTGGTGCATACATATGCATTGAACCACCTTTCCCACGGGCACATCCACTTGATTTACCTGTTAATTCGCCAAGTACTCCAATGGGATCAACACCCATAAGGTATGTCCAACCATGAACACGATAAGCTGATATAATATTATCTTGAGATCGCATTGCAGCTTTCATTCCTATCATTTAATAATAATATAATAATAATAACTGCCAATTTGTATATTTAAAAATTACAAATACACACAATATATATTAAAATTAAATGAAATACCCTACCAACAGCACAAGCTTCTTGTCCGGAATATAAATGGCAAAAACCACGAACAATTTTGTCTTTATACAAATTACCAGCCGATGTTTCTAAACGACGAATTGTTTGCATTTGTGTATAGTATTTAATTGCTTCATCTTTTGTAATCGTTGACGATGTTGATGGACTGGTTTCCAAATTATGCAATTTATATGGCTAAATTTGTAGAGTTTATTAAATTCTTTTTTTTTTCATAATTTAATTTTTATATTAAATATATACAATTAACTTAACACAATATGTATATATATATATGCAAATGATATAGAAATTTGTGACCGTGTTATTATTTTTTTATTTATATTCATTTTGTAATTAGTATATTTATATGAATAAAAGAAGGATTCAAAAATAAATGTTGGTTGGTTTTTTGTAAAAAAAAAATAATAAAATTGAAATGTAAAAAATATATAAAAAAAACATAACACAGCTTTTAGGATAAAATATAATGAATATTCAAATTCAGTTTTGTTTTTTTTTATAAATATAAATAGGTGGAAAATTTGTCATGTAAAATTTTGTATTTATATTATACGTATATAGGTATACTTATAAAAAATTTATGAATATGGAAATTTGGATGGATGTTGTGAAAAATTTGTGTTTTTCAATTATCAAAGTAAAATCAACAGCCGGTGTAACTCTTTTTACCAAAAACAAAAAATAAAATAAAATGCAAACATTTATTTATTTTTACATAACATTTAAATTTATTTATTTTTAACTAACACACATTGCAGAAAAGTGTTAATTTAATGGGAAAAATTAACTCAAATAATATTGATAAAAAAAAGGTGGGTTATTTTCTTAAAATAATTAATTATACGAATATTCGGATGAAATTTGAATGCTTAATTTTGATAAAGAAAATTTTAAAACTGAAGAATCTTTTCTCATCCATTTTCTATAAATACTATATATATATATTTAGATATAATGTGGGGACAAATTTTTATTTATAATAGTAAAAGAGGATGTTTAAAGTAAAAAGTATCTAAAATAAAAATATTACCACAGAGAATTTTCATTTATCATTAATATATGATACGCTGTTGAAATATAAATTGTTAATGGTAATTTAAATTAATATCCAGCATCATTATAATATATTCAAATTTAAAATGAAGTAAATTATTTTCATTAATTTAAAAGATAAAGCGGAAAAATTCAAAATGTATAATCTTATTGAAGAGTTGCCGGAAGGCAAAAATAGACATGGTTTTTATTTCACTAAATCAATATTCTTATATGCGCATATTAAATAAATATAATCAAATTTGAAATAAAAGATTTTGCCGTATATATTTTGGAAATTATTGATTATTTTAGAAAAGAAAAAAAATCTGCTATAGAGTATAATAAATCAATAATCAATCAATAGCTTTATATACTAACTATACTATTTTATAGCATAGAAAGAACAAGGCATGGATCTGATGGAAAATAAAACTATATAATACGATGTATAAGAAGGGCCTTAAACGGATGAAGTAACATCTTCGTACTTCGTTAGCGCTACATAAAACTAAGCGTATGCTGGTCGATTAAAACACAGTATAAAAATACGTAACATTTTCAATTGTAAATAGAATATCGCGTGTGTTTTATCTTATATACTGTATATAAATATTTGCATTTTCATGTTTTTTTTTACATAAGCACTATAATAAAATCGATAAATGATATTTTAAATCGTATATATATATAAAGAGAAAATTCTAAATAGTAAAAAATTGTCAAAATAAAAATAAAACATTTGTAAATAAAAAAAAATAATAAAAATACAAACAAACAAATAACTGAAATAGATGTATTTATATAAAAAATCAACTTGATAATGAAAACTTTAACAGATACACATCAAGCAGTGATATGTTATTTAAATAGTTTTTTATTTTTTTGCTAAATTTTTATTATTGAAATTTTAAGGTCGATTGAGGTCATTTACATATCATATAGATATTTCTAAAATTCATCTATTAACATTCTATATTTTATTTATATTATTAATTTTATAATAATATGTAATTCTATAAAATGATAGATAATTATTATTATACTTACTTTATTAATTTCAAATGTTGCTTGTGTTGCATAATTCTTTAGATTTTTTGTTGTTGTTTTTGTCTGAAATTTATTTTTAATATACTTATAAAAAAAATATTGAATAGGGAAAATATCAATAATTAAATAACTAAATATAAATGTGTTATTACATTTTTAACAATTGCACTTAAATCCGTAACTATGGTTCGAAACATATTATTTTTTTTTTATTTAACTTTATCTATAATTAAGATTTAATTAATAAATATTTATTGCAAATTTTATTAAGTGAATACGAAACTATGGAAAAGAAAAAAAAACTATATAGAAAATAACAAAATTAAACACCGCTCACTGCTCTTCGATTCGATGATGCAGCACAACACACATATACTATCTATCTATTACATATATTTTCTTTATTTTTCTATATTTAAAATTGCAAAATAAATTTTATATAAATAGCAAATGAATGTTGGTATCATGAAATGAGAAAATTTTTTCATTATTATTCTATTAAACCTTTTTGTATTTTATATACATATAGATAGAACACATATAAAATAAATTCATTGCATGTATGTATTTTGCACATGCACTTTTTTTTGTATAGTTTTATTTTTATAAAAATGCAACAACATTAACTTATACATATATATATAGTATATACCCATAACTGTAGAGTACATATGCCGACAACTTATATATAAATGCAGTAAAAATGCAGTGCAGTATTTAAAAATAAATAAAATATAGTACAGAAAGTAATATCTTGGTTCTTGGTTTAAAATGTTCTATATATTATTTCCCATATAATAATTTTTTTTTATTATGATGCGATACCCCCATTGAGAATTTATACTTAATATATTGCTGAAATATTATTATAGTATTTATACTATATAGGTAAATGTACATTACGTTACTGCACATTATTTTTATTCTAATTAAAATACAACATCGCGGTATATATATACAATATTTATGCATTTATATATGATGATTGAAGACTTGAAGAGACTATATATAGAGAGATTTTTTTTACATATGAAAAATAGTTACTATATAATAAGTATAACATCATTTATAAATTATAATTTCTTTTATATGTGTGCGAGAATATATCATTTCGTTTAAAAATAATCAATTCGATACTTTAAAATATATAATACGGTTAATTTTAATTGAATAAACAGAATTCTTTTATACAATATATATCATATATATAGTAAAGATACACCTTTTTAATTTTTTTTATATTAAGCATGTACACATTCATCACGTAGCTATTTATGATGGTTCTTTGGGAAATGTCGAACATCTGTTTCGGATCCCACAGCTTTCTACATAAAGATTCATATGTGTTTTTTGGAATGAATTTGAATATATTATTGTGCTACATTAGTTTATATTAAAATAATCTATAATCTATACAAATAAATTACCATTGAAAGGCGTTTGAAGAAGAAAAACGGAGTATCCAAAACATCCAAAACATCCGTTACTATTTATCAGCTTTCACTACCGCAGCCCCTTTTTTTGGAGATGGGATCAACATCTGGATATTTTTGCAGATAAATTAATAACTTAAGAAAACATTTTGCACTCTTTTATATAGTGAAAGATATCAAAAAATGTATGTCGTCATGAATTCATAAAAATCCGCATTTAGATTTATAATTTAATAAGTAAAAACCATTCTACATTTAATAATATATAAACAAATTCTATAATTATGAAAATATAATTTATAAAAAATTAATTAAAACATTTTTCGATATTTCGAAATAATACTACACCAAATTATTTATTTAAATGTAATAATTGGTAATTTTATATGGGGGAAAAAAATTAGAAATTATATCTTTGATACAAAATTTAAAGAAAATTTAAGGTATATTTTAACTTATATGTTTATATATACAAAATAATTATTTTTATATATTTAATATACTATATACACATTAATGAATTCTATATATCATTTATTAATATATATAAATTATTTAATGATTTTCAAAAGAAAATTGAATATATTTATAAATAATAAATTATCAACAAAAATGTCAATTCATTTACTTAACATTAATAAAAAGATATAAATATATATATATAGAATAAATGGAATAAGTAAAAATAGACGAATATATAATAAGAGGTTTTAAAAACTTTCTTTATACATTTATATATGTATAGAGATATTTACTTGTTGTTTGTATCGTCGGAAGTTTATACAATATATATACGGCCATTTAAATATAACAGCAGAAACCGAGAAATATTTCAGTATATATATAACATATATATATTATAAAGATTTTAAATTAATTTTTCCCCAAAAACATTAATTAATCAAAAATTTATTTATCACGTATTTTTGATATGCTCATATATAAGTAAGGGTGGGGCAGGTTCGGATGATGTTTTTTCAAAGGCTCCGCAAAGGCAAAAACAAAGATTCTGGAAGGCACATTTTTTCTATTGATTTAGGAAATTACCTGAAAATGATTCACCAATAATTTATCATTTTATTGGTTTACCTACAACTGCTAAATTTGAATAGGTATTGCTTTTACACGTGTATAACAGACAAATATGAATAATGTCACCCATATATTCCACAATGCGTTCAAAGATGCATTGTCCGAATGTGCACCACGGTCGAACCTGCCCCACTCTACCCTACACATAAAGCATGTTTATATATAAATTGTATATATAAATGAAAATTTGTATATTTACATAATATACATAGGGTTATTATTTGTATATCTTACAATGACTTTTTCTTTATTGGCCTTTTATACACATTATATGGTATATTATACATATATTTATGGTTCAATATTTATATATACATTTTAAGATTGTGTTCTTAGGTCTATTTTATGTATTTATCTATATATAAATAAATATGTATAATTGATACATTATATAAATATATCACAAAGAGTGATAATAAAAGGCATATAATGGCTATTCCCACAAATTTAATCCATTTTCGTATATAGTATATAATAGCATAATTTTCAATATTTCCCCAAATATATATATATATATATATACATTTTATAATACAAATACTGTATAGTGTATATATATACAAATAATTTTTAAATATGAATAGAGAATACATCAATTAACCAAACCACAATGTAAACAATTTTCCTTTATACACAAAAAAGGATATATAGATTTTATTAAAGCTACAAAATATAATTTCGAAATGTATATATAATATAGATAGACCCTTCTATATTATATAAATATACTGTGTTATATATATATGAAATAAATATAGTTATAAATGAATTATTCTGAGAATTTATATGTAAACATGAAATGTATCCATATATATAAGATAAATTGATATCATCTCTGTTGATATATTTTTTTTTCAGTTATTGTGTATAATATATTAAATTCAAAATAGATAGATACGTATATTAATTTGTGGTTTATTATATTGTATTTATATGCCGATATTCCTTATTGAATATAGCTTTTTATAATAAAATTGATTTATAGGCAAAATTTTTTTTGAAAGGGGTTTTCATATGAAAAAATAAAAATCAATAATTTATATGGAATATTATATACTTTTGAAGTATATATGAATATGAATATCAATTGAAAAAAAAATTGTATTTTCTAAATATTATTCTAAAGATTTACATTTAAATATCAAATTTTACTTTAATTCTATAGTGGTTTTTTTCTTTTTTACTTTATAATATATATATTACATATAAAAACGGTAAAACACAATCAAATTTCAAAATCTTTTGTTTCAAAAATAATGTATTTTAGTGAATATAATAATTATGATTAAATAACTATATATATATAAACTCTCTTTTCCATTTTATATCCATATATGAATGGGTAATCGATAAATCGTTTACGATTGATATTGAAATATATAAAAGAATTCTTTTTTAACCCGATTTTAATTTTTTGAATTATTCAAATATATGTTCATTCATAATATATCTATATAAATACCTATACATATATCCATATAACATATATAGTGACAACGATAAATTTAATAAAATAAATGAAAAATACAATACATATTTCAATATTCTATCCCCATATATAGATAAATGCGATTTCAAAATCGTATATACACATAACATATAAATATATATAGACCATCATGGCATAGATATACAGATATACAATATCTATTCACAGAGAATGAAAAAAATATAAATATTTAAAATATAAAGGACAGCCAGATAACTATATATTTGTATATATAGTATAAATATATATCGACAGAAATAAATTCGTTTACAAAATATCTTGTCTTTTCCGAGAAATAAAAAATAAATAACCAATCGACGAACGCATGAAACACTTCACAATAAATGAAGAAAGTTATGTTTATATAGATTTATAAATATGGATACACATACGATTGAATGTACGTGTTTTATAAGAAAAATCATTGGAAAGACATTCTTTTACATAGATTTATATTCCGTACATATACATATATATATATACACATATATTGTATTCAGATAAGATAATAAATAATATTTTATAAATACATATACATAACATATATTTTCTTTCACTATGTATCTTTCTGAATATAATGAAAATGTCTACAGAAAAAAAGTTTATATATATATAAATATATATATATAGGTTAAGAAATATATTGGAAAATAGAAAACTATATATCCATTACAGATATCCGCAAATAATATATAAATATGTATATCTATAGAACAAAATATTCGATGAAAGAATAATGCATTAGTGATAAAAAGAATCAAAAAAAAAATATTGAAAAAATTTCCTTTTTCTTTTAAAAGTAAAAATATACATAAATAACCGATAGATAAATATACAGATGATGGTATATGGTGGTGGATTTCCGTAATTCGCATTTCATGCATTCATGCAGACTATACGATTTAAAAAAAGAAAAGAAAAGATGTTCTAGAGATATACATATATAGATATCATAATAAAAGCGGTAGAAAATAATAACCATTATATCAGAAACATATGTATAATGATAGACGCTGTCAATCAAATTAGCATTTTAGAGGGCAATTCTACATAAGACTGTCTCTTATGACTATTTTTAAGACTTTTTTTTAAGACTATCGTCATACATAATAGGTATTCTGAATAAATAGTCATAATAATACTTTAGGAATTCGCCGAAGACTCTTGGGAGAATTAATTTTTAAATTTAATAACAAAAAAAAAAAAAATATGAAGAACAAAAAAATTAAAATAAAATATAAATATCAATTTTTTCTTTTATTTAATAACATATCATTTTATATTATTTCCACGATCATATATCCAATTGTCTGTTTGCTTATAAATTTATTAGTGAATTTTAATAATTGTTTTATGGATATTTATTCCTTTGGTTATTGTTGAATTGTTATATGTCATAAATAAATGCATATATATATAAATAAATAAATAAATGCATTTTTGCATTCCATCTATTTAGATGGGTGTGGAAATATGAAATGTATACATTATACAGAAAGCAATACTCTGTATGTAGTGAGTGTAGATATAGATAGATATATTGTCGCTTTTTAATTTTATTGCATATTTCTGTCAAGCTAAATCAAGTTTGAATAATAAAATATTTATAACATTTTCCAAAGCGAAGGAAAATAGTAAAAAATATAGTAAAAATAAAAAAAAATAGTATTATAAATATAAACTCAATGATATGTTATATATACTTTATGAGTTTATTTATATTTGTATATCAATGTAAAAATGATAAAAAAATATAGTAGCGATACAGCGAATAACTATAAATAAATTTGTGAAGAAGAAAAAAAAATATTAAACAATTTTATGCACATATATAATATAGAAAAATATATAGTTGCATTTTGATACAAAATTCATAAATAAATATAAATGCATTTAAATTTAAAAATGTATTAAGTTTATATAAATATTTAAATATATTGTAAAACTATTTTTGCGCGCTTTTTGTATAAGTGAATCAAATTTCTGAAGAAGAATTTTCTATCGCACGAAATGCACCATACGATACGTCTAGCTCTGAAAACATTTTCATTTCACTTTATATATACAGAAATTTTTGTTACAAAATAACTTTAATAATCATAAAATAAGAAATTTAATAAGACAACAAAAACAACAATATTAATTCATAATATAATCCTTGTTTATTTTACTTGCCTGTTTATTTTATATGGTTATTTTATGTTTTTTTTATTTTTTCATTTTGCAGACAAATAATATATTTCCTTTTTAGAAATATATATGGTAACTATAGAGACTCTTATTAAATAACATTTGGTTTATGGACACTGTTGTCTTTTGTGACTTATTTATGAATATGCAACTCTACTTAATTAAAATGTATATATGCGGTAAGTACTATATATACTATATAGTTATAGTATTTGTTTGTGTATTAAAGGTATACATAAACATTTGTGGTTTTCATCATTTTCAGGGATTCTTTTGATAACTCATTTACTATAATTATATTTAAAGATATATTTTTGTTTTTATATGTAAAACGATATTGCAAAAGTAAATGAATGTTTATAATTAGTTGCATATGTACATAAGAAACAAATTGCATTTTGTTTCTATATTCCCTGTTTACCGCTTAAAATATGGTGATATGCAGATTTATTTTATTATATATGAAAAAAAAAGAAAAAATAAATTAATTTATAATAAATTGTTGAAATATGTATGACTTCGGGGATTTCCATATTTATGTATAATATATAATAATTAATATATGTATTAATTTAAAATTAAGAATAATTGAGATTAAATTTTCAAAAAAATTTTCTAAATGTATATGTATATAATATACATACAGATGCATAAATGAAAATTTCCATTAATTTATTTTTTTATGTATTTTATTTTTTAACACATCATCAGTTGTCTAGACGTACTTATAATACTGTACTGCTGTACATTACCATTTATATCACAAACGAAAAATAAAAATAAATTATTTTTAAAAAGAAATTGTTAAAATAATGTTTATTTATTTTCACATTTTTCAGAAGGATATTTTCATTATAATATGCACTTTATATTTGTGTACATTTTTATTAATAATAATCATATATACATAATATCAAAAAGAATCATTTCTTCTTATTTTTATTTATACAGTAAACTCAAGACGGGTCATTTTATATTTTGACATGTGTAATTGTAATAAAAATAGAATATTATAAAATATAAAAATAATATTACATGTTTTCGGTTGGATTCCAATCGACCATTTCAACATTTTGTCAGAAGTTTGAGTTAGGTCAACAAAAACAAAATGTATGCGTAGCTTTACTATCAGATGTATATAATTTTTTGTTATATATACTCCATGTACTCTTTAAAAAAATTACAATTGAATTTAAAATTTTTATGTTGCGACAAAAGTGATCCGATTATGACCGTATAACTATACATTCAAGTATGCGGTTAAATATATCATACATTCGTATACCATAATATAACATAGATAGATATAAAAAATATGAATAATTTTCTTATGTTCTTAAGCGTATATCAGACGACAGAATATATATTCTTAATTTTTGTGCTTAAATTTTAATATAGGATTTTTTACAAGTAAGAGCGGAATGGATATAAATAAAAATGAGGAGGATGTCTGATGAAATAATTGTTGCACTTAAGAATATAAATTCTGAAATTTAGAAAATCATTTCTAAATTATTGCACTTACATTTTAAGAACAAATTTTATCAATACAAATTTTTTATTTTCAATATTGCCTGCTAATTTTTATTGCAGATGGTAAGAAAAATAAATAATATTTAATAAAAAAAGAACCTTTTCTTGTAATTTTTACATTCATATATAGTTCTGTATATTTCACACATAAATGGTTTCTCTTTTTCGTTTTAGCATAAATATTAGAATATATATTCTGTCGTCTGATATCCGCTTTACATGGGATGATAATTCTATTTTGAGACCACACAATTTTCGCAAATTGTCTCACATAATAATAAAATTTAATAGATATAAATATTTTCATCTTCTTTTATTTTTGTCCGTCAAATTGGGTACTTTTTGATATAGCTAAATAATGTTTTATAATGCAAATTATCTTTTAAATAATAAGAAATTAGATGTATATATTATAATATTATTTCTTTCTAACGATGTATAAATAAACAAAATTAAAATAACATTATTTATTTAATTAATCTATATGCAATCCCAAAGGTATAATTATTCTTAATAGTGAATTTATTTTTAAAAGTATTTTTCTTTCTATATTAAGTCAATTGGCAAGTTGATATTACTTGTGAATCGACATAAAATAACATTTATTTGAAAAGTTTCATTAAAGATGTTTATTACTTTATTGTTCACTAAATATAAAGACAATTCTTTAACGTACTTCATCTAGTTTATAGTTAACGATATCGTTAAAAAAAACTAAACACAAATTTAATATATTGTATAGTGTTATAATCACAATAAAATTAGAAAAACGATAGACGTTTTTCAACATATCATCATTATACGGAAAATCAAATCACTAAATCAAATCATAATGAGCGTAAATGTTACCAAAAACTACAATATAATCCATTGATATTAAATGTATAATTTTAAAAAAATTAGTATAAATATTATCTTATATATAGATATACAATTATCTATATATTACAATTAATTAATCAGTACTTTATAAATTAATTATTATTAATTTTCATTTTAAAATACAAATTTAACTTGAATATAATAATTTGTCAACTTATTCCGTACGTATATCCGAAGATTATATATAACATTACCAAAATTGTCTATTTTATATTTATCACATAACACCGCAATGTATAATATGTAAATTGTATATAAATACCATCATCGAATTAAATTATATGTTAAAACAAAATTACTTAAATATATTATGTTCCCACATCGCATATATATATATATATAATATTGTATATTATAAAGCTGTAATCGTAACTAATCTATATCTACCTATGTATGAACGAAAACACCAAATTCATACATTTTATAATAAATTTTAATGAAAAAAGTTTTGTAGCCCGTGAATAACAAGTATAGAGATATTATGGAATAAATACATTCATATATATAAAATATACCGAAAAATGTAGATATAGGTATATATATATTAAATATGACCGAGGGGTATTTTAAAAACATTATTATATGTTCATACTACATATATATATATATATAATAACGGTATGGTGGTTACATTGATTTACCTGTAATAGAAACTATATAATATATATATAATGATAAAATTTATTATTATATGAAATCTGTAAATATATACTCGTGAAATTGATATAATAAAATTATGCCGATAAGTGAAATGTTCATAACATAATTAAATAAAATATTTTGACATATTATATGTTTATATATTGTGTAGGATATATCACAGATCATTAAAATTGATTTAAAAGTTTTTACATTTAGAAAATAAATTATAGACAAAAAAATATTTACCATACAATAAAATTTTTATAAAAATAGTACGTACCCAAAGAAGACGAAAAAAGGGTATGTTTTTTTCTGTACACATATATATATATATATAAAAATAAATGTCAGGATTGTATATCTTTTTCATGTTTAAAATACAAATAATAAGTAAAATACCATAATAGAAATGCACATAAATATTAATTTTGCGCGAGTTCATATATATACAACATAAATTAAATGAAAGAAAAAGTTAATGTTTTTACAAGGTAAAAAATTAACATATGCAAAAAGGAATGTGTATATATTATTCTATAATATAATATCTTGTATATAAAAACAAAAATGAAATGTATAAAAAACGATATCTTATATATGCTGCATATCTACTTTATATATATATATATATATACATTTATTTATACTTATAAGAATATATTTATAAGATGTTAACATATAATTTATTTTTAATAGAATTGTTTTTATTTTACCTCAATTATTTACAAAATTATACGCATCCACACGTTTGTTTGTTTGTTTGTTTGTTTGTTTTTTTTGTTATATTATACTATATATATACATTTATATAATAAAATAATGTTTATATGAAAATAATTGTATTTTGTTTTTCTTTGTGTACTTTATGCAGTGCATATAACAGAGGAAAAAAAGGAAAATCTTAATGTTTTTACTTCTATACGTAAATGTATAGGGGTTTGTATTAATTACATATATATTGCACGTTTATAAAACAACAACTGATGGCGTGAAATCCGTCATTTATCTAAAATATTTATTCTATTTTATTTAATTCAATCGTTCAATTATGTCAAGTAGCACTGTTACGAGTATATATTTCATATAATATTATTGGCATTATATTGTACATACAAAAACGTTTATGTTTATATCAAATGAACATATTATAACAAAATCAAAATCAAAGATCTGTACCAGGTTATACCATAGAACTGTCACTGAATGACTCTAAAGTATCATAAGGATATCACTCCCGCATCATTTGTGAGTCACCCATTGTACTAACTAAAAAAATGTAAATTTAGACTTTTTTAAAATTAATTTTCTTTACGCTCACTTTCAATACAATTTCTAAATGATATAACTTTTAGCAATGTATATCAAATTTCATATAGGTTTATATTATAGTTTTGTAACACAATCTATATATACTAACAATAAACGAGATGCTTTTTGAAAAGGATAAGACAGACAAATGTTCAATTTTTTCGATTTTATTACATTTGAAAGAAAATGTTTAAACATTGACAATCTTCCACGTTATATGCATATGATTTTATATACATACAACAACATACAACGGTTTTTTTATAGAGCTAAAATTAATGTTATAAAATAAATATATATTTTCTTTTATTTACTATATATTATATATATATGTATAATATACAAAAATAAATATGCGATAAGATTGCAAATTAAATTAAATTGTCAACGCAATAAAATGGAAATTGTAATAACAAAATTTAAAGTATATATATATAGAAATTCTATTATATATGTGTAATGTGTATGTCTATATATAACTATATGCAGGAACTGATTATATCCGCATATATAATATTTATTTCTACATATATATATGAGATATCCTATCTGAATGTATACCTATATATATTATATGTATATGCAAACACACATTCAAATGTATATAAGTTCATAAATTTTACAAGAACTTTAAATATGAAAAGTAAAATAAATTTTAATAGATGCATAAGCCACAAATATATATACATAAATATCTTTATATTATGCATATTATCTCTATAACTATATATATAATGGTACGGTTTCTAAATTCGTGGGTTTAAAATACAATTTCTAAGACAATTATTTGGGAATGAAACTTATTTGGGAAAGATACTGTTCAAGGATTTTAAATTCAGCATCCTATAGCTGCCTGCCTACTAAATCCTATATTCATATTATAGGTTATATAGCAAAATATAATGAAACTTATATCTTTACTTTCTTCCCCGTTTTCTGTACCTCGATTCTTAAAACGTTTATTATGCCAAATGGTTAGTTATGATGTCTCAATAATCCCAAGAAACCTTATTCTATATACGAATAATTTTCATATATTGAAAATATTATTATTATTATTATTATTATTATTATTATTATTATTACTATACTATATTAATATTATACATCGAGGATTCATAAATTTTCTAAAGAATTCTACATATATATAATATATATTACGTTATATCGCCATATGCATTTTAATGCAGAAAAGCAATTTGGCTCGGTTATATAAAACTGCAATAGATCATTTAAACGGTCTCATATATAGATTAAATATATATACTATATATGCATCTATATAAAATAAAATGTGTGTGTGTGTGTGTGTGTATGATGATGATATATTTTATAAGAGTTCGTTTATTTATTCCATTTATATAAAGTTATTATATATAGATATAGGATTAAACAATTTTCACACGTATGCATATGTAAAAAAATTTCCATATGAAAAGTATATATATAAATTCGAAAATGGGATATACTTGAAATGATATATTAATATAATAGAAAATATATTATATATATAAAAATAATTGATTTCTATGTACACCTCTAAGGAAAATATATATAATTTATGTATGAGCATTCGTATATGATTTCCCATTGGAAGTAATTAAAATATTTAAAAAAAATATAAGGTAAAAAATAAAATCCTATATATGCCTGCATCCATTCAAATGCTTTATTGCTCATCTATATAATTTTAATATACATAATCGACAGATAATATATATATATACGAGGTTGTGGGCAATTTGAGGATAAGGTATTTGGAGAATTAATTTGTAAATTACATTAGCCAAAATATTTCATAAAATACACCAGTGTGCTGGCATGCGAGAAAACTTGTCGCGATAACCCAAACGAAAGGATATTCTGAAAGGTACAGGATTAAAATATTAATTAATTATACCACAAAATTTTGAATTTTTCGAATTATACAGCAATAGTTTTGATTAAATTTACTTATTTTTTCTGATTCTTCGTATTGAAGAAAATTTTGAAATCCAATATAAAACAAATTTTTTTTATAAAATAGAATTTACTTGAGTTTTCAAATGATGCATATATTTATGTTTCATTGCCCTCTGGATACAATTACATACAACTATAATGTTGATAATGATTAATTCTTAGCATATATATATGGAGAATTTATATCCTATAAATTATATATGTAAATTAAATTACCCATCAAAACATACTCGTATATAAAGTACACGAAAGTAAAATTTATTTTTATTGGTGAAAACATATAATATCAGACAGATGGATAACATATTTTAAAATTAATATCCGAAATACATATAATATTTATTTATTATTATACATGTAAAATACAGGATTATTTGAAGTCATTCATACCTTAAAATTGTAGATAAAATCACGACAATATATATTTTGAATATGTATAATACCTGCTGTACGTGGATCAAAATGTTAATAAAATACTATATATGTATATATAAATTTAAATTGATATATTCCCAATATTTTCTCTATATATTTACAATAGGTTATATTACATCAACTCTAATACTATAGCCCGCATATACAGTTTCAAATAAAGCAATTTGAATAAATTTATTATGTATATATATCGTTATTATTTTATATGCATAAATTTAATGTATGTACTATAGTATATTTTGAATGTTATTACCTATCATTATTATTATGTATTATATTATTATCAGTATTTGATACTATTAATATATTACAATATGCAAGTCATGAATTATTATAAGCAGAATACCAATACATATTTAATATACACATCATATAAATTTAGAGATCAATTCGATTCAAATTTCATGACCCATTTTCGGGGTCACCAAAACAAAAATAAAGAAGAATTTTTGTGTAATCTGCATGATAATAAAATAAACAAATTCTTCAGAATATGCCTTTTTATTAATTACGTACGTTCAGTTAAGTTTTATATTTATATCGTTTTGAAAATAGAATTCTAAAAGTTACATTTTTTATCACTACGTTCCATGAATTGGAAAATTGATGGTGACGTAGGCGATACGATCATGAACTGTATATCATGTATGGCAAAGTTGTCTTGCAAAAATCAGTCGGTTATAAAATTCAACAAATTGATTACTTTGATATAAATACTATATAATAATAGAAATTAAAAATTGATAAATTTTTGGCAAATAAAGTATACCCGAATGCGAAGATTAGTAAATAGGCGAAATTTATTATAAAGTCTAATTATATAGATAGATATAATTTGTTATTTCACTATTTTGTTTTAACCTAGGAGCGTTTTTTGTGTTTTTGATTTCCTTTTTCCTTTTATAATACACATCATTATTTTTATTACCTATAAAAGAAGACAAAAATAAAAAAAAAATTGAATAATACATATAACACGATATACATTTATTTATATGTAATATGTATAACAAAACAATATACAAATAATATAAAATATAACAATGTGATGATATATTTGCGGTATATAACTGATTCTGATTTTGCGGTGGTATATAAAATAAAATAGAAAAACATTGTTGATTGGCGAATCGATATCGCAGTGATTTAGATGGCCTCTGGGGAATAACAAATACATGATCTGCTTGAATATATATACATATATGTTTATAGACTATACATGATTTATTTATATAATTTTTACGAAAATATCCCTGAACTGAATATATATATATATATATATATTTAGTATAGTAATAACAATCACATAATAATAAAAAATAAAAAAAAATCAAAAAAATCCTTGTGATAAATTTTAAGAATAATGAGGAAACGAGGTACGTATATATATATATATATATATTATATATAATATAGAGCAATGTTAAATATTTATTTTTATACATAATTAAACATAATAATATTTATATAAAATAATATATAGTAAAACCTGCTAATTTGATCACCTCTATAAGTTGAACACCTGTTTACGTTGACCGATTTTTAAAATAGAGTCTTGACGGATAAATGGACATTTTCGAACAAAATATCTCTGCATGTTGAAAATCTTCTAAAACGAAATATTTTTGCATAAGTAAAATTAAAACTATAGTGAGAACATCGATCCATTAACAAAAAATGACGAAATATAGAATGGTTTTGAAAATGAAACATCTATAAATATGGAATTCTATAAGTAATCAACGTGTAATTGAATTTTTAAGACAATAAATGCATTTCATTTTTCAAACTGAAACCATGCATTAAACATCTAAAACCGGATGCCTAACTTGACTTGAGTTTTGGTTGGTTCCGCGAGTATTCGCCATTAGATTTTACTGTATATGGAAAATATATGCAAAAAAAAAATGTATTCGATTTGATTTTTTTTTATTTGTAAAAGAAATTATATGAATTTCCGCACCATTTGTGTGTGATTTTTTTTCTATGATTTATGAAGTGTTTTATTTTCTTTTTTCATGCAAATGAATTTTTTGTTTGGTTTATTTTACAATCTACATGCCGTATTCAAATAATTTTTTTGCTTTTTAAATTATATTTTTATGGTTTATGAGTATAATTTCTTCAATATAACATGTCAATGTCATATCGAAAATAAATATAAAAAATATGGGGATAACAATTGAGTTTTTATAGCGGAAAAAAAGGTATCGATGATTATTTTACTTGTAAAATTAATTTTTTCATATAAAATATAATTTCCTATATATAAAATGTAATATAAGGAAAATAAGGACATGTATGTACAATATATATAAACTACACATATAGTGTATTGTAAACGTTATTAAAACATCATTAAATCGAATCCATAAGCAAATTCCATAATTATTAAGGATCCCCAAACCGAAGTGTTTTTTCCGCACCACCAGTTCAGCGCGGGTTTTAAATAATACGTTAACAGAGATTGTGTGCACATTCTTTGTGAAGACGGAATAAAAACAATGCAAAATGCATTATGTTTGTGACATTATGTTTCTATAAATATACACAAGTTATAAAGAATTGTAGAGTTATCGTGGAAATGTTTTCACATTTTTTGTTCCAATTAACATGTAAATTAATAATTCCTTTTTAATTTCACTATATATAAACAAAAATTTCAATCAAATTCAATTAATATATATCTATCATATATATAGCAGGATATATGAGCATTTGAATTTTTATTTTAATATCATATAACATATTTGTTAGAAAATATGTGTATAAAAACAATATGATTTTGGTTGAGATATTTTCATATCGTTATTCATATATAAATAACCTATCTATATAAATATAAAAGATATAATAAAACATATATATATTATTTATCCAGATATGGTTTTTTATATTCATATAGTGTTTTTTCCCCGTTTTGTTTTGGAATTTATTCATATGATAACACACATACACAAATTTGAAGTTATTGTTTTGCTTTGCATATATTCTATCTATATATATATATATTATATAAATATACATTTTCATTTTCATTTTTTTATTATTGTTAGTTATATGCATTGCAAACTGAACGATCATCGCATAAATAAAAATATATAACGAAAAGGCACATCATTTCCCATTCACAACACAATTTTTGCACACATTTTGATCAATTCATTCAATTTATATTATTCGTATATATATATATGGTATATATGCAAAATAAAATAGATTTGTATATAAATAACAAAATATGTACAGAAAAAAGATAAAAAATAAACAAAATTATAAATATGATTTATGTTGTTGACTTACAGAATACATATACAGATACGCAGATACAGAAAAAAAATGTATAACCATATATATAATAAAAAGGAATTCTTTTGTTCTCACACTGTTTGTTGTAATATACAATACAATAGATAGATATAAAATATACAATAGATCAGACATACCAAAAAAAAACGAAAAAAAGAAAAATAATAGCCTTTATCTAACCATGTATTTGAATATATATGTATAAATATGGTATACATAAATGGATAATGATATAACTATCGTTATCGATTATAAAAGGAAGCTGAAAACGATGAAGAAAAACATTTACGTTTTTTCTTATTCATTTCATATAAATTTTACCAAAACCTATAGATTGTATATGTATAATAGCAGAAGATGAAATAACATTAAAATAAAAATAAAAACAAGAGGATAACAAAAAAGAAAATTATATTAGTTATATCGAAATTTATGTACAGTTTTAATTTAATCAAAATAACATAAAGAATTCGACAAAAGTGTTGAAATTTTAATTATCGTATAAATGCTGAATTGTATATTTTTGCATGCGTGCTTGTCCAATTCTATAAAATGTGTATTCGAAATGTATTTAAAACTGCTTCTGTATATAGAATGAATTTAGAAGTACAGACACTTTACGGAAGGAAGTCTTCTTATTCATTATATACTTAAATACGAATGATTTGGAATCGGTAATTTGAACCGAAAAAACGAAACTATAACTCAACAAAAAAATCAGAGAATCAAACAGAGATACATATAAAAGAAAAAATCTTGTTGACACTTTTTTAATAACATATCGTTTTGGAAATATATCCACAAATATTGGAACAACCGGACCACGTTTCAACCATGCTATATATGCATGCATTTATGCACTACTCCCTGAGTATATATACCTATAATATATATGAATGAATGAATATAAATAATATATTAACAGTAAAAACAATTTATATCATATTAATTAAATATAAATGCATATGTAATAAATATCTATATATAACATTTCAATTAATTAATGGACAATAAAATACGTTTAACGAAATGGAAAATTTATTAAATACATAAATATTACATAATATACACATATATATTATATTGTTTTGTCTTTAATATTAAAGTGTTGATTATATACTTTCATGTGAGTGCTTATTTATATATAAATATACTTAAGTTAGAACACAATATCATATATACTATATTATATAAACAACAAAATACTATACAAGTACGATCAAGAAATGATGAGAATGTTTATACCACCAGTACAAAATCTATAATGACTGTATTAAACTTCTTAATATATATATTACAAAATTTTTATTCAACATTTAGAACCCATAAAATATTTTAATTAAATTCCATTTCAGAGGAATAGTTTCAAATATCATTAATTGAAATGGAATTGTGATATTTGAAATGAAACCTTATTTCATTGAAACAGGCTTTTTATGTTATTAGAATATTTCAAATTTTTTGATCATTTTTATATAGATTTATTTATACATGTCATTAATATACATGTCAATAATATATTCCATTTCTTTATGACATATATAGGGTAACAAATGCATATACCCTATATATCTTTATAGGCATATGTATTAGTATATACTTAACTATACTATAGATTATATATAGGAAATGGGGAAAATTCTATATATATTATATAAAATATTTCTTAAGTATAATTTTTCATAATAATACGTATACAGTTGTGTCGAATATATATATATAGATAGAGATTATTGTTGTCACTCGTAATTGTGTCGACCTTTGTTCATATTCATATATCTATATATTGATATATAAACATAAATGGATATATTTGTAGTACACTTTTGTCATATGTGTGTATACAAAGATATAATCATATATAGGATACCACTAGATATAAAGATAAAGTCTTTGAGATATACATATGCCAAGTGACACATTATCTTTTATTATACTCGTATTTCTTTAACAGTAACACATATACCCATATTTATTTATTTTATGATTGTTTTGTTTTTTGTTTGTTTTTTTCTCTGTACGATTGATTTCGAGATTGATATATACAATATAATATAAATAGAAACTTACAACATATATAATATATATAGTTCTATTTGACCCGTTTGATATAACCAATATAACCAAAAAATATACGAAAAGAATAGAATATATTTATATTTTAACCTGCTTATATTTAAATATTCACGGTGTAGTATAATAAATTCATTATTTATTTATCATAACACTTGTTTAATTTGTTTTGGTTCTAAATTTGAAATATTTAAGTTTCAAAACTGCAGAAAATGCGTTTGGTGAGTCAACTCGTCGTTTGACCGAAAATATATATATAACGTGTGATCCTCAAACGCACGTATTCAATATATGTTATATAAAATTTTCGATTCGAATTCGAATAATTTATATCATATTTATCAAATATATAGATTTTTATTTATTGTTATTAGTATAATAATAATAATTATTAGTTTTATTATTATTATTATTACTTAAATGTTTTATATTACAATATTTATATATATACTATATTATACATATAAGTTATATAGTGTTAAATGCAATATGGTAAATATTTCTTAAATTGCCATAATATAATTAATCATTTTCATATACATATATGTATATATTTATATGTGAATAAAATAACGAATAACTCTAATAATATATTGTTTTGTTTTGTTTTGGCATTACTTAAATGTAACCATATATAAGACATATACATATGAGCGGCGTTGATTTAATGATATATATATACATACAATGCAGAATATATATATGTAATAAATTATATATATTAAGATATTGATCATCAATCAAATTTAATGTCACTTTATTACAATTAAATTTGATTCAGAGACCACAGGCTTTTTTTTTCCTTTTGGTTTGTTTTATATACATATACATTCACATATATATATATATTAATAAATGGAACATTTACAAATAATATATATTTTTTATAAAAATACAATGTAATAATATATAATGTTCGTAATTTGTGGCGATAAATTATTGTTTACTTGACTGTAGATATATGGATCGTTAAAAATATACATTTGATTATATATTGTTATATGACGATAATCGTATATAATACATTCGTTGATGATTATATTTTGTATATATTTTTTACGCAGAGTTGTGTAAAGATACCGAACACGCACATAACGTTAAAATATTTAATATTTCAGTAGCAATATTTTATTTTTATTCTGTGTTCGAAATAAGAAAAATTTTTGTTTAAATATAAATATATATAATAATTATTTAGAACAACTTTTAATATTAATTAAAAAAAAACGTATAACAAATAAATTATAATATTTATTTGTGATTAAAAGAATTCAATTGTCGCGATATATCTTTATTATTTTAATATATTTATGTACAAGAATTGATGACATTGATAAATTAAAAAAAAAATACTAATATTATTTTATCGAGAATTTCATAGGAAAAACAGGTTGATTTGATTTACACTTGCAATTTTATTTGTCATGCAAAAGAAAAAGATTAAGGTCATATTCTTTCTGTATATATAAAATAAATATAATACATCATATTAGAAATATTATATGTTTTAATTTCGAGATTTTCATAACATTTCAAAGATGTTGTAATTACATATATAGATAGATTATATTACGCATACAAGGCCTATTCGCTGCTTGGATTTATTAAGCCCGGTTGTTGTGTAGACTTTACGGACCCATATGTATTGAAGGGCTTATATCGTACATTGGTAAGATCCAAATAAAAATTATTCATCGTTTTAGAAACGAACCCCGGTTGTTGTATGTTTTTCATATCGAATTTCCCAATCAAAAAAGTTTCTACAAACATTTTCGAATATGTATCAAGATATGATTTTACTTATCCATATATAACTCTTTGAAGGATACAACTGCGAAACTTCTTACACAACAGACACTTTTGTGGAAAAGTATCTACCTCATTGTAGGAGGTTTACCTGTATGAATATAGTATACATATACCTATAACTGTGTATACACAAAAATGATATTGTAATTAATTTAATTAACTTTAATATTCATACTTTACGTATATATAACGATAATACAAAATAAATCTCATTAAAAATTCTATTCAAGAAATTGCTATATATACAGATATAGGATAGAACAATTTTATTATACACGCAGTAGTACATAAACTGGGATATTACCAATATCATTAAATATGTATTGTTATTGTTTTTTATTCTTATCGTGCTTTGACAGTATATCTATATATATAACTATACTATACAAAAATCTCTCAATCAGTTAAAAAGTTCACCCTTATATATATATAATATATATTTATACCTATATACATATAATAATTTTGGTATACCAACAAAACCAACTCTACAAACACTTTTATATTTTTAGGAAAATTGATCATAAATATTCAAGTAGCAAAAGTTTTTTTTAAAGTTAATACTTGTGGGATAGAAAATAATTTGCAATTTAATATTTTTTTCTCATATTTATATATAGTTTTTAAGTGTATATTATAAATGGAAGTATATATTTATAATATAAGTACACACGGTGTGTAAAATTCTCTAGGGTATATATCATCAACCAGCATATCACTTACATATATATATTTTTGTATTAAACAAACACACAAATCCTATATACGTATAGAATTCATCATATGTATACCAAAAACTCAAAAAAGAATTATAAAACCAAAAATAAATAAATTAAGTTATTTAAATGTGAAAGAGTAAAAATTGAAAAGCAAATACCATGAAAGTTATAAATATTCAAAAATAAAATTATTTATATACAGCATTATGAAATATTTGAGATTTTTCTTGTTAAAATTATTATTTTTAATTAAATACGTATATCGTTTACAATTTTAAGAAACTTTTTAAGCATATAAAATATTCGTCTATTGCATTTATATATGTTACCATATTGGTATATATATAATGTTTATTATATGAACATTGCTGTCCAACTACAATCCAAAACCGCAACGGTCGATGGATTTCTTTGTGATTATAAAAATGCCTGAAACTCAAATTAACTGCTACGGATGAATAGTGTATTTTCTTCCTAAAATTTTTTATTTCTTTTCTAAAATGTACAGTACGTTATAAACTGTATAATCCAATAGAGTACGGTACGAACAAAACACTCCGTATTTATCTTGACGACTCTTCTGTTGTGTACTGCAGGTGATGTACCTACGTTACAACCCAGAAATAGAAATATAAATATAATCAAAATTTGAAACAAAATCGGATTTTGTTATTTTTGAATCTGAGTTTTCATACAAAATGTTTTTCAAAATATGTAATAAAATTTTCTTTGAATAATGACGATTTTTAAACTTGTTATTGGAAAATTCCTGTGAAAGTAATAAAAATAATGCAATGAAACTTTCTTGGTATTGTAAAGTTTTCATAAAATAGAAAATCTAATAGTTTCTAATAGAAAATCTAATCTAATAGTCTAACAGAAAATCTAATATGCAAATGGGTTTTTACCAACCAATGTAATTATGACATTTTTATCTATAAAATTTCATCGAACTTTAAAAAGATTTATATATGACAGTATATTGTAGTTCTTTTTTTTTCTTTTTATTTGTTTATTTCATGTTGATGTTCATTTCATATATAGTTATATGGAAAATAACAACTGATTGAAAATTTAAATAGAAAAATGATAAAGGAAAATTCTTTATATATATTCAAATCCTACGTATATAAATGTATATGATAAACAGTTTAAAACACAAAACCAACAGAGTTAAAAAGAATGCTGCATTGTATATATAAAAAAATTAAACAAAAGAGCAATACAACATGTTGACTTTTTTAAATCTTTTTTTTTGTTCTTGAATGAATACATATATATAGTTTTTTATCCTGGAATTCTGGTACATGGATTGAGATATATATAAAAAGCACATCTACACGTATATAGATATAGAAATGCAGAAATATGCATTTGAATAATTTTTTTGTGTATGTTGTATATATATAGTTTTATCTAATAATATGGATATATTGTATGATTGTATATAACGATATAACCCTATAGTCAGTTGTTATGTTAAGATTTTGATTCAATTTACTTATATATATATATAAGAACTATATGGCATTTTGTGGAAATTGTTTAATGTTATATAAATATTATTGAATTTTGGGATTCGGTTTTTTCCCTATAACCAATAACTTTCTCTATAACCAATAACTATAATATATATTATAAGTAATAAAGGAGATGTATAAACAAGCATCACATGCCATTATATATGATGATATTTTTTCAATATGCCAACAATATATATTTTTGTTGTCATCTTCAGTTGTGCACATTTCAAAAAGATAAAATTAGAATTAAATGTCAAATAGTTATTTTATCATTTTATATTATATTTGTATAGTAAATATAAATATAATATGCAAATAATCAAATAATCATATGTGCGCTATATATGCACTTGTTCTTTCTGCTAATATTTTAATATCTGGAATAGCTCCGCATATACATACCTTATGCATGTATATATATATATATATAACTTAAATGTACACATATCGATATGATAAAGAAAAGGATAATACAAATTTAAAATTTTATTAATAAATATATTAAATATTTATATGTAACATCTTTCAGAGAGTATACACAATCAAATCTACATATAGATTTTCAATGATTCAATTGAATTTCAATATTTTTTAAAGGTTTGTACATGTTCATATATACATTATAATGTATATGAATATAATATCAATAATATTTATTCAAATTGTATATACATTTTTTTAATTTGCATTATTGTACATTGTAATTGTAATTTAATTAATATCATTGAACTAACTATGGGGACGAGGCGTAAAAGACTGCATATGGAAAGGATATCAGCATACCTGGTGGTGAAGGAATATAATGGATTGAGGAGCAAGTTAGTAGTATGAATGGATAAATAGTGGAAAAGAGTAGGAGGTGGTGGTTATTGGTGGAGCAAGGAAGGGACAGGCTTCTAAAGGTTTAGAGGGCTGTATGGGGCTTGGGGTAACGGTCGTATTTCATAAATGCTTAGATATAAGTTGTATTGAAATTGTATATGAAAGAATTGAAAAATGTATTTATTCATTTTGTCTATATACAATTTCTATATATGTTTTTAATTTATACAAAATACAGCTTATGCATGCATGTATATGAATTCAAAAAGTATATGTCGTTTATTTCCACATTAAATTATTCGAAAACATTGTTTTTTTTTTAAATATTAAGCTTAATCTTAATACGTGTATAGCTAAATTTTCTTAAACATTTGTATATATATATTTATGTATAGTACAGTAAAAAAAAACATTTTTTTCTTTTATTTATATACAAATATAATAAATATTTTATTTTATTGTTTTATTGAATATTTTGTATATAAATTGTTGTCTATATATAGAGATAGGTAAATATATGAGGTATATGTATATATCCAATGTGAATATTCTAAAGATCGTTAATATGTCAATAAAAATTTATTTTTAATGTAATCGGTTACGACCGCATTGAAACTATATTTATATATATATATAGAAAATATTGCATTTTTATTTTTATATATATGTATATTTATTTTTATTTTATTTATTTTTTTTTTCTTCGATAAATAAATGTTTATATGCAAAGGAATAAAAAAATGGAATAAATAGAATATTATACTTTTACTTGAGACGACATTTTTTTTCTTTCTCAATTTGAATTTGATCAGGTATATCTTGTACAAGATTCGTATAATACTAAATAGATATAGAAAAAATATACAGTACATTGACTATTCGCATATATATATATTTTTGTTTTGCTTGTTTTTGCTTTTGTATAAAAAAAACGAACACAAATATTGTACGGATATAACCGCACAATATAAATACGTATTATTATTTTTTTTTAGTACATTTTAGATTGCTTAAAATAGAATACAAAATTTCGATGTATGTATATATATAAGTGAAACAAACATGTACATATATTATAATATAGATATAGCGATAATCTATGTATGGCTGATATACGTATATTATGCTATATATGGGTTCATTAGTGCCCAACCACAATTCATGCAACCGCGACGTAATAAACTTTAAATAATTTTTTTTTCACATTAATTTTTTCAAATCATAAAATAATTATCTTAATTTTATTTTCTTTTCTTGCTAGCTGACCTAACGTTTTTAGAATTGTTTTGTGATGTCATGATTTAAAAAAACAAACTGTTAAAAAATCTATGCTCTATGCAAAACTCGATAAAAATATTTCAAAACAATATGTCTAAAACTCTTCGAGATATTTATTAAACAAGAACGTTGGAACATTTGGATAATGTTGGGTGGAAGAGGTGAACATACTAAATATTTGAAAAGATAACCAGCTAATGAAGAGAAAAATCTTATGAAGATAAAAACCAAAATTTAATTCCATATATGAAATGAAATAATTTTTTTCATGTTGGCTTTTGAAACATTTTTGTGATTGTAAAATAAATTTCGCTGTTTCTCAAAAGGGTGTCATTTGGTTTCGTTTGACCTGGAAAACGCTTCATTTGGTGTGGAAATCCTTTCATTTGAACGGGAAAATTTTATATTTTAAAGTAAAAGTCTACAATACGCCTCTATTGTAGTTAGACCTTAATAAGGAATATCATATATATGAATATATATAGAAATGTGTATATTATACTATATAAGATATGGAGGCGAAGGCGGGTATATATATATTGTATTTATATCTATATATGAAATACACCCCAGATGATATTTATTGTTTTTCAAAGAACATTATGGTATCTCATTTATATTCAAAATACATTTTTATATAGAGAGAAAAGATATTTTCATGATGACAATGTTATATAGATAGATATATATTGTTGAATAATTTTTTTTTATTTTATTTATTTATTTTTTTTTTTTCATTTTTATTATTTCGATATCATCAAACCTTGTGATATATATGTATATACATATATGTATAAACCATATACGAAATAATAATATATACATATATGTAAATTATATATTATGTATATCTATACCTCTAAATTCTATATATACCTTCTTATACGGTTTGGCAATCACATAATATATATATATATATATATGACAACATATCTAATCGCACATTATTCCCAGAGGGTTAGGAATAACGTCGCAGATCAATTCCCTTAAATTCACTTCGAGGAGAATCTAAGCAATTTTTAGTACTATATGCAGCCAACAATAAACATAATATAATTGTTATAGTTCCTTTTATCCTTCATAAAAGTTTATGTATTTTAAAGTTTTGTTAACAATTTTTTTGTCTTTAAACACTATATACACCATATCATAAAAATCGAATATATTGCCCTAAAAATAAGTAAAGAACAATTACCATAACAACAGAATGTCTATATCTATAAATATTCACATTTCAGGATCAGTTTATATTTTGTCAATGATTTTTAAAATTAAGAAGTACATTTCAAAACCCAATATACAATATGGTTCGCAACCAATGAAATGCATATATAAGTACCAAAAAAAAAAGTATAATATACATATTATATGTATATTAAGAGACATGTATACCATATAGTATATATGACAGAAAATAAAGCACTGTGTTTATAAAATAAAATAAAAAAAAAGAAGGATTTTTTTTCTGTTACTTTTCAATTTTATTGTCATATTGCATATGATGTAATCGTATATTTTATATATTTATATATGTACGCTATAATATATAAAAGAAAATGATCGGTTCTAAATCCATTTAAAGCAGATATATATTTATATTAAGTACATGAGGAAAAACGTGTATATATCCTTTCTATATATAAATTCATATATATTGCTATTGTATATATTTTGGATATATCAATTCAATGTCGTATGTATATTATCTATATACATATTACATATATATGTTTATATACAAAAGAAACAAATTGAAATTGCAACATTATTATTTTTAAATTGTTTCATTTCAAGTAAATAAACAATAAAATCAGTATCGTCAGTATCGTTTGTTTTCGGTTGAAAAATTTATGAGATTTTTGAGGTAAATGAATAATAATTTTATATGAATATATTTTTTATTTTTTTCAATTCTATTATCTATATATATATAGTTTATAAATGAATATATAAAAGCGTGTATTGCATACAATTGCTTAATATCTGTATATTAAAGCGCACAGTCTTGAGTCGAACAATAAACACAAAACGCCAAAGAAAATTAATTATTTTTTCAATTTGATTAAAACTTTTTCTATATGTTTTATATAATGTATACTAATTATATTATCTAAAATTTTATTACGATTTTAATTATATAAAATCGCCCATTTACGACAGGTTGTAAAATTATTTTAACCAGAATTCAAACGAATTTTTATATCTTATTATAACATATATTTTATATATTATTATCAATATTATGTAGTTTAGTTAGTCTGGGTATATTTATATTCATATTGTTAATTATAAAATTGTTCAGACAGTAAAAAATATTGTATTTATTATATCTACTGCAGAGTTTGGTTTTAGTTTAAATGAAAGAAGTTTTTTTTATTATTTTTTAATTATATCATATAAAAAGTTATGTAATAATTTTTGGTATATAGTCTGGATATACATTGATGTATATATTATACGTATTTATTTATATATACATTGATCCGCAGTCCACTCGATAATTATATCATCCATTAATTGTTAAAATATATATTAACTTAATTATATATATAATTAATTTATACTATAATATTGAGCAGAGGTTAGATCTTTCAATATAAATTAACTCAATTAAGGACATATATTTTAGATAATATTCAATAATTTGTGTTGAATGCGCGAATGTTTAATTTGTTTTTATTTCGACCATCCCATAAAATTAGTTGTTTCTTTTTATTATTGATTTTCAAATTGAATTATTTTGTTAAAAAAACCTATATATAGAGTAATCATAAAAAAAAATTGTGATATTGGTATGTTTTATATTTCAAATTGCCTTAATTATTAATAAACAAAAAAATGTGTTAATTTTTGTGTTATATTTTCATTTTATTTTTTTCGTTAAAAAAACTACATTATACATAAAAAAACACATTTTCCTTTTAGGAAAATTTCTAGTATAAATTTACATAAATGTATTTTGAATTTAAAAAATAATGTCCATTCATTTTACCTTTTTTTTTTTTGTAAAATGTTATATAATTACATATACATAAGTATATATATTTATACATTTAATTGAAGCATATATACCTAAATTTTTCATTGTTAGATTGTACGATAAAAAAAAATTAAAAAAAGGTCCTGCCCTGCCTTAATAATGTGGTATGTTTAGAATTTCAATTTGCATTGGTGTGAACACAATTTGAATTTTTACTTTTAAAAGAAATTATTTTTTTATATACATATAGAGAGGACTATTATTACAAGTTTATATAGAGGTTATGAATACACACAATACGAAATTTTATGTTTAACACCCAAACATTATTATTTATTAAATTATAAATGTATATAACATTATAAAAAAATTGTTTTATATTTGTCTCATTAAATGCAAACAAATAAACAAAATTATATTTAAATAAATACGACGAATTTTATACGCTAGTCCATGTATATAGGTACATACATAATTACATATATATAAACATTAAGGTATATAGATAGACAGTTAAACAATAATATTATATATAGGTATATATCTATATTACTTTTTTTGTTGAAATGTAATTAATGTAAAAAAGGTTTTTGTTACGTTTTTTTTGTTTGTTTATTTTCTATTCATAATACAAATAAATATAAGGGAAAAAATTCAGTCGTTTTATTAATACTTATATGCGTATTATATCCAGGGCATTCGTAATTAATTAATACATTTTGTGAGTGTTTTATAACGTGATAATGCAAAATATTACGAAAATAACATATATCTAATAGAAATATGTTTTGAACCTAAAAAATCCACCGAGAGGTTTCTGTTTCTAAAATTATATTACAAAAAATTGTAAATTTTACTTTAATATTATAAGTTTACAGTATACATGTTTTAAAATTCACGACATAGGATATAAAAACCGTATAGGTTTGGATAGCAAAATAGAATTTATTTTTCCATAATTGCATACTTTATCTCCTTTTCTGGAACTTTTCAGAAAACTTTCAGTAAGAACTTCATTTATGAATAATTCGTATCAGAAAAAGGGTATTTATAATAATTCAAATTTTCTGATCGTATATAAAAAAAATATAACTTAACTATACAATCGGTGGAAAACAAAAATTGAAGAATTCATTTATGAATAATATAATAAGAGATTTGTATAATACTAGAAAAATAATCGACACAATTTTTCAAAATATTGAATGATGAAAAACAAAATAGAAAAAAATCATGGGTATCCAATGACAAATAAATAGAAGCAAAACAATACAAAAAATATATGTATATTGAAAATGAAAAGAAAAATAATCATAAAAGCAGATGTTTCAATTTTATCCAATAAATTTATCATTTATATATTTTCTATTCATATTTTCATATAGAGTAGGTACTTTATCTGAGCGTATATCGCATATATATGAACTAAAATTATATGAATGTGTACTTCATAATATCAAAATTATTGATTTATTGAACATACAATATAGTAATTTAACGAAAAACTTCACTTTCTTATGTTATATAAATAATAAATATATATTTTTTGAAGTAAAGCTGTATCAAAATATGTATGTATTTCTTTTCTTTTTTTTTTTTTTTTGAACAACACACAAAAATAATAATACTAATAATATTGAAATATTGAAGTGGTTTATTTGAAAAATATTTATAAGATAATTTTTTTTTTGTCTTATATATTATTATATTCTTATTATTACAGTAACAATAGAGCGCATATATATATGCATTATTATAAAGAAGAAATTATACAATTCAACCACCAAAGGGAAAAATAAAGTACATATCATAAGGAAACAGAAATCTGCTTTTATCATATATATTATATATGTAAAATAGCATAATATATATCATGAGATGAATGAATATTATTATTATTATATCTTTTTTTATTTTCTTTATCAAAAAAAAAAAAAATATATATATAATATAAATAATAAAAATAAAAAATATCATTGTAAAATATATATATAGAAAAGAATTTATTATGTTGATAAATTTTGTTTTTTTTTTTTTTTGTAAATTATTTTTTATTGTATATAGATTTTATTTATTTTAGATTGGATTTTCTATATATCAGGTATACCGAAATGATGAAGTGAACTCAATTCTTTTGTTATCACATAAGATATCGCAAGTAATTCAAGCGATATATCTATATACTATAGAACTGTTCATCAATTGTTAATGATTTTTTCACAAAAAACAACATTTCCCGTTAAGCCATTCACCATATTCACCTGCGTTGACACCAACGCGTTGCGACTACTTTTTATTTCCAAAACTTTATTTTACTATAAAAGGAAATTGTTTTGCTAGAGTATTGAAGACATACAAAATAAATTCGGAATCTTATGGGACAGAGGGTGTATATTTTATACGTTTATACTTTATATTTTAATTTAAATATTTTGAACAATAAATATATGCGGTGTTGATATTCATATGCGTTGTATATCTATACATAGATTTTAATACATATATTATATAACAAATATCATACCGACATATATCATACATAAATGATGCATTTAATAAACAAACATACACATTATATTTAAACGTATTTCTCTTTACATATATAGAAATACCGATATTCATACATAAAAAATATACAATGAGATGAATGAGATGAGATGAGATGAGATTAATGAGATGAAATCTAGATTAGTTTCGGTTTTAAACATAATTAGATCAGCAAGTGCATTTATGCAATAAAATCTGTGTATATACATTTATATGATTTGTTATATATATATTATATATACTAAATACTATGATATATCTATGATGTATAGTATATATCAATACTATAAAACTATATTAGTTTGTTCTTGGCTATGCAAATATATAGTTTATTGTAAACGGTGTGTTAGATAAATAAAAAATTTTTAATTATACGATCCTAGAGTTTGACATCCAGAAAATGCAAATCGTTCTGAATTAGTCGAAAGAGTTCGTCAAATAATTGTTTAGATTGAAATATGACTATAAGAATGTTGACTGAAGAATTGAATTCAAAAAATTTGGCAATTTGGATAATTTTAACTGAAGATTTCTGCAGAATATCCATCCTGCGGAAAAACAGCCACTTTAATTGCACGAACACGATGTGTTTGCCTGTATATCAAAAATTCCATTATTTGTCTAACATATGTACTGTATAAGTATATATGCAATCTGTTATCTGTGTGTATGCGTAATATGCATTGCATATCACTTTGGAGAAATCAATTTACTGTATATATATATATATATATATACATTGTATGTATATTGTATATGATATGATGCAAGAAAATTAAGCAATTAAATTGCAAACTTGGATAGATATTCGATTTTGTGGTTAATTTTAATAAATATTAAAGGATAATAATAATTATTATGTATATAAAATGTTTAACAAAAACATATATTAATAATAATGACAAAGCAATTTAATCAATTTTAATAAATAATAATTACAATATTAATATTAATTTAATTAGGATATTGGACAGTCAAATTCCTGGAATGGAATATCAGTCTTTCGGTTTTGTTTCGTTCTGATGTTAAAAATATTTTGTCAACTCATATTGCAACAAAAGTGATAATTCACTCTATTTATAATATATGAAATTATATATTTATATAAAATAAATATTTGGGTTTTATAGTGTATATTATAAAGAAAAATCAAAATCAAAATCTGAATGAATATAGAAATTTTTTGGACAACAAAAAAAAACACTATAATAAATACACAAAACTAAAAAAGGAGATATATATCAATGATGATAACGAATAGATTACATACGTATATAGGAAAAATAAAAACGAAATAATAAGAAAAACAAAAAGATCATCAAAAAGATATATATAAAAAAAATAAATAAATAAAATAAAAGTAAATGTCCAAAATGATATCCTCTCACATTTCACACAAGAAAGCAGAATATTTTGGATATGTCATCTATATATTTGTGTATGTCTTTGATTTGAAAAATATGCGTCATTTTCCTGTATCGCCCTCATTTTGATACGTACTTATCCTTTTTTTTATTTTTATTTTTTTTTTTTTTTACTTCAATATAAGCATATATTATTCCTACAAAATCTATCTATATATATATATATATAATATAAATATATACTATAAAATATATATTTCTTATATTTTTTGATTTTTTGGCAATTTTTTGTTTATATGTTGATAAATTGTACTCCTGAGATATATCCTTTAGCAAAGCAAAGATATATTTATACAAATATATATGGCGTTCCATCACATCGTTATTTTATACATATAATATTATATCAGTTCGGATTTATATATACATATATAAATAATTTCATATACATATATTCATAGCCAAAATACATTATATACATATCTTGAGTGGTGGTCATCGAAAAAAATTACCATCAGCAAAATGGGAATGATGGAAGAAACCAAAACAAAAAAGGTATATCATATATATAAAATCATTCATTTTTACATATATATATTATATTCTGGGCAGTTTAGAAATATATAAAAAAAAATCTTTCCCTATACGAAGGTGAATAGTAAAAATAAAAAAAAAATTATCGTATATATGTATATAATAATGTTATCAATGTATATATAATATAGATATTATCATATTATTTATATATAAATGTATTTATATGTGAGGTCGTTAATATATACGGAGATGAAAAAAATTTATATATACACACATTATATCAAATTGATCATAAAATAATATATGCATATAATATATTTCAAAAATAGAACTGTATTCGATAAAATCGGCGTAAGAAATGAGTATTATTATAAAATAAAAACTTTGCTAGA
This sequence comes from Dilophus febrilis, assembly GCA_958336335.1. NCBI lineage: Eukaryota > Metazoa > Arthropoda > Insecta > Diptera > Bibionidae > Dilophus > Dilophus febrilis. The sequence goes on along the minus strand of OY284470.1, from coordinate 11,302,226 downwards.
AAAAATTCACCAACATAAAACGTTTTTCCATCAAACACCAAGAATCAAAATTTCAAGTTTCTTAGAAACAAAACGAGATATCTCTAATAAAACTCCTTTAAATTTGTAACGCAGTTCCTCAATGGAATGGAATCAGAAAAAATTCCAAATAAAAAATAAAAGTTTACCATTTTTTATTGAACCTAAAGATTTAAAATTTCAAATAATGTTTGGTAAAGATGTTTTTGTTCCTATCCTGAATCGATATCAGCCGATCGATTGTCAGGTTGAATCGTTCCAACAAATTCAACTTCCTGACTGAATTTGAAGGTAATTAAATTCGTATGATAATACTGTATCTGATCTTTCAATTACATTCGAATATTCGAAGATGTCACAAAGGATATAGACATAAGTAAAAAAATTAAGTTTTAAAATTAAGATTTAAAATCAAATTGGTATTAGGTAATTATTATTAAAATACCCATATATGTATACTAGAGTTAATGATGGTGAATGATGATTTTCACCAAAAGTTTAAATTTTATTTCTGTTATATTTGAACTTTATATACAATACATAAATTATACAAATATACACTAAAACTTAATTATATACATAATAATATACATTACAAAAATCACGATATATCCGCACCACTAACCACTGCTGCTGCTATATGGTTATACAATTATTTAAATGTTCTTTTATTATATCATTATTTCTGAAATTTCCTATTATATATTTATATATGATTAAAAACTTTAAATGATATTATTCTTTGTATATATATATAGATAAATTCATATAAAAATGTTGTTATAAGAACATCAAAATACGTCCCATATGTATATAGAATATAATACACATACAACATACATATATCATTATTGAGTATAATAATAAATGCAAATAATGACTTTTATTATATTTCGCGTATTTGTACAAAATTACTTTAAATTAATGTGCACACAAAAGTCTTAAATCGTGTTATAAACATTTGTATATATATACAATATACTATTGCTAAATGTATGTTAAAAAAATGTATCTATATATAAATATATTCATCCATATATAATAGCACCTCTTTCAACACACATTTTGTCATTTGAATTAAATCTAACACAAAAAACATATGTGTGTAAATAAATTTATATAAATATACTCCATTCTATGTGTATATACAACATATATATAAAATAACCACACCTTTCATGTTAATTACAAAAGCTTAATATATACGAATGTTCTAATATGTAAATAATACACGAAATATGTACATTATACATATATAAGTTTATATAGATTCAATTTTATTATTTTATATGTAGTTTATACATCCACGTGAAATGTATATACATACACTTTATTTATCTAAATAATGTATATATATATATATATGAAATTGTATTACAATCGTAGATATAAACGTAAAATCCACAAATTGTACCTTTATTCCATACATATGGAAGAAATATTAGTTATTTTTGCCCTAATTATTTAGACGTATATATTAAGCACAATCGCAATATTCCTTTATTATACACATATATACAATACTATGTATAAATATATTCTTCCTCTCGTGACATACAAAATTGGTTACATATATTTTCATATTTACAAGGATATTTGGTTAAAAATTCTATAATATATAAATGTACATAATACATATCTTTTATTACACGTTTTCTAAGCATTATATTTGTTTATTTCTTGATATTATATACATACAATTATCAATATATATATATATATATATATATATATGTGTATGTAGTTTTCTTTGGTTTTGTTCGAATAATATGTATAATAATATTTTTGTATTAGTATCCCTTTATTCATTTATTATGAAATCACATTTAGAATGTTTTAATTTCAATATATATTTGTAACTTGTATACCGTATATGTGATAAGCAAAAGTATAGTGTTACTAAATATGTACAATTGTATATATATAATAAATATATATTATATCCAAAGATATCTTACCAAGTTAAAACTGTAAAATTTTAACAGTATCGGTGTAGGTGTAGATATAGAATATACATTTGTATATAGTAAAAATTTATATATATGATATCAATATAACGAAAACATATAATAATGCTTTTCTTAAATTTTCCTTTCTATATATATATATATATATACATATACGTTATAGATATAGAATATAATATATATTTATATAGTCTATACAAGAACGACGACGGTTTAAATTATACATAATTTTATATACGAAAAGCTTATAATATCCAATTTATTTTCTATATATATATATACTATTAGTATATTTCTGTGCATATGTATAACAAGTAATCTATATATAGGAAAATTTATATAATAATGGTATTATAAAATATATTATATTATAAGATTTTCGTCTATATTCATACGCATATATATATATATATATATATATAGATATATAAAATAAGGATATTTTCAAGGACTATATATATATATATATATATATATATATATATATAATATCATTTAAATAAGGGTGTTTAATTTATATTCTAATAATATTAAAGGACATTAGTGTGATGTGCGAAAAGGATTAGATGGTGCTTTATGACAAGTGATATTTGAAGACACTCACACACACACACACAGAGAATAATATTATATCATATATATATAACATCATATAAAAGACCAAACGAGAAAGATGTAAAACGTTCACAGCAACATTTCATATCATATATGTATTATATATAGTTTTATATGAACGCACAACGAACTCTATATATATATATATATAATATATATATATATATAGGATAACAATCATATAAGTGAATAAATTTAATATATAATATTTTATTCTTATATACATATCGCCGCATCATAAGGAAAAGGATATATAGACAGAGAAAAATTCAGGAACGTCCTTGTGAAGTTGTTCTATTTTACCATACTAAGTTTTCCTCCGTTCATTTTCGTTGTAAAATAAAATATAGCTTATTAACAATTTTAACTTATAAATGGAAATAACAAAATTAGTTATTCTTGAGAGTTCATAATTTTGTTTACGGTACAAATATAATATTACCTCTCGTTATTCGTATGATTATTTTACCCTTATATATAGCGTATATGCATTTAAAATTGCATTGATAGAACCAATATGGTTGAAATTATCAATCTGAAAGAGTTCATATATATTCATATAATCTCAATTAGGTAAATAATAACACAGAAACAGAATTTTGGTAAAATCAAGGTCAGGTTGGAGAAGGCTGTTGATGGACGCCACAACCGATTGTAGATTGTAGACGCGTGTAAGTAAAAGAGTTAAAATTGAAATTGGTTTTTTTATTGTGTATAGAAAATATTAAATGATGAAAATTTAATATATTATACGTGTAACTTTCTATAATATATACGATTTTTTTTGTCTTTTCTATAATGTTACTTATATACTATACATTATATGTGACAAACAAACTGAAAAGATTATTATAAATATTTTATATTAAATTAAATATTCAACAAAACTTTTTCCTTTATATATACATTTCGAAGAAAAAAAATTCTTTTTTTGTTATTATGAGTATAATTTTTTAAAATGTATATTTAGACATCGAATTGCGGATATCCTATATATTTATATATTTATTGTATACAATTTTTAATTTGTTTATATTTTGAAAAATTTAAATCAATATCGAGCTTATAAATTGATATATAACTAGAACAATAACAAAAAAATTAACCAATAAAAAGTATTTCAATAAATTTCATTTGACAGTTTTTAATGTATATAAATAAATATACTATATAATATATATATATACAGTACGAAGACGTACATGTAAGAACTGTTTTATATATTCAATATATATATTTTGTATCGAAATATATTCATCTATATTTATATATGGTATATATAAAACAAAATAATAATATAATTATGAGGTACATAATATCAAAAAATATATATCCTTTAGGGTAAATAAAAATAAAAAATATTTATTAAAATTTTATTCACATCAAACTCTTATAGATATTAAATTGTATATATATACTTAACGGTATACAGACCTATATACTTAATGTGTTATACAGAATACACTATATAGGAACTGGATAGAAACGTCTAATGGCATCAGAGCATTCCCTAATTATTCAACACGTAAGATACAAAAAGTTGCTAAAAACATTATATTTGAATTGAAGAGCATAGACAAAATATAATTATTAAGTTTATGAGTATTGTATATATGCACATATTGTATGTATGTGCTCGGCTATGGAACGCAGAATGATAAATATGACAAGACGTCCAATCCACGCGGAGGAACAGTTAAGGTCTATTTCCTTCAAAGAAATCCTTAAAAAACTAATTCAATTGCTAAAAAAATTTTTTAAAACATTTGCTTTAATTTGGTTTTATATACAAATAGATAAACAAATAATTTTGAAATATACCCGGGTATATATACTTTTATTAAAAAAAACATTGAAAAAACTATATTTAAAATCTTGTGGACGGGTAAAATTAAATAATAAAAAAATATTAAATAATGTGTTAAAATTGGCGTATTAAAACAAAAGTTTTCTATAAAAAACGAACCACTTTTTTTTATTCAATATATTTATTTATATATCTTTATATAAATCCTTTATCTATTTATTTATACATTATTTCAATATTTTCCGTTCCAATTATACAATTTTGAGTTATCCAATTAGAATCAAAACATTTTTATAGTTGATTTTCAACTTACGTCAATCCAATTACAAAATATTTCTATTGTCCAATTACAATTACAACTCATATTTTTCAATTATCAATTGAACAATTATTTGATAAAACAAAGTTCCAAATTCAAAATTAAGTTTTATTACGTAAAGGTTTAATTAAATTATGTAATTAAATTACAAGATATTAAAATTGAATTGATAAATGATTTAATGGAAATTGAATTGAATTGAAAAATGTTGAAAACAAATTGAAAGATGTGGTAAAATTGAACGGAAATTGTGGTTTTTAATATACACACAAAAATCAAAAAATGAAAAGCCATTTATCATATCGAAATTTTTTTAAATAAATGATAATTCAATTAAGAATATATTTATAAATGCAATGCATAAATCAATATTAAATTTAACATTTAAATTATTAAATCGTTTATATATATATTATATATATATATATTTTGAACATTGTTTTAAAATTTAAATTAAACTATATATAGACATAGATTATGTATTTTTTTTAAATGTACCATTCACATGCAAATGTATATATACGCAATTATACATACAAATATCTTAAATCTTATTATATGTCTATATGAATAAGAAGACAAAAATCATATATACCATGTATTATATAGAATTTATCGGAAACTTTATGAAAGTTTAATATATATATATACATAAATATGACTATTTCAAAATCTTAATGCATTTATTATTCAATACTAGATATTTATATATAAAGCCATTCATTTAATGTATAATATTTTCTTGGGATAGAGATTTATTTATACATATACATAAATATATATATATATATATATATAATATATAATATAGACACAGAAAATGGTATGTATATACGAATATTCCTTGGTACACATCTTTAATTAGACCACTTTGTAATCATTTCTATATATATAGTATTTATGCTCTTCGTTTTATATATTACAATTTATATTTATACGGATATAAACACAGTCAGACCTGTTTAAGTTGATCAAAACTAATCAAATTCTGGAGGTGGTCAGGTTTAAGGAAAACAAAAAATATCTGTTAAACAATGTTTGAATAACTCTCTCAGATACTTATAAACATTTGTAAATTTCTTGGTTATAATATTCTTCTAATATTTGTACGTATAGATGTCCTTTGATTGTGATTTATTTGATATTTGATAAAATGATATGAAATTGATAAAATTCCAAACTAAACTCATTACAACATTTTTGTGGGTTTTAAGGGTCGAATCCTACTGTGGATATTAAATATGTTTTATGTTTTTCGGTTATTTGCGAATTTGAATTTTAACACAGAGTTGGACATTTTCCAATGCAATCGTTCATTGATTCGATTGAGACCATTCAAAATCGGGTGGTCAACTTATTGAGGTAGTCAACTTCGCAGATTTAACTGTATATGCTTTTGTTAAATTCATTTTTATATATTTCATACATCGGTATTATACATATAGGTATATATATATATACATAAATGTGTAATATAAAAGATCATTTCTCTACCTAAATATACATAATATAATATACTATATATATATTGGTATAATAACAGTCAAAGTATATTTTAGTTTATATGATTTACGATCAATTTTCTGAATTTTATGAGAAAAGTTTAACTCACTAGATTTTCAAATATATCTATCTACATATAGTATAGATATATTTTGGTATATATTTTATATAGATATGCATCTAAATCTACTATATATACACATATAAAGGAAAAGTATTATTTGTTATTACTCTGTTAATGCATTTGTACCTATACTATATATATTATACATTTATTTATATTGTACAATTGTCGATTTATTTTATCGTCGTAAAAAGTATTTTATTTATACACCAAATAAACATATAAAAATAATAATTCATTGTATGTCAAACAATATAAATATATTTATTTTTTGCTATATGCTATATATAACTTAATATATACTTTATTTATGAAAAAAAAAAATTAATTTGTATTTAATTTACATCTATAACTAACTGTTTATGACGCTAAAAGTAGGTCAAAATTATACATGATTTTTAATTAAACATATAATGCATATATATGGGTATTTTAAATACCCATTGGATATTAACTATATACTATAGTGATGAAAACACTTTAGATTTTTGCTTATACCTACGTCCTTTGGTAACATTCAGATACTTTAATCGGTGTAAAATTTTATTAGCAATCAATTTATCATCATTTGGAAGTTCTAAGTAGAATTCAGGAAGTTATTTAACATATCATCTCTCGGTATAAATTTACCCGGTTTATGCAAAAGTGTGCATTTTTGGTTATACATCCTAAGGTTAATATTCCATATTCCCATACATGTAGATATTAAATATGCAAAATTAATAAAACAAAACAAAAAACATGTATAGATTTAGAAAATCATTTATTTAATTTAGCTAATTATCATAATATAAAAAAAAACTATAAAATAATAAATATTCCCTTTGTTTTTCTTCCTTTTTTTTTGCTTCTATTTTGATATTTCTTATTTGATTAAATAAATATACATTAATAATAAATATGCCAGATTCAGATTGTTTTCGACTTATCTCGCTTAAAATATATTATATATGTACACAAACGTTTAAATTGATATAGTTTTATATACACAAAAAAATATGTATGCATATATAAACATCACATTGTATATCACATATTATTTAAACAATCTCAGTATATCATATATTATTACTGTATATAAAGAAATGGATGCTGATGTATATTATTATATAATATCACATATTATTTATATTTATCTTGAAGAATGGATGTGATATATATATATATACATAGTATGTTAAATATATATGTATATGTGTTTGTATATAATAATTTATTTTGAAACCTGGAAGTATCTATATGCCTATATATATATATATTAAAGCACTATAAATGACCTTATTCTATATATAAATATTATATATAATTGTTATAAAATATATAATGCAATATACCTATACCTATACATAATTATCTATGATTTTGTATTATTTGAAATGAATATATTGGATGTACAATTAAGTTTTGATAACGATTAGAACAGACGATCTTGTTACTATATGTGCTAAAGTAGTGTTATTACTTCTCTCTAAAAATCAATTTGTCTATCACACCCGCCATATTCACTTCCTTGTTCCCGTTAATGACCCATAACCGGATCAAACAACACTTCACTGCTTACGAAAAATCCAAAAATTTAGCCAATTCTTAGATCATCTTAAAAGACTAGTTTTTTTTCTACGTGGACTCTGAATATGCTGCCTGAATATTAAAAATATCTCAATTGAATAAAACTTCAAAATTAAAAAATACCCTCAAAACTTATTTGTACTTCAATTACATACAGACAATACGCAATATTCTGACCAAAAGATAAATTAAACCATAAAATTGTATACATAAATAAATGACTATATTATATAATTTATTTTATACATATCTATGATATTGCGTATATATACATATAATACTATATATTATCTATATGAAATACATTTAATTTTGGTTTAGGTTCAGTTTGGTTCATTAAAGTTTAATTCCAGGAGGTATATATAACAATTCTATATATGTATACAAAATAAAAACATATTTATTAACATATTTACAGTAGTGATACAGTAGTGATCTGATGAGACACATATGTGCACTCCAAATATATTTATAAAATTATTATGTATTTTAGATAAAATATTAGACATATATTAGACCCAATGTTTGGTTATTTTCTAAATAGAAAATGTATTTAATAAAGAAAAAAATATTTTGGTTATAAGGAAAAAAGTTATTAAAAAACGAAAACATGCTTTGAATGCTGTCATATTTTCCGAAAGAGTTCTTCAGCCCTTAGCAATGCGCTTGGGGCCTCTTAAAACACATAATCCGTCACTATAATTGTATTATTCACTCAAATTTCATGAGATGTATACATGATCATTTTTTGACACATTATATAAAATATGATAATTTACCCTACTTAAATTTTTATAATATATAAATACATATAAATGTGCTTCTATATTCCGGACAATATTTAACCATATATATATTAAATTATGTATATAAAACACATAATTTGATGTTTTAATGATGGGTATATATATATATATATATATATATTATATATATATATAGAGTTGTCATATTATTTATTTTCTATTTCTGGTTATAGCTAGAGTAAGTATACTTTATCCTTAATTTTTTTGTTTAATGAACTAAAAGTGTCCTATTTAAAATTTTATGGGTATATCCTCTATATAGAAATACAAAAAGATAGGTATATTAATATATATTTATATCGAATGATGAAATTACATTATTATATATAAATGATGAATGAATAAAAAATAAAAATTATGTATTTTTATATGTATAAATGATTGTTTTACAACCATTTATTTTACATTCTTTTTGAAGCACTTCAATTTTAACTGCGACTGGGTATTAAAATGTGTATCTTTAAAATCCCAAAAATATCATCGATTAGTGTTTCATATAAAATCAAGCTAATCAAATAAATAATAGACGCCGTTTACTTGTCAAATTTTTGATAAATTTAATAATTTTCATATACGTAACCATATTGAATTTAAACATCTAATTTTAATATATTAAAATAGTTTCAGATTTTCTGGGGGTGTTGTTGGTTGTAAATCTTCAGTGATTTCATAAATCTTTATATATGTTCATTATATACATATAATAATTTTTTGCATACATTTCAAAATAATATACGTATATAATCAAATTATGGTAACATTAAATATCAATTCAATTTATACATAAAGAGGTGTATATGAAAAATATGTAAAGACTAAATCAATATATTCATTCAGTGCTTTTTTTATTATTACTTTGGATAAAAGATTTTAAGGATTAATAATTTGTTTTTCTTTGTTATCTACGAATAATGAATTTTTTCAACACAAATAGAAAAAAGATTATCCATTTTATTTCGCTCGTTCGGTTGTTTTCAATTTTAATCGGAATATACTAAAAGGAAAATACTTGGCTGAAAGTGTTAACATAAACTATTTTATGGCAGAACGGGTTAAGTGGTGTGTCAGACCATCCATTCAATACCCCAGCAAATTTGCTGTCTGGTTTGATTCTTGTATATAGCCTAATGAGTTTTGAAGATAATTGGTAGTCCTTTTTACCTCCCTGCCTAGCGCAGTATGCATGCTTCCTTTTCAGGTGTTTTGCATGACTGCGTTTTTTTTTATATATTTTGGCATTTTACACATACTCTTAATATTATTTATGAAATATATAGCAGATATCTGTCTTAAATTATATTATGTAAAGTACATTAAATGAAAACAAAAGAATAAAGATTGAAGTATAGTAACTTTATTTTAAATATAGAAATCATCAAATACAAAGCCTCATATATAATGCATTTGTTTTTGAATAATATAAATAATTCATAGTGTTAGATTTGTGTATATCAACTTTTTTTTAACATGATTAATGTCATAAGATATGGGGAATATAGTATGTATCTAAAAGGTATAAATCGTTTCGTCCTTTTGTTATCAACTGATTCATACAAATTTCTTCTTCATATTTGTTTATCTCTGCACCAATACTGTTTTCCATAACTAATTACGGACATCGTAAATACAACAAATTGTGTAACCAAGCTAAAGCTAATCTAGTTTAATTCACATAGTTTATTTAATATATATATGTCACGAAATTTATAATCAAAATAATGCATAAATAGAATTTTTATGAAATTTTTGAATATATATAATGAAAAGATATTAAATTGTATTTGTTTGTGCTATGAAAATGTATATAACATATACGAATATTCTTTTCCCATATAAAAAGCACATACAGCCAAAAAAAATATGTATATAATAAAAATAAACACCGTTCTTTATCAACTATAAACTCACTATAATATATAAAAAGAGAGGATAAATTTTTGCAATGGAAATCGTATACATCATCTAAAAACATTTACCTCTTTTCTTTATACATATATACAAAAAGTATAACGATGGCATTTTTTAATAAAAATATTATTTATTCATAATTAAATATACATAACTATATATATATATATATATAATAATAGGTATATATAGTAACTTATTAAATGTATACTAATTAACTTTCTTTACGATATAAAGAAATATTATCTAATTAAATTAGTTATAGTTTTTTAAAGTTACATCTTGAAAACTTTATATTGTGTCCTTTATTTTATTCTTCTTCTTCTTCTTTTTCGTCCTCTTTCATCCATATCTTTCGTAACATACATTTATAAATATATACAATGTTTATTTACAATGTTTTTTGAAAGTCTTAATATATGTTTTATCTATATATGCGCATATATAAATAAGGATTCTTGGATAAATATAAGGATATTTGTATATATAAGAAGGAAAAAAAACTTACATTTACATCTCGCATTTCTTTACATCTTTATTTCAGTGAAAACAAAATACATGTTGATATATTTATAAACAATATTTTTGTTTTTATATATAATAACTTATATTTTGAAACAAAAGTTTTTTTGCATTTCGTTTTTTAGTTTATATTTAATGAAAATACCATCACATGGATATCATATCATAAATTAAATATTACTAGGAACCCATCTAGCAATATTGTATTTTTATTTTTGCTTTATTCCGAGCTGTTAACCGCGATGAAATAAACTCAGTCCACGCGGTTAATCAGCATATTCACATTTGAACTGATTGCATCAATTATATGTTATGTATATATAGTAAAATTGGAAAAAATACATACGATACTGCTAAATTTAATCTATATACAGAAATCTATATTATTCATTTATATAATTAAAATCATCAAAAACGAAAGCAAAATATATTGGTATATTAGAAATAATATACAATATAACAATAATTATTATATATAAAAATAATAAAGATAAGATAAGATTTCATTATTGATTATTAAATATATATCAATACAAATATATTTATATAGACGAGCGTATAGCAATAGATTTAATGTATTATTTAAATGGAATCGTATCGTTTATTCACATAGTTAGATACACTTTTATCAATCATATAAATATCATTTTTTTATGTGTGTGCCTTAAATTTATATATCTATATTATATACAAATAGGCATTATAATAAAATAAAGAATAAGCAATTTTTTTTATATACACTTTACATAAAAAAAAACAATACATTATTTGAGTTTAGATACATGTATGAATATTTATTTTATTTTTTTTGTATATTTATTTTGATGATGTTACAAATTTAACCTTATTTGACATAGTAAAAGATAAGTGTACATAAGGATCACACACAGCATTTTTGTTTGTTTTATAATTTTTTCGTGACATTTTTGCATGCATTTTCCCTATATATATATATATATTTTTTTACCATATATTAGAAATAATATACATCATTAAAAGGGCGTCATGATAAATGAAACTAATTTTATTTTTAAGTATGCCTATATAGTGAAAAGGAAAAAATATAATTCTATAATAAATATCCTCATATATAAATGTATATTTAGTATATATACTATATTATGATATCCTTCGCTGTTGTCTCAACATTGTCAATATATATATATATATAGTTAATATTGTGAATTTCATATGTATATTCAAATATATATAGGCATATATGCACAGATGAGAGTAAAACCATCTTATATATATGTATATATATATAGGTAGACAGAACTATATACAAAATAGCTTTCGGGATTAGCGCTTCAAGATAATTATTCAATAATAAAATTAAAAAAAAATCTAAATAAATAGTTTCTTATTTTCTTATTCTCATCGAATGGAGTAAATTGAATATTATCATTTTATATATTATATTAAATGAATTTTTAGTTTTCTAAATATTATTATTGTTCAAATAATATAGTCTTTATTATTATATTATACTATTACAATTACACCTCATAAAGGAAAATTATTAAATATATATTATTAGAATATGCTTTGTCACGGAGATAGATTTATGCTCCCACAGCAACCACTTTGCCAGTAATTTATTTTCATATTTTATACCTCTATGTCTATATCCTTATATATATAGCTATATATACTAACAAACCTGTATATATTATACACCTGTGTATATGCGTTTTTTACCCTTATGTTAAATTTATGCATATTCAAAGCGGGTAACGATAACATGAACCATTTTAACAAAAGACACATTTAATACAAAATATTTACCTTTTGCTTTCGAAACATTTTATTCATTTAAATTCATATGTGCGGATATATAGATTTTCTTTCACGTGTATGTATCATCTACTATATATATATATATATATATATATATATGCGACATATTATAATTTAACACCTTTAATCATTCCCTAAAAATATGTATATATATATATGATATTATATACAAATATATGTAACATGTAAATTTACTTAAAGATTTAACCAAACTTCAGTGAATATTAGTTTACATAATATATTGTATATAATTTAATTAAAGAAACTTTACATCTTATATTTCAGAATAATTTCAATATATATTATATATGTATATGCATATGCATATAGAATCATTTTAATATGTACAACTCTATATGTATAAATGATATTATGTGAACAAGGTGCTTCTCACTAAATGATGCGTCGAAAATATTAGTGTCACTGTAGTTTTTTTATTAACAAAACACTAAATCACGAAATACTATATTTTAGATATATTACATCTTTTCAAAGTTATATATCACCATTGGATTTCAAAAAGAAAAATAACTAATTAGAATTAGAATATATAGAATTAGTTCATTTATCAAATCGCGTTCCTTTTTTTTTATTACCACTATTTAAAATGAGCCGAAGTGTCGAAGAGCGTGGAACACTCCAAAAGCAGCAATAACACCAGACACCAGAGACTTTTGATGCAGAAAAATAGACAAAAATAATCAAAATAGTATTAATATTATTCCTTAGAATTTCCGACTTTAGATCAGCAATAAGTTTCATTCGAAAAATGTTTCAATGTTAGGCTGACTAATGACTTTATTTGCAACGTATAGTTAAACCAATTCGACCTATATGATTATTTTCTCATAAAATCTTATTTTAATTAAATAATAAATTAAATATTAATTAATTATTAATTAAATTAATATTGAGAACTTCATAATGATATCTTAACTATACCGGAAAATTTCATTTTTATTATGTATTTTTAATTTTTGAATGTGCACATTACTTAAGTATACTTAATTCGACATCTAAAATGTTTATTAAAATTTAACATTTTCCATCATATATATTCATAACTGTTTTCTATATATGTATATATATGTTATATATAAGATACGGTTTCTTTATTTTCTTGGTCATAACCTTTCTTATCTGCGGATTAATTTTTTTTTATTTGTGTTTTACCAACGAGGATTAATGTCTCAAAAGGACTTACTCTACATATGTATATATTGTATACGTACATTTACAAATGCCTATGTGAGATCTGTATCATTTATCCTATATCATATATATATATATATATATATTCTGCATCCATCTCTTTTGTTTTTTTAAAGTATTCTACAAATATTTCTACATCCATTATTTACTCGTATATGCAAGGTATTATATCGCCGACGCACCTCCACATAAGATATAGCGATACATATACATTATACATGTAAATAAATATATACATTTTATATAATAAACATAACAATTAAAATGAAATTTATTTTAAAATGTTTTAGATAAAAAGTGCTAATTATTTTTAATGTGTTTTTTTTTTCCTTTCGCATTATAGTATATATATAGATAGCAGCGGCGCCGCGTAGCCCAAATTTATGGTTGTCAAAATTTTTGAAAAGAACAATAATTCGTTAAACTAAAATAATTTATGTGTTTTTAATTTTTTCAAAAAGTCAACTAAATTTCTTTTGGAATTTCAATTTAGAAATGCGCAACTGGATTCAATTCACAAATAAATTATTATTTTTAATTGGCACTAAATATCATTAAAATGCAATATGAAATCTCCAAGTTGTTCAAAAACTAAATTAGCAACATGAATAAATAAAAATAAATGCTCGTATTGCAAAAATACTTTGTTAATGTTAAATGAGAATTATTTTATTATATATTTTCTTCTTTTACACACACTACTAATTTCTCATACTTTACCTCATTTGTTTTTGTATTGTATCTACATAATATAGACTACATTACAGCATGTGCGATATATGAAAATGTTAGTTTACCATGTGTATGGAAGGTTGCTAAAAAAAAATTGGCAACATTCTTCTGAACACACCATATAAATAAATCAAAAGCCCATATATTTTAAGCTTAACTACAATTTTATTTAGAACAAATTTAACCATTGAGTTGTTACAACAAAGCTTTCACAACTTAAATTCAAATACATATGCATATAGTTGAATTTATATACAATAGCATAATAGGATAATAGGTAAATAAGAGAATATGAATGGAATGCAAGTTGTTAGTATTTTATTGTAACAATCTACTGATTAAGTGTGTTGGTGTTCTAAATGAAATTGTAGTTAATTTTAAAATATATGGCCTTTTTGATTTTTTATATGATGTGTTAAGAAGAATGTTGTCAACATTTATTTTTAACAAAACTATTTAAAATCAATTCTATATCGAATAGTACGTGAAGTTAAAAAAACTTTTCGCAAATTTTCAGGACACATTTTTTTTTTAAATATTAAATTTTTATATGATTTTTTCGAAAAAATCAAGTTGTCATATGACAACTAGGACATTACCAGGATACGCCACTAATAGATAGATCTACTACTATAGTAAGATATACTAATATATGTATCTATCTATATAATTATATAGGTATTTATATTTTTAAGAATTCTCATACTATACGTCGTAGTTCTATATACCAGATTGGTATTATACTATATATAACATATAGACGAATTCAAAAAAAAAGAATAAGAAATATTAAAGTCATTATGCAAAAAATAAACGAATAAAGATATTTCCTTATCATGATACATATACCTACATATAGAACGATTGCGAAATCTACATTGCATGTATAATGTTAAAAATTGTATACAAAATTATTTTGTGTTAGAATAAAACACAAAAATTTTCATGTTTCGTACGCGTATAATTTTCATTTAAATGTATTAAAAAGCATTGTGAATCTTAAAACATGGTGAAAATTATTATTTCAATGTACATACATCTTATAATAATTGTTGTGTAAAAGCGGTACATTTCATTTTCTTTTTTAATATCATTTTTATATTTTCATTTTTTATCTTGCACACAATTTTTATTTATTAACTTTTTTGCATTTATTACCGTTTCTATACGCAAGGAAATTGAAATTTTTTTTTTCTGGAATGGAAAATGGGATTGTACTGCACCTTGACGTAATAATGGTACCTTGACGTATTAATGGTAAGATTAAAACGGAGATTTCAAGTATCTCATTAACAATGCGGTGGTCTTTGAGAAAGTTCATAAATATAATTCAAGTGGCAAAATATAAAAATAAAATAATCGAACGCTCAGGTAATTTATTATAATGTAGATTAAATTAATGGAATTTATATATAGTTTATCGTCGACAAATAATATAAATTTACAACACAATCATCAATATATGATGTATAAACAAAAACATATCATTAATTATATGTAAATATAGAATAGATATACATATAGAAAAACAAATGAAGTTTATTATACAATCATTTTATATAATTTCAAGTGGATTATTATTTTACTATTTTTATTTATCTTATACAATTGTTGTAAACCAAATACAAATATGAGATAAAGAAATATGACGCTGGCGGGCAAACACCTGTAACAGGCCGGATGTACTGTCGTTGGCCAGGGGGGTAGAGGGGACTTACATTTATCACTAGGTGTGGGTAGGTGTCAATCGGAAGGTACAAAAACACATGCGGCATTTGATTTTTCATGAAAAAAAGTTCCGATTCCGATTCATGATAAAAAGTGATGCAAACCTTTAACCCAATAAACTTTACACCAATAAACCTTTGTTTTCAAAACGATAATTATAATGCACTTACTGAAAAGTACGTACTGAATATAATCTATACGATAATTGCGATAATACCCAACGCATTGATATAATACACATTTAATTTTTAGTTTAAATGAAACGCTTTACGTAAAATATTATAATTTTTCAATAAAGCAATTAGTTTATATTAAATCTATATAATCTATTCGAGTGCTAAAAATCGATGCAAATATAAAATCTTAATTATATATATATAGATGTTTATGACCATATCGTCAATATATATGTATAGTAAAAACACAGGTGATTTTGGTTTACTAATATATGTATCACTTAAATGTATTCAATGCATTATTTATGGATTCCTTATCTAATTAAGTGATTTCGTTACTGGTTCACCGCAATAGAATTCCGGTGTTTTACGGGCGCTAAACGTATAATTCTGTATAGTATAGGTGTATATAAATGCATTAATACAATACTATTAATATAACATCATAAAATCCATATATAGATAGTAAGTATACACATATATTATAATAACATTTCAAAGAGACTATATATACATATATATTTTAATTAAATTAAATTAAATTAATCAAAATAAGAAAAAATTTATATAAAAATATATAGAAACAATAATTTCCTCATGTAAATTTCGTAAATGTATGAATTTATTTATGCATATATTATATTCGACCATTTAAAATATATAATTTTATTTGTGTGAATTTTAAGAACAGGAAAAAAAAATTTGTTATAAAGACCAAATGAAAATTTAGTTAAAAAAGAAAAATACCAAAGAAAAAAAACTGTTTATGTTTTAAGTTGCCATAAATCATTAGGAAAATATGTCACGGCGTTGACATTCATTAATACTAAAGTCGTAGCTCGTACCAAAGTATAAAAGCAGATTGTATATAAAATTTAAATATCATATAATATATATAAAAAAAAAAATTTAATATATAAATATATATGTAATTAAAATTAAATTAATGAACTTCATAATGAATTTCTTTAATTAAAATTATACAAAATGTTTTGGGTGTGTGTGTGTTTGTGTGTGTGCAAGAACGCATATATAACTTGATATACGTGTGCATTATTAATATATTTATGCGAGGATATGGTACATGACAAAAAAAAATTTAATAATATATATATACGATTATATACATACAAGGTGATCCAGAACCATTTGGACCTCGAAAAGTTGATTATCAACGCTGTATGTATATAAATGGAATTAATTATTTTTGAATTTGTAATATAACACATTTGTGTTGTGATAAAAAATTCCGCAACTTGCAATCCTGTGAAAAATTTTGATTGGAGCTACTCAGCGACCAGACTTATAATTTAGACCAAGAAGTAGTTAAAATTACTTATAAAGAGAGCTCATGTAACAATTTACAGAAAATAATAATAACAATATTATAAAAGAAAAGCATAAGAATTTCCATCATCCGGTTTAAAGGTACATAAATATATAAAATTCTATGTGTGGGATAATATATTATTATATACATACCTAAAAAAAACATATATTATCAGAATATATATGTTCTTGAAATATTATACGATTAGTGGATATATGTATTATATATATAAGCAATACATGCATATATATATGTGGATGATATATATATAAACATAATGAAAATGTTAATTGTATTATGTATTATGAAAACATATATTTACATTTATAAATATAAATATAATTTAATGTTTTATCACAACCATATAAAATTTTAATTTATTTATAATTTAAAAGATATTTTATATTAAATAGTATTTGATTAAATAAATTATTCTCATCGCACAGACATATATATTATATTCATTAAGACGATCTCTCACCTGCGTTGTCAGACGTCCCGACTTAAGATGCAAGATGGTCCTGATTTAAGGTAACAAATTGAATAATTACACTTTCACAGTTCCATTAATTAACTGGTGTTCCCACCACCGAAGGCAAATAATCTTCTGTTTTTTTATACTCATAAAATATACCTATCTATTTTCAAGTAGTTGGGAATTATTTGGTCGTATGGTGGATTAAAAGACGTACAGGCAATTTTCTAAAATTCATCAAAAATCTATCCTCATCGCGTAATTTATATCACTAAAACGAAACCTATACAAATATTTAGAACACAACATTACCTATATTTATTAAAACAATTTTGAAAATCTACATAAATTGTTATTTTTTTATTATTATTATATTTCTATAAAATTTCTATATATATATATTTCTAGAAATTTAAATTGAAAATATATAATATAAAAATAGTGATTTTATTAAATTTTATTTTTTGCAAATAAAAAGATTTTTTATAACCTGAAACATGGAGGATAAAAATAAAACATATAATTTTTTTTTTTGGTTTTGTTTTAAATAAAAAATTATTTCACTCTATGTTGATAACATCACAAAAACAAAGTATTAAAGTTGCAACATTATCGCATTCACATATACGAATATAATATTAAATATATAAGTTACATTGATTTTATATTTCATTTTCTTCTTCTTTTTTTTTTTTTTGCATCATTTTATATCTCAGCAGATTACATAAAAATGCATATTTATATGTATCACAAAAAAAAAACAATGAAATATACATTTTAACATTTATACATATATTTCTGTTTATTCGAATGAATTTAATATCCTGAAGTATAAGTAAAACAAAACAACTTTTATTGTATAGTATAATATTGGGTCGTGTGAATTTTGCATTTATGAGTAATTTAAAAAAAAAAAAAAAAAATAAATAAATAAATATAAAAAAATCCATTTGAAATATATATTTATATAGTTATATTAAAAATAACTATATACATCTTGAAATATGCGAATAATATTTAAAATTATCCTGCGATATGATTATGTTATTAATTTTCGATTATTAAAGAAGAAAATTAAAAATTCATTTATTAATCCACAATATTTTACATTTTTTGTCAAATCTACGGATTCAAAATTTCAAGTGAATTGAATAGAAACGGGAGGAAGAAGATATGGTCAATTTTATTTGTATTGAAGCTCCTGAATCCAATCAGAAAGAATTTCAGAAAAATTAATTTTTTGAATTTGTCGGAAAAGTTGGAAAATTCGAAAATTGTAAAAATTAAATATTTGTCTGCATATGGAACGGAAAATCCACGTTTACATTGATAATATTTATAGTTAATAATTAATTAATATTAATCTTTTTTTCTTAAATATTTTAATTGTTTAAATATAAAATTATCACAAATAATCTATTAATGTTTTCCTTTTCCAATATACGACATAAACAAATAAAAAAGTAGAAAAGAAAATCTATTTTTAAAAGATTGTATAATGAAAACTCACGTAAAATAAACTCGACTATTTTCATTCTCCCTTTTTAACTTTCTTTGAAAAACATATTGTAAAATATTTCTTTATTTCTTTGAAAAAAATATTGAAAAATATATAACATATAACACCCCCTACAACGAAGTAGTTCAATCAGTAGTGAAAAATTGGTTTTCACAAAAGAAAATGTATCCTTATATAATTTCATTTTATTCCTTAATATTTATCATATATATAGGCGAGTATGTATACATTTATGATTTTATCCTCATTGGTATTGCCTTGATATTTTGTTATTCAATGCAATTTCGTATATTATTGAAAAAATAATTGTTAAGTTGCAATTACTCACCGCTTTCTATTTAGAACTATACATATAAGGATAAGAATAATTTGAATCAGAGACACAAATATTTGTTTAAGCATATTTAATAATAAAAAATGAATGGAAAATAATTTTTATTTAGATTTGAGGAGTTTTAATGAATAGTTCTGATTGAATTTTAAACGAGCATAAAAGATATTGGAAAAATATTAAATCTTATTTTAAAAAAGGCAATAGAAAGTCACATCCAATGATATACAGTTTCCCGTTTCCCAATACCACGTAATCCTAGGACTATTTCCAGCAAAAAATCGTTCTGGCGAAGGGATTTAGTTTCACCATTTCTATATACCATATCTACAATTATGATTAGGTAATATAACAAGCTACGAACGGAAAACATATATCACATTTTTCATAATTTGTTTTCAACTACAAATTTACGATTATTTTTAATAAGGATTTGTTTTTAATCCATAATATACATAATGTTATTCTCGTGTAAAAAAAAGGGTTTAAAAATAAAAAGAATAACAAAAATATTGATTTCAGTTTTATAGAGGGTATATATTACCCTCTTTGTAACACTTTATATATATTTTTTAAAACTCACTTATACCACTTATACTTACTGCTTATACTTATACAGTTAACTTATAAGCGATAATAATTGAAATTAATATCCTTCTTAGCAACCATACAAAAATGTATGATCAAATGTATAAAATAGAGGGAAGAAAATCAATTTTTTGATTGTTGTACTATACATATATTAAAAATTAATGTTCAGAATGTGTTATTAATTGGTTCTTATTTCTAAATTATGGTGTTTTATTATTATTGTCAGGTGGACTTCCTTTAGTAAACGATTTAATT
Source organism: Dilophus febrilis (assembly GCA_958336335.1). NCBI lineage: Eukaryota > Metazoa > Arthropoda > Insecta > Diptera > Bibionidae > Dilophus > Dilophus febrilis. Next base: position 11,280,919 of record OY284470.1, on the reverse strand, counting down.
GAGAACAGAGAGAAATTGTGTTTAATTTCAAAGTATAAGTTTCAAAGAATTTTCTCGTTTTGTGTATCGGAAAAACAATAGGAATATTTTTAAATTCCAGCCCATTTCCAACAAAAGTCGAATGGTCAAACCATTTCAACTGTTTTTCCTGAGTATAATTTTTTATAGATCGAAATACATTGGAATCCAATAAGACTCCGTATAGTTAATATAGAGATGCAAATACTTTCTTTATATTTTTATAATGCGATAGTTTTTCTTCTAATAGCAAAAAATGAAAATAAAAACATCCTGTTGTACAACACATTGATAATATTTCACCCCTACTATATATATGAACGATTTTATTTGTATGCATACGCGGCGGTGTTGAATGTGAAAATTTCTGTTTTAATATGTATTATAAGTGATATGCGGTGATTTGTATATATGTGTTTATAGTGGAAGAGACCTGTTCGTTTTTATACTTTGAATAATATCTGATAGATATTTTTTCTGGCTAAAAAATTATTTGTGTTCTATTTTTCAAACTTTTAACAATTTGATAGACTATAAATAATTAAAGATCTGATATAGATTTACCCAGAATAACTCTGTGGATGGGGAAACTTCAGCTTCATATTAATATCTGAACTTTATCTACATCAGAGTAAATCCGAACGGACCTAATATCAATTTTTCTATTCATTACACACACATATCGCGGAAAAGTACGTACATATTCAAACTCACGCACACAAATTAAAAATAAAATAAGACAAAATAATATATGCTTATGAATTCATTTATAAAAATAGAAAATTTATTCAGTTTTCATGAAGGCAAGGACGAAGAAAGATTAATAATTTGTTTTTTTTTTTGCATTTATAATAAATTGAAATATAATTTAAATAGTTGTAGCTGCTAAAACGAAAAAAAATATTTTCATATGATAAATTTTCCGGTTTCATATTAAAAATATTCATATATATATATGTAAATAAAGTACATAACAAGAAAGAAAAAAGGAAAAAAAAACGATCCTTTCCGAAAAAAAGGGAAAATCAATAAAAATAATAATCAAGAAATAAAGAAAGTGTAAAAATTATTTGTTTTTGTACTTTAGAGTTGATATTTTGATATTGCTTTCTTAAAATTAATATAATTTAATTTTTTTTTGTGGATTGTTTTTATTTTTTAACAATTTTCCAGTGTGTCCAGTGCGATAAGTCTAAAAAAAAAATGAAAAATTATATTTGGGTGATATAATATTTTTTAATTTCTATTTTTTTTAATTTGTAAACATTTTTTACTATATATATTAATATATATTATATATGAAATAAAGACAACGTAAAAACAAATAGATTATTTTTTATGATTATAAATAATTGTAAAAAATTGTATAGATCAATTATGTTAAGTGGTGGTAGCAACAGCAGCAATAGCAGCAGTGGTAATAGTAGTCAAAACAGTAATAATAATAGTAATAGAATTAATGATAATAATAATATAATTAGTAGCAGTCATAATAATAATAATAATAGTAATAATAATATCAGTGGTAGTGGATATAATAATAATAATAATAATAATAATATTAAACAAGAATCGTCGGTAATATGCAAGGAAGTATTTGATGATGGTTATCAACCATCACAAGAAGGTTCGTTTTATATTAATATTATAATATGTTAATATAATAATGCGGTGTTTTACTTTTTTTTATTTAATAAAAATTACTGTGTATATGACAAATTATTTATTATATGTATATAGGTATAGTGGTGGCTATTTTTTAATTTTCTTTTTATTTGTTAGGTGGTTATTATACTATTTTAAATATTTTATTACAAATATGTCGTCCTTCTTTTCAATATATAATTTTTTATATGTATATATACGCACTATTATATATATATAAAAACAAAATCAATTTTTTCTTTTATACAGCCGACTTAATATTACATTATAATATATTAGAATAAAAATAGTATTGATATGATATTTTTGTCGTTTAAACGTGCGCCGCAGTTAATCCAACTGTGAAAAAAAAAATTGTAATTAATTATTTTTTATTCTTTATACTTCCATATAAAGTGCATATGGAAATTATTATCAGAGTTAAAACTAACTAACTTTTGTGTGATACCTGCTATGTGTGTGTGTGTGTGTGGTATAATAAAATTATTGATTTTTATTTGGTTGCTATATATACAAAAATATTACTTATGATGTTAATTATATATACTTTATTTATATCTATCTATTATTTGGGGATAAGAAAACAAAATTATTACAACACAGAGTTTTTTAAACGTACGCAATTTTAAATTATTAAATTAGGGTAAAAGAATGTTATATATATTATATAGATATATATAGTTTTATATGATCTTTTTTGTGTATATTTTTTAAGGATATATTTGATAATATTTTACAAGGATATATAAAATATAAATAAATAATAATACATAATGCAGTATATCCTGTTTTTTTTTTTTTTGAAAAAAAGATTAAATGTCATATATTGAGTTTCGCTAATCAATACAAATATATACAATATAAAAAAGTTTTAATTTTTATAATTTAATATATATAATATAATATTAGATCTGTGGTATATGATGGAAGTTAGCAAAATTATGTGAGTTTTCATTTAAAAAAAAAAGAAAATTATATTTTCTTTCCTTGCAGTATATACTAATATACTAATGTATACTAATGTATATATATAAAATAATATATGCCGAAACAACCAAACGCTATTGAGTAGGTGCTCCTTTTTTATCCTATTTTAAATTAACATTTTTATATAACAACGCAAATGATGATATAATAATTTTATTCGCCTGCATCATATATGCTTGTGCAATTTCGTCCCGCATCATACATTATCATTATAATTTTTATATATATGGTATATAATATAAAAATAAAACCTTGAAAAATTGATTTAATTTTTTGCTGTAATTGCTATATATAAATTACAGATATTTATTATATATATATATATATTATAGATAGATGTCATTCATCAATTGCAATTAGAATTCCCTTTATTATATATGATGTTGAATTTTTATTTTTTTTACGACGTATGGGAAATATTCAGGAGACTACTCGAAGTGGTGAGTCAGATTCCAACTGACTAAAAGTCCTCATTCGATTGCGGTATTTTCGAATCAAGCCATATTTGGGCCATTTCGTACCTTCTGAACGCACCAACTCGTCTTACCACTCTGGTCTCCCAAATTGCTCATCGAATTTAGTGTACCTCGGACGACCGGTCCCCTCATCCTTATGTTCTCTAAATCCGGACGTTTCCACACAATGTGCAATGATAACGTTCTCATTTGTCATTGATAACGTTTGGCATAACTATATAGATAACGTATAATTCTATAACCGGCAAAGTTAAAGGCAAATCGCAGGTCGTTTTAGTAATCTTTTTGAATATATGTAAATATAGTTATTAATTTTTCAATAATATTAAGCAGCGCAGAATTTTAGTTAAATATGTGTAAAGAACTATATAGAACAAAAATGATTATATCTCAAAAGATTTTCCAAATATACGTCAAGCATGGAATGCATTGCCTTGCAGCGCTCATAGACTGTCTTTATTGAACATGCCTGCTCTTAGTTTATCATTAACGGATTTAATCATTTTCATTGCTTATAAATGTCCTATAATTTTTATAATAATATTTTAACTAATTATAATCTTAAAAATAGTAAATTTAATGTAATATTTCAAGCACATTTCTATATTTACAATACATAAATAATTAAAATAGCGGAATGATCGCATTTTATATATAATATGTTGTCTATATATGTATATACGCAATTATTCGGAAATAAATTTTTAAAAAGAAAGAAAAATAATGCTTCCGTGTTTGTTTTGTTTGAGTTTTCTAATCCAAACCATATAATATGTATATTGTATATATACCATATGCGAATATTTCTAGTATATTTCTTTCATTTCATTCATTCTATACGTTCGCTCTTTGGTATATATATGAATTGTTTTCAAATTAAATGAAAATTCATTGAAAAATATATAGTTTTTATTGTATTATATACCTACCTATATATATATATATATATATATATAATATATATATATATATATAAACTATTTGATAAAAAAAAATAAATATAAAACTAAAACATTTAACCTGCAGAATTGAATGTTGAAAACAAATACTATATAATATGTACGTATAACGTATACGTATGAAAAACATACACATTTTTTTCCTTAAGGGAATTTTTTATTATTGTATTTGATTTTCATTTCATTTTCCTATGGTGATGTTATTTTTCTTTATACAATTATAAATATACAGAATGTTTTGAACTTTGGACAAACATTTCCAGTAAAATACCAGTTGAAATTCATTTAAAATCTAAAAACTAAACCAACTTAACCATTAGTTTTTCAGTCAACATTAGAAAATGCACGTACTTATTAAAATTAATATATGGAATAAACCCACCCATCATTATCCGATCTATATATGGTATAGAAACTAAAACAGTATAAAAACTCCTTTAAAGTCTTTTAAGATCGGGTAAAATATAAAAGAATTCTGGAAAATATTCCGAAACCTCAGAATATCGAAATTAAAATAAACATTAAACATTAAATAATAATTTCGACTTAAAAATCCTTCATATTTATAATAACCAGGATTCCATATGCATGGTTGGTGTTTTGGTGTATAGCTTTTTGAACTTCATATTTATTCAGAAAAATGATATTTAGTTTTGTATAGAAAAAAAAATTCTTTTAATTGTTTTTATCCGCATATATTCAAAAGAAAAACTAACGCAAATGGTGCGGATATAATAAAAAACAATATTATTATTCAAGAATTAAATAAAGATATGACCTTTTAAAATCATTCTATAAATTATTTAATTGGTTTACTGAATTGAAATCGGTTCAGATATATAAACTTTTCATATATAGTTATTACCGATATATCCATTAAAGTGCTAATTCAACTTATTTTCTTTACGATTATATAGTAAAGTTTAGATTTTGTTTGGTTATTTAGCTATTCATCTGTTCTTTTTCAATATTTTTATATATGATTCGTCCTTTGAATTATCAGACTATAGGAATTCATAAAGAATTTAATCGTGAATTTGATCCATATAACATATTAACAATCAGTCAGAGATGTTTGCTCATATGATAAATTCATTTATCCAATAGAATAATAATTTTTTTTATAATATAATTAAGACATACATTTTCTTTTAAACCAAGAAATGGATTTGGTATATATTCAATTATTTAAGCCATAGTTTTTACCTAAGATTAAATTAAAATATATAGAATTGTTTTTAATATACTATTTTTTTAAAACTTTCAATTTTCAAAAAATAAATTTGGTAAAAATAAAAAAAAAATAGTCAAATGAAAATGTAAAAATGTACAAAATGTACATAGAGCAAAATCTATATATAAATGCGAAAACGATTTATGTTGTAATAAATATTTCATAAAAAAGCATTAATTGTAATTTTTTCATTTTTATATTTTTTTTTTTTGAAATTTTTCTATATAGAAATCAATGACTATGCAATAAAAATTGGCATAGATCCAGAAAAAGAACCGCATCTATTATATTTAGCAAAAGATGGACTTATGCAAGCATTACCAAGAGATTGGCAAATATGGTAAATAAAAATATTACAAAACACTATAAGAACAAAAACACAATAATTAACATAGATATTTTTTTTTTCTGTCTAAACCAAATCAGGTAAATGATTTTTATTATATATGTCGCATTTTCCATAACAGATTAAAAATATGGGTTTTATGAGACCATTCCGATTCTATTCCACTATATTTTTATAGCATCCATAATATTTTTATTATATGTCATTTATTTCATTAACGTATTGTATATTTATTTTTGTTTTTGTTTATATATATATATATATAGTTATAATGAAAAAGTTCGGGCATATTATTATTATAATACAAAATCAAAAGTAAGTCAATGGGATCATCCATTGGATGTCGAATATAAGCAATTAGTTGATACAGCCAGAAAACAATATAATTCAAATGATTTATCCGAGGATGCATCGCAAATTGATTCGGGCATACGCAGTTTACAAGGTAATGAAGATTCAGAATTATTAACGGATATATCACCGATGATATCATATAATAAAATGGAAAATTCATTAAATGGGAGTGTGGGAATTGGTGGCGGTATACCAACAAATAAATTTCTATTACCAATTGATAAGATAAAGACGGGTTCGAATGAATTCAATAATGAACCGAATAATAATAAATATGATGTTATTCGTAATAAACGTTTTGAGGTAACCAATTATACAAATAGTAGCCAACCACCACCACAAATTGGTTTATCATTAAAAACAGATAATAATTATGGTACAGGTGATTCATTAATAAAAAATCACGAAAAAACTAATTATGGGGATACGACAATAAAGGGATTTACATTAACTGGTACAGGGTCAATGTTTTTAAAATCAAATACTGCTGGTGGTACTGGATCCGTATTAAAATCATCATCATCAATAATAACGGTAGATAATTTTAAGAAACCAACAGGTATATTGAATAATGATAATAACTCAAGCAATGTTTGTGGAACTGGAACTGGAACGGGTAATGTTAAAGGTATTTTAAGAGATTCTAGTTTAACGGATGTACGACAAAAAGGTAAAAATGATGGAAAATTTATGGATAACGAAAATGAAGAACGTCGGATGGTACGTTTTAATTTGCAAGCTGTTAATGGTAGAAGAAAAGTTAATTTTGCTAAGAAATCGTTAAATGAAGGATCCAGTGAAGATGAAGCTGAGGAAGAAGACGATGAGGATAATGATGATGATGATGATGACAATAACGATGATGACTATGAAGACGAAGAAGCGGTTCATGTAAATGATATTGATGATACAGAAAATAATGGCCATTTGAATAACGAATTTGATGACGGTAATGATGGATGGGATTTTCCGATAGAAAATACAAATGGAAATGAAGCGAATGCGATCGGTACGGGTAAAATTACCGAGGGTATACAAAAAATTAAATTAACTTTAAATAAAAATATATCGTCAACATCAACAATAAAACCATTATTATTCAAAAATGATCATAATCATTTTTCCACACTATCCACTCTTAAAAATAATACCATAAATAATACGAATAATATTGTAAGTACCCCTGCTAGTGGTGGTACCGTTAACAAACCGAATTTATTGAAATTATTTGAACGACAAACGGAAAATATTAGCCAAAATACAATAAAACCATTGTATGAAAATACGGATACCGAATCGGATAGATCGTATAATGATCCCGAAGATCGTTGGCGTACAATCAAATTGAAATTGGACGAAGAAGAACATAATGCAATGGAAAATATGAAAATTAAAATGCAAGAACGATTGGATGAATTCAAAGAAAGTATGCTTCACGAAGAACGCAACGAAGAGGCACGTATTCGTGATGAAATGATTAAAAATTTTGAATTAAAAAAGGATAAAATAGAAAGTGAATTAAATGACTGTGAAATTACAAAAAATACCGATCGTCTATCGTTGATCGTACAAGAAGAAAATGATAAATTAGAACGAGAAAAAGAATGTGCTATTAAAGAGCTTAGGAAAAATATGCAAATGGAAATCGATCGGGAATGTGATGTATTAGAAAAGGACAAACAAACGAAATGTGAACAATTGAATAATGAAAATGAGCTACAGTTAAAGGAATTACAGAGTAAACTACATATGAAATTCGAAAATATTAAATTACAAATTGAAAATGAAAATTCCAATAAATTAGATGATTATCGGGAAAATTTAAAATTAGAATTTGAAGAAACATGCAAAACCATTAGCATTGAACATAAATCATCCGTTGAATTGCTACAACGTAATCATAATGAAATATTACAGGATTTAGAAAGAGACTTAAAATCGGAAGAGGAACTGTTACGTAAAGAGAATACAACGAATTTAATACAATTACGTGATAAATTAAATCATGAATTGGAAATGGAACGAAATCGTATGCGTGAAACGGGTGAAAGTAGACTGTATGAAAAATTACGATGTGAAAAACGTTTACTCGAAGATAAATACCGTTGTTTAAAAGAGAAATATGCTCGTTTAAAAGCTGAAGTAAAACTATCCGTTGAACGGCGTAATCGTCGACGAGAACATCAAACGAATAATGTTACAACAACAAACACCGGTTCGGAAACAACAGAACTTACCAATTCAAATGCAAATAAACATCATCAATCGATAGGTAATAGTTCAATGTCGGTTACGGCAACACACACTGAACAACATTATGGTGGTGGTGGTGGTGGTGGTGCTAATATTACTAATACAAATACTACCATTGGTGTCGGAAAACCTCCAACAACACCCAAATTATCAAACAAATTTCGTGATCAAAATATGCATACAGATAATAAAACAATAAATGATGGTCAAAGTGGGCAAATCGATAAGAAATTTGGAACGGCCGCAGCTAAATATTTAACACACATTCAACAATATCATGATGATACTACATCGATAAGTCAATCGGATACAACAATATCCAATAATTATGTACAACAACGATCTAATCGTTATTTACCCGTACTTAATTCAACATTATTAGGTGATACAGGCAATTCCGATTCGGAAGCGTTTCGATGTAATCAAGAAAGTCATTTTAACACAAACAATAATAATATTAATAATAATACTAATAATAATGTTAGTAGAGAAAATGGACGACAACGTAAAAAAGTATTTACACGTATGAAATCAGCATCAACATCACGTTTAAATTCAAATACACGAGGCGGTGGTAGTGGTTTATCATCCGAACAACATCAACATTTATTACGTCCATGTACACCAGTTGAAAATCTCCGTAGACAATTACAAAAATTAGAAGATTTAGAAGATCAATTCCCGGATAATTCACTAGACACAACCTATCATCTGCGTTATCCATTTACCGATACCACTAAAGAGGCTAAAAATGTGGATGGTGCTTCCAGTGAATTGGAATTCTTTAAGCATCGTATTCACCTAGAACGGGATTCGGTACGTCGTGCTAAAGAAACGTTACGTACGCAACGTGTTAATTTTCGTGCAAAACAACAGGAAATTAAACATTGTCATCGTAATGCAAATAATCGTCATACAATCGATCAGCTATTTCAAGAGGAAAAAGAATTAACCGACATGGAAGTTAATTTACATCGTACCCGAGCACTATTGGGTGAAAAAGTTATACGTTTACGCCATCTCCAGGAATCACTTAATCGTGCCTATGAAAAAGAAAAACGTATTGATTTTTTACCAAACACACAAGATAAGAAATATTTAGGTATTTCATTACATAATCAGGTGCATCATCAAGTGCATCCATCACAACATCCAAATCCAAAGGATGATGTTACCACTATAAGTGATTTATCATCACATTCCAGTTCAGGATTTAGTAGTACCGATTTTGCCGGAACAGAAACATTACAAAATCAACAATTAATGTTATCGAAACAACGTAATAATAAAGATATGTATCAAGAATCATCGGAAATTGTACAAAATGTTGAACAATTAAATGCTGAAATACGTGAAATATGGGAAATTTTAAGTAAACGACAAGCTCATGGTAAATTTGATTTTTTTTTATTTAAAAAAAACAATTTAATAATAAATTTCAATATGTATTTTTTATGATAAAGTGATTTTCTGAAGTGAGCTTACAATTTCTAAAATGTTTTGAGATATTTTCGTTAATGTTTTGTTAATGATGGCGATATAACCAAATCATTTGAATTATTGGTTAAATTTTGAAAATATTCCAAATAGAATTAAAGTCGAAATCGCATCGCAAATTCAACCAAGTTTCAATAAAATGCGGCCTTTTTCTTCCCTCTTCCGATAGAAAATATTTCCTCCAATATATTTTCCATAATTGGAATTAAATACGAAAATTTACATAATAAATTCCATAAAATATAAAAGTTAGGAAATTTCTATTACTTTTCCAACTGAAAATCAATAGGTTTTCCAATTGGAAAAAATACATCAGATTCCATGATACATTTCAATTCATGTTGATGGTCTCTGTGTTCACTACCCATGGCGGTACTCATTATAAGATTTTTTTATCAATTTATTTTATATATAGGCTTACCACCACCTCCAACAACATCAACAACAATATATCATCAACAACAACACCATCATCATCAGCATCATAATCCTCCACATCATCATCAACAACAACAGATATTAGGACAATGGCAAACGAATGCAATGCAGCCGTCGATCACACCATCAATAAATACATTAAATTTAACACAACAAATATTACCATCACAATCGATTACATCGGCAACAACATTTTTGCAACAACAATTACCATCTCAATCAATACCAACATTAGCCGATCGATTAGAAACCTACCGTCAATTGGCATCAAATCGTTCGGGAGCAGGTACTGCAGGTACTGCAGGTGCTGTTGGTGGTGGTAATGGTGGTGTTCCTTCCGCTTCCATTACCACTTTACATAATAATACTGGTTCATCAAATATTATACAGACAACAATGATTCCGGCAATTTCATCATCGTTAAATCCAGCCAATACAATTGTATCACAATCATCAATCAGCGGTGGTGGTTATACAACAAGTTTAGTTGAACGAACACAAGAAATGAGAAATTGGCTACGATTAGCTAAAAATGAACATGAATTATTAAATAATGGACAACAAGCAAATTTATAAATATCTAAAATTTTAATATTTCACATACAATATTTCTAATATATCTTCTATAAAATTCGCATCATGCGGGAAAATTCTCTAAAATAATATTTTAATTTATTTTATTAATATAAGTGTAAAAAAAAAATCAAAATAATTTAATAAATTTTATTTTTAATATTATTACGCAAATATATTATAAAATCTTTTTAAGCATATATCTAAAAAAATGTTTATTTTTAATTTTATATTCTATATCTATAATTTTATAATTTTTATTAAAGCACACACAATATATTGTGAAACTGTGATAGATTTAAAAAAAGAATAAATTTTGTTTGAAAAACAAAAATAAACGAAAAATTCAATATGACCATTATTATTTTTTAAAAATTAATTATAAACAGTAGCACGCAATATTAAAAATGATCATAATATTATTAATTATATAAGTATTATTTTTTAGCACAAAAATGCACAGTTTTATTAAAAACAGCAGCGAGACTAAACAAAAAAAAAAAAAAAGAATTTTTCAAAATCAAAATATTATTTATAATTTTTCATATATACAACTGTAAAAACTCTAAACATGAAATTGATAAATTATTTATTTATTTTTAATATTTATTTATATAAAAATTATCCAATATATTTTTTCGTTTCACTCACAAAAGCTCAATTTATTTATATAATAAACGAAATAAATTATATGCTCATTAAATGTTCTTTAACAATTAAAAAATATGCAAATATTGGAAATATAATTCGGGAAAAAATAATTAAAAATATTTTCATTAAAAAAAAGAAAATTCTTTTAATGATTTTATATTCAAAAAGACTGTGTGTGTGTGTTAAAAGTATTTTAATTGCCTGAATTGAAACGATGGGTATGGGTATCCGTAATTATGAAATAAAAAGAATTATTTTTTTGTGTTGTTAATTTAAAATTTCATTTATTTATCAATCAATCAAAAAATTAATCATATTATTTTATTTTTTACCCCTTTTTATTTAAAATTTATTGTATATATTGAATAGATATTGAATAAAAAAAAACAAATTTTATTAATTATATAATTTATTTATTTATACCGCAGTTGCACAATATTATAATTTTTTACCATATAAATATTTATATAATTTATATATATATTATATAATAAATGTTTTAATGTTACAAAAAAAATTGTTTTTATTTTATTTAAAAATAAAAATACATGTTTAAAATTAAAAATAATAATATTGTATTCTATAAATAGCAGTATTTGTGCGTGTACCTAAAAATCCATTATTAATCATATAATAAATAATAAAAATTATAAATTAATTTATTTATTTATTTATATGTTAACCTTTTTTTAGGTTTTATTATTTTTTTTTTGTTATAATAAAATTCTATAAAAATAAATACTAAAAACTATATATATTTCAATAAAACATATAAAAATCAAAATATCGAAATGAAAAGTCTCGACTTCTATACAAAAATCACAAAAATATTATATATATATATTTTATTATATTATTAAAATTATTTATTATTATTATTATTTATTATTATTATTATTATTATTATTATTATTATTATTATTATTATTATAAGTAATTACATACTATTAAATAAATAATCAAAAAACAAATATTAATTTTATATATACACAAATCAAATTTATTGCAATTTATTTTCAAATATATTTTAATTGTTGAAAACAAAAAAAAAAAAATCTAGGTATAATTTTAATTAATAAAATTTTCTTATTTATATATTATTATTATTACGACTATTTATTATATATATATTTATACATTTAATAACAAAATTAAATTATTATATATTTATTAATTATTAATTATTTATTTTTTTTTTTAATTTCCATATAAAATATATAAATATATATAATCAATATTTATAGTATCATATATAAATACGTATAATATATATAAATTAAATATCAATAAAAAACTATATAAATATATTTTTATTTTACTAAATTATATTACCGTCCTCAAAATATTTTTATTTTATTTATTTAAAAATGAGGGAAAATATATATAAATAATATATAATAAACAGTTAAAAAAAACATGTTAAACACATAATAATTCTAATATGATTTTTAAAGTTTTAAATACCATCATAAATTATAAAATTTTATTTATACATCGAATTTTTAAACATTTATTTATAATTTTTGAAAAAAATAAAAATTCCCAATAGATTTTCCACTAACCATATAATTGAGAATTTTAATAACAATAATTATCCATTTTTTTCCATTTGATTTTATCGAACTGCTGCGGATTTATATATAATTTCTTTGCAAATAACATAATAATTTTAATGAATATTTCACTATATATTTATTTCAATAAACCACATCACTTAAAATTCACTTAAAATTATTCATCATAAAATCGCAATATAATAAAATTTATATATATTCATCAATTTAATAAAATAAAAAAAAAACATAAATTTTAATTATAATTAAATTTCCAAATATATAATAAAAATGAATAATAATAGATAAAGTAAATTAATCCAAAAATAATATATTTGTCAAATAAACAAACAAGAAATAATTTCATTTTAAAAATATATTATATTAGAATACATAGATAAAAAAAAAACCAAACAATGAAATAAACATAAAAATTATATGCAAAATGTAAAATATAGCGGCTTTTTCATTCATTTTAATTTAATTTTAATTTTAAAACTCTTCTACGAATATTAAACAAACACCTTTTTCTTTCAGTTTTATATTATAACAAACACAGGAAGAATTATTACGACGAATCGTTGTCATTCCTATCAATTGTCAACCCTTATTTGGTTAGGATATAGCTGTCAATAAATTAATAAATCGCCCACATCTTCATAACACGTTTGACGAAGTAATTGAAAATTAGGAGTTTCTTTAACCAGCACACGCAGTATAAATTCTCGAAATATCAAAACCTTTTCAAATTTTACCGTATGAACTTTTGAAATTGTAGATCAATAAATTTTATCAGACATATTCTACCTGCAATATAGGTTTGACCATACTTAGTTTTTCAGTATTACCATATATATTGGGCATATATTATTCGATTCATATAATTCTTACATATTGGGCAACGTTGTTTCTTTTCGTCTTTTTCCTGACACAAGGGTAGACCTGTTGTTTTAATCTCAATTGTGCCCATTCCAATATAAGTTATTGACACAAAACAAACAAAACCTTTTCCATTTTAATTACCCCAAAAAAAAATCCTTTTGCATTATAAGCATATATTTTCCAATATACTTCAAAAACACTTCTTTATATTTATGAGCTATGGCACTGAAAATACTTAATTGACGTGGATTTCCTTTCCTTTTCGGCGCGCGGACGTTGACGATAAACTGAATGAATTAACAATATGTAATAATTATTGATGAGCTTACGGAATCAGAGGATCCACTTTTTTGTAGAATCTTTGCATTTTTGGAGGCGTAGGAAAATGCGGATGGGGATTCGGAAGAACCGGCTTTTTTTTGGAGTCTCCGTATTTTTAAGGATATGGAGGCGTAATAAAAAAATGCGTATTGGTTTAAGAAATCCCCTTTATGGCCAAATTTAAATACAATAATTAAAAAAATGTATTTTATGTTTTTCTTTTTTTTTTTATTATAATTTTTATTACATATTATTATTTTTAAAAATTAACAAAAATTTATTAATTGTATATAATTTTTTTTTCATTTTAAAAAATATAATGAAATAATTTCTATTATATTAAAAATATATTACAAATTAAAAACTATACATTCAATTTTTTTTTTTTTTTTGTATCGCTAATTATATATAATTATTTATTTATGAAAAATAAATGTTTTTATTGAATTTATTTTAAAATTTAATTTATTTCGATTACAATAGTAATCGAAAAAAATATTTTATTATAAAATTTATTTCTTTTTTTTTGTATGTTAATCTGTGAATATGTATTTTTAAATTAATTAATATTTTTTATTTGATTTTTGATTGATTTCCTTTTGTCGTTGTTGTTTTCGTCAATGGATATTTTGAATGATGAATTATTTTTGTTAAAACAAATTAAGTACGTTTTTAAAAAAAAAAAAAGCAAATTATTATTATATCAAATATAAAAATAATAAAAATAAATTAAAATGGAATTTACATTTCAATTATTATATGTATAAGTTTATATTTTGTTTTTTTTTTTTTGACCCTGGAATGCCTTTGGTTATTTTTAAATTATTTTTCATTTATTATATATTTTGAAAAAAAAATCTGAATTATTCTTTTTATTATATATTAAAAAAAAAATATTTAATCTATGAAAAATATTAAAGAGATTCCAAATGGAATAATAAAATAATGTTTTAAGTAATATATATATAAAAAAAAAAAAAAACACCAACTCAACGGGTTAAAAGAGAATATTAAATTTTTTCGGAATATTATTTAAAAAAAAATAAATAATATATTATAGATATTCATATCTCCAAATCATAAAAACGAATTAAATTACGAATTATATTCAGATTAAACATTTTTAAATGGGATATTAAAAATTATCATTTTAAAAAAAATAATTAATATACATTAAAATTAAATATTTAATTGTTTTATTATTATTACATCTATTATTTTTTTTATTTTTTAATTATTATTATTAAATATTTATAGATAAATAAATATTAAGTCTTTTAAGTTATTGTTTTTATTTCTATTACGATTTAAAAAAAAAAAAAAAAAAGAAAGCTTTTAACATATTTTTTTTTTTTCATCAATAATTTTATATTTTATTGATACGTAAACAACTAAATTTTTGAATTGAATCAATAATAAACAAAAAATAAAAACACAAATAAATGAATTTATATATGATGCAGCAGCATAGCAGGGATTTAAAGATTATGTATATATTTAATGTTTTTTATTATTTACATATATTAAATTGTATTCAGTTTATTTATTTTTCTTTGTTAAAACCATTTTTTGTATTGCTATTTTTGCACTCTTTTTGCTTTTCATCATAATTTTAAAATTGAGTTCAATATAAATAATATTATAAATATATTTTATTATGTATTTAGTTATTTAGTTAATGGATTAAAATAGAGAAGAAGTAGAAAAAAAAATTAAATAATAAATTAAATTTAGAATAATCCGATTTATAAAATAAAATCTAATCTAATTCTATATATTATTATATAACTTTTTTGTATTTTTTATTTTTTTTTATTATTTATTACTATTATTATTTTTTGTATATTTTGGATAATTAAAAATTAAGTTTATGTACAATTAAATTATTTAAAAACAAAAATCTAGAGATTCTTCTTTTATTTTTTGTAAAAATTAAAAAAAAAAATCCATTAAATTAAAATTTTATTTTATATACATTTTTAGTTTTTAACAAATTATTTAAAAAATATTAGTTGCCCACACATGATTTTATTAATATTTAATTAATTAATTTAACAGAACTACAACAAAAATAAAACAAACGATTGTGATTTTCTCCAATGAGCATTATTATTTATTTATTTATTTATATTGTTTTTAAAAAAAATAAAAATATATTTACAAACAAAAGTAAAACTTTAATGGAAAATTATTAGAGAAAATCATCATGAAAATACTTTAGCTGATTTTAATACTGAATTTTAAAACAACAACAACAATAACAAAATTAAAATAAAAACTTTTTGAAATTGGAATTATTGTTGTGGTTAATATAAAATATAATTATAAACAGATCGTCCGTCGTTAACAATAAATTCTATATACATTACTATAAAAACAAAAAAAAAAAAAATAATAATATATTAATCTTATAATAATACAAATATTTATGAATAATAAAATATAATTTTTTAAGTTTAAGTTTCATATTTTTGTCTTATTTTACTTATGTTTTAATTTTAGTACATAACAAATATAGAAGAACAATAATAATTAAATAAAAAAAAAATACATATAAACTATAATTATAATTAGAAAAATTATTGTTTCATTTAATTTTTGATAAGGCACAAACATTTTTAAGTTATTTATTTATCGTATGTTTTTATTTTTTTTTTGTTAATTTTTACTTTAACAATGAGAAGAACTTGGATGGAAGGACGGTTTTTAAGAAAGTTAAACATTAGAAGAAAAAAAAAAAACCAGAAAAACATTAAACAAAAGAATAAGAAAAGTATATCCCATCATCATCCCCCGCCACATGCAATAACAAACACAACGTATGACGCGGAGCCGGATGAATGAATGAATGAACATTTATATAAATTATATTAACAAAAAAAAAAAACCAAAATAATAATAACACTAAAATTTACATCATTAATAATTATTTTGTCGTACGTTACGCATTAATGGTACAAGTAATGATGGTGGACCAGCTAAACGAATAAATGGATGATTTAATAGTTCATTGGCGGTTGCCCGTTGCAATGGATCACGCACCAAAATACGATCTAAAAATGATTGTAATTTTTGTGATACCTTATGGGCGTTTTTCAGTGCCGGTGGTTTTGTGTCACGTATACGACGCATTGCTTGCAGTGGCGGTTCATTAAAGAATGGCGGTTCACCGTCAACCATCTCAATGACCATTATGCCCAATGACCATATATCAACTTCGGGTCCGTACGGTAAACGTGAGATGACCTCCGGTGACATCCAATACGGTGTGCCCACCAATGATTTACGCTTTGGCAATTCTTGTGACACCTGAGCACAAAAACCAAAATCGGATAATTTTACACGACCATCGGATGCCAACAATATTGAATCTGATTTTATATCTCGATGAATAACTCCCTAATAATTAAATAAAAATAAATATTTTTCTATTATTATCATTTATCTATTTATATATATGTTAAATTTAAAATATATGTTTATAAATTCGAAAAGAACATCGACGAATGTTTTGACAATTTTTGTTAGGAATCCCAAATTAAAAAGTATTTGGAAAAATAATAACAATACTTAATAGATAGGTGGATTTTAAATTCCAATAGGTTTATTTCAACCCAGATTTCAGGTATCTTTCTAAAACTTTGTTAATTGTGAAGATAGCATTTTTTCAATGACTTGGTGGTGCCGTTGTTAAAGCACCCAACCCAATTGCGGGTGGTTACGAGTTCAAATTCATGGTCAGACACATTTTTTCTGTGCTTTTTCTGATTTTGAATTCATAAACCAAGTCACCATTTATTTATTGGGATCAAATTAATGAATATCTTTGGTGGTATATAAATTATGTGTTGGACGCATCCAAAGATTAACAAAGTCTGCACACATACACACACACACACATACGCAATTAGATATGAAAATATATAATAATAAACCTCGAGAAGTCGGAACTCATGCAATGGAAATAAATATATGAGAATGGAATAGATTGAGAGTGTAGCACCATGACTGATCATGTGTTCCGGGGACTTAGCATAACCGACTATTGATTTTCTGTTAATGATTAAACAATTCGTTGAAAAAAAAAGTACTCACCTGTGAATGTAAATATTCCAATGCTTTTAAGCATTGTTTACAGACGGTGGCTATCTGTTCTTCGTCCATACGTGCATGTGTAACAATATCTGTTAATGCACCTCCTTCTAAATACTCCATAACCACCCATAATTCATCATTTACCAAGTAGCTACTATACGTTTCGACGATATTCAGGTGATGATAATCACGCATAATAACCACTTCGTTAAATAATAATTCACGCCGCTGTTGCTTACGTAAATTCATTTTTTTAACCGCAACTTGGCGATCTTTAAAATAAAAAACATATAAAAATAAGTACAAAACATTTTTTTATAAAAAAAAAACAAAAACATACACATTTTATTAGAAAATTCATTAAATACTAAAAAATTTTATAACAAATTCAAAAGTTTTTCTTACTTGTTCGTTTATCTGTACCAATACAAACTGTACCCGTTGAACCTTCACCGATTTTCATGAAATTCTCTAAATGTTCACGTGGATCACCCGCGGACACAACCATTTGTAAAGCTGCACGAAACTATAAACGTTTACGGAAGTAAAGAAAAAATAAATGAAATGAATAAACAATTATCGGACAGGGGGATGTTCAAACCACAAGGTTAAAAGACAATACAAAACGGTGGATATTTTTTTAACTCACTTGTTCATGTGTTAAACGTTGATCTTGTTTAGCCCCTGATGTATTTTGTTGTGGATTTCCTGATACACCACCACTACTACCACCACCTATACTTTGAACTGTGGATGCATTACCACCACTTGAACTTGATGCTCTGGAATTTGTTTTAGTATTACCACCACCACCAGCACCTCCAGAAGTTGTTGGTTGTTGTTGATCAACATTTGTTATATTTTTATTAATTGTCAATGGATGCTGGGGTGGTGGTTGTTGTTGTTGGAGCTGTTGTTGTTGTTGATATTGTTGTTGGTGTTGTAAATATTGTACATTTGGTTGTAGCTGCTGCTGCTGTTGTTGTTGTTGTTGTTGTTGTGATGGAAATTGTGTGGAATTAATTTGTTGTGATTGGGGTTGTTGATTTGGTTGATGTTGTGTCGGTGGTAATTGTTGCTGTTGTTGTTGAGCATATTGTAAACGTTGTGTACTGCTACTACTTACAGAACCAACCGGTGACGTTTGTTGAGGCCTACAACAGCAATAGAAATATAGAAATAAATTACAAATAATTAATTTTTTTAATTTCAATGAAATTCCAAGTACATTAAGATAACAGAATTACTAGTATAACTATGTTTTATAGCATGAATTGAAGGTATTTTAATTTCAAAAACATGTTATCAGCATTTTTCCGATAATAACATATTAATTTTCGTTTTATACACTTATTATGTATACAATTTTAATTAACTATAACAACTATTTATGTTATTTAAATATACGAAAAAAAAAAAACAAAATAAATAAGATATAATACAAAATACAAAATATAAAAAAAAGTACCCAATAAATAATAAATGAAGTGTTTTACCTAAAATATGGTACATTTAAATCTGTATGTACATTTATTGAACCACCAATTGTTGCACTTCCCCCATTTAAATTTTGTGTATTATTTTGATACATTGTTTGGTTTGTATCAATATAATGTTGTTGTTGTTGTTGTTGTGATGAACCAATTGATAAATGAGGAGGAGGAGGTTGTTGTTGTTGTTGCTGCTGTTGAATTACCGCCGATTGACGATTCCATTCATTTGGTTGATGTTGTTGTAATATTGATTGTTGTAAATGCTGCTGTTGATGTTGTACTGTTGATGAGGATGCCGATGATGTTTGTTGTGATAATGGTGGATGATGTACATTATTTGGTTGTGGTATTTGTGGTTTTAATGATAATAATGGTCCGTTTCCGTTTCCGCCACCGCCATTTGTAGTACCATCACGTCTCATACTTGGAAATTGTAATAAATGTTGTTGTGATGATGGTAATGGTGGTGTTGGTTGTTGTTGTTGTTGCTGCTGCTGCTGCTGCTGCTGTTGTTGTGTCGGTTCTTCTGGTACAGATGGTGGTACATTTGCATTACCACGTGTATCACGTCGCGTACGCGGTGGACTTGAACTCCGTAATGAATTTGATCGTGCCACATGTGATGTTTTTGGTAATAAAGAAATTCCATTAACTGATTGATTTTGTATAGAATTTTGTTGTTGTTGTTGTTGTTGTTGTTGTTGAAGTAGCAATTGTTGTTGATGTGATTCATCGTGAAATTTATTTAATAGATTTATGCTATGTATATTATTATTGGTGTTGTTATTGTTATTGTTATTGTTATGGTTGTAATTGTGATTTAAATGAGGTCGTACAATTGTTTTTAAATCTAATATTTCAGTTGGTGTAATTTCGGATGGATCAACCAATGGTAATGGACGATTTGTTGATTTTAATATTTGATTATTACCAACGATCGATGCCCATTGTAACGGTAAACCCACGTATCGTCCTTCACGTTTATCAAATCCCGTATGTACACGATGTTCAAAATTACTCGGTAATGATATTTGTGGTTTCTTTTTCTTTTTCGAAAACATAATGATGATGATGTAAATAAAATATGATTTTTGGTTTGAGGATTTTTTTTTACTTAAAGTTTTTCCTCTATTATTAAATTATCTATTATTATAATATGGAACGTGCATCACTTTTTTTTTTATATTATAATATTTTGCGCTTCTTCTTCTTATTCTGCTTTTTTTTTACAATACAATAGAGCACAACAAATTGAATTTTTTATTTATTTATTTCTACCTGTATTTCTGTAATTCTGATTATATACTATATATGGAACAACCGAGAAAAGGTAAACTATGCAAAATAAAAAAAAAAAAAAACTAGCACACATTCAGAAACACAAACAACACAACACAATTCAAATTGATCAAACAATTTTTCTTTTAATTATTCGTTATAACAACACGTTGCTAATAAACAATAATAACTTTTTTCATAATAAAGACAAAAATTAATAATAATCGGGTAATTAAACGGAAAATATAAGCACTTTAAAAAATGCCAATTACAGGACGATGTAAAGAAAATATATAACACACGAATCACTAATCTTACTCGGCCGCTACCACCGCTTGCGTTATTTTATTTTATTATAAAAAAAAATACTATAAAAATTTTTGACACAAAATATGCTATGTATATAAAAAAAAAAACCAAACGAAATATTCACATTTTTTCTCGTACGCCCAATAATAAATATAAAAAATAAAACTACTTGTTTTGCATATAAATTAAAATTTTATTTTGTTGTCCATTCAATCATAAAATGAACAAAATATAATTATAAAACAAACAAATAATATAATAATAATTAACAAAAAATAAAGAAGAAGATATAACGGATTTATGTGGTCAAATAAAACAAATTTTACACAAAAAAATAAAAAAATTTATATAAAAATAAAAAAAAAACATGTATCACATTTTCTTTCCAACAAAAATATCATCAATCATCATGCAATTGAAATGAATTTTGTGAATTTGAGAAATGAAAACAACAAAATAATCATTTTCATTTTCGCTGTTGCTTCTTTGCTTGCTCATTTGATTGGTGCGACGCCGACGGTGGTTATAATCTTTGATGATGATGATGATGATGATGATAATAATAATGGATGAATGAATGAATAAATGTTAAAACGAAACTAGCGCCTTCACAATGCCATAACATAATAATACAGAACTACTAATGGAATGTATTGGAAAAAATTATTAACATTTCAAAACTTATTTTTTTAACATTTTACAGGTTTCTTTTATAAATTAACTATTGTAGTGTTTAATTGAAAAATTTATAAATTTTATTTGATTAACGTCCTGTTTGTTGGTTTTTTTTTAAGAATTAACCGTTTTAAGTACACATAAACAAATCATATTATTATTATTATTATTACGGTTTGCTTTTAAAATAATATTATTAATTAATTTTTTAATTTCAAAAATATATATTAGTTTTTCGCTTATATATTTTATTCAGACTCGTATTCCATCCACATCAACCATGTACATATATGAAAATTAATTATTAATGGTAATGTCAAATGGTTTCCACCAATCAGCAAATTGTTTAACTTTTTGTATAATATTATGTTCGGCGCGTGGTTTACGCCATTGCCGGGCATTCAATTCCAACATACCACCGATAATTTCTTGTGCAAAATCATTTGGAAATTGTTCTTGTTCTTCGATGACATGAGCAAATCCACGGTCCATACCAAAATGTACCCAAAAATATGGTAAACCTTTTGGTATTGCACGGCGAACATCATTACGACCATCACCACCTTTTAATTCCAATAATTGTTTATTTGTTGACCATTCACGTTCCGATTCTTGTATGGCTTTTTTGAAATAGAATGGGGCCATTTCAAAATTTTTATTTGGTATACAATGGATTTGCATGTGCGGACGTTTATGTAAATACCGTGCCGTTTCAAAGAATATACAATCTTCTTTACGGTTACCAAACATTTGGGTTAGCGCCTGACGAAATTCTTGCATTTCTAACCATACATCTTCATCCAATTGTGTTGAACATAGGCTATGTTCGATTGGGCACAATATACAATGACCCAATTGTAAACCTTCGTGCCACGGTAATGATAAATATACAGTTTTACCCATTGCAATTATAAATTTCGGTTTCGGATGACATTTATCGCAAGAGTCCAATACTCGGGTCATTTCTATGTGTTGTCGAACGGCCCGTTGTTCTTCTTGTGCGTCTGCATCTTTAATATTTTTACGTACCTTATCAGCGAACACATCTTCTAAATCATCATTTGGATTCTTATGTTTACCGGCAATATTCATAAATTGTTGATCTTGTTCGGCGGCCGTTACAAATTTTTCTTTTTCAAACTGAGCATGGAAAACAAAAAAATATTATTTGTATAAAAGTTCAAAAATATATATATATATATATATATAATAATAAATTGGTATTACCATTTGTTTAATATCATATTGATCGTCATCGGGGAAATATCGTAAACGTTCACCAGCCACATTATGGGTATCAATTGTTTTTTTATTCGATTTCTTACTATTGGACTTTCGTCCGCCCCAACGGTCATCGCTTATGTTTGGTGGTGCGGCAGTACGTTTCTTTTGATGTTTACCCATTAGTGGACGACTAATACCCTTACTATTTGTTGTTGTCAATAAAATGTGTTCGTCTTCCTCTTTTTCCACTCCAGTTGGTTTATTTCTGGTTGATTTTATCATCGGTCCACCTTTATTACGTCGTACATTTTTAAGTGCATTATCTTTTAATGATTTACGATATTCTCGGGCCCGTTCTAATTTTCCAGTTAATTCATTGGCTAATGCATCATTACCAAAAATGTTTGCTTTTAAAATTTTAGCACCAATTTCATTCATTTGTTGATCGGTAAGAAAATCACTTTGATTTAATTTCAATTCTGGATTTTCAACGATTTGATTTTCGTTAATTTTATCTAATTCTTTATTATTACTATTATTATTATTATTATTATTAACAATCGACGACGAAGATGAAGAAGTTGAAGATGAAGAGGAATCGGATCGTTTTATAGTTTTTTTTGATGACAAATGTCGATTTGGTGAACGTGGTGATCTAGAACGATGCTTTTGTGAATGTGCATCATCTGATTTCTTTAAAGAGGGAGGTGAACGATCGTGTTGTGGTGTTGATTTCTTCCAGGTATCTGATGATTTCATATCATCATTATTGCTTTTATTCTTATATTCTGATTTTCTCCAATTGCTATTACTTTCTGTTGATTTAGCCACATGTTTCCATTCTCTGACAGGTTCACTCAGATGTTCAGATGGTTTTTTAAATAATGGTAAACCATTGCCACCGTTTTTCCAATGTGGATTTAATTCTCTTACATTTTTTGCCGGATCATATGTATTTAAAGTTGTTTGTTCGTTTTTCTTTAAATCTATCGATTTTGTTGATTTTGAATATGTTGGAATTATTATATCGGACATCCATTCATCTCTGGTCAGCCGTCGTTGTTCATCACTATTAATGTTATTTGTTGTTTGTTGTTGTTGTTGTTGTTGTACTGGTTTTTCAATCCATTCATCATCTTCACTATTGGTACTGGAGGAACTACTTGAACTTTGACGTTTATGTTTTTTATGTTTTATCTTTTTTTTAATCCTTATTTCCTTATTTGCCAACGATGATAATTTGTCATCATCATCATCACTAGATGCATCTGATTTATATTTTTTGTTTTCCTTTTTGTGGTGTTTATCTTTTTTGTGTTTTTTCTTTTTTTCTTTTTTCAATTTTTTTGTTAATTTATTATTGTCTTTAACCGTATCACTACTATCGCTTTGTTCATTAATACGTTTAGAAATTGATGGTAACATCCAGTGATCGTCACCACGTAATTGGGATTGTACTAAACGTTCCGTTCGTTTAATCGACTCCCTTTCAGCCTAAAAATATACAAATCAAATAAACAAATAAATGTGTGTGTGTGTGTGTGTGTTTATAATTTTCCAAAAATACATTATCTATTAATGATATTTATGTTTTGTTATAGGTTGAGGAGAAGCACGTACAAAAAAAACGGCATGTTTTCTATATACAATTTAGTGACTCTAAAAATGTACACATACCTTTTTTAATAATTCAGCTCTGGCATTTCGTAATTCTTGACGTGCATTTTCCTTTGTCGTACCACTTTCAAATTCAATAAAAGACATTTTAAAAATTCTAATAAATTAATTAAATGTTAGGAAAACTTTAACTTCACTTCACAATGTTATTTCTCCCAAAAATGGGATGGAATCAATAATTCCAGCCGATTTTATTTTTTATTTTAGGATAAGTATTTGGTTGGGTTGAATATGGTTTTTTGTTTTTGTTGACTGTTGTTGCACTTGCAAAGAAATGTATCTCGCATGTGTTTTATTTTTTGTCGCGGCGCTAGATGACGTTCGTTGCTGAATGTTAGAATTAATGTTAGAATTCCCAGTGAAATAAATTGATTAATTAATTATTTTTATTGAAGAATAAAATAAGATATATAATACAACGTGTTTTATTTTAATTTAAATATTTATAACATGTGGATATCACGACAAAACTTATTATAATGAAATATATATGTCACACATTTTGTGACATGAAAATATGACAACTAAATTATAATTCAATTATGAATACATTCAATGTTTAAATTACTTGTATTCTAATATAAATTACTTGTATTCTAATACCGCCTCTTAATTTAATAAATTGAACATATAAAAAAAAAAATTGAATTATTTTTATATATCAAACTAAATTTAAATTTTTCCGATGACTTAAAAATAAAATCCTTCCCAATCCCTTGGTCATAATATCCGCCGTTTGATTTTCACTCGATATATATTTGGCCACAATTTCACCATTTGAAATTTCATTACGAATGAAACAATATTTAATGTCAATATGCTTCATTCTTTTGCAAGCACGTGGCTCCTCAGCAATTCTGATGCACGCCTGATTATCTTCATAAATTGTAATTGGCCCATTTATTAAAATACCAAGTTCATGTAATAAACCCTTGATCCATTTTGCCTCATTTATTGCCTGAGCCAATGCTACATATTCAGCCTCAGTAGATGATTGACTAATAGTAGCCTGCTTTCTTGAACACCAGCTAACTGTATTACCAAAAACCTTAAAAACATATCCGGATACAGATTTTCGATCGTTTTTGTCACCACCCCAATCAGCATCTGAATAACCCACAAGAATTTCAGCCTTCGAATCTTTACGATAAATCATTTTTAAATCTATCGTGCCATTAATGTATCGCAAAATATGCTTTGCATAATTGAAATGTTGTTCACCATAACAGCCCTGAAATCCACCAAAATAATTAACCGATGCACATAAATCAGGTCTTGTTGTAATTGTCGCATACGTTAAACAACCCATCAATTCTCGATATGGATGATCCGAACAATTATTTGAATTACCCTTTTCCAAATGTAAGTTTCTTTCAATTGGTGTACTTGCCGTTTTGCAATTTTCCATTTTAAACTTGTTCAAAACCCGCTTCAAATAATTTTGTTGACCCATGTATATTGTTCCATTTTCCAAATCCTGTTGAATATGTATGCCAAGAAATAAATTAACCCTTCCAATGTCGGTCATTTCAAATTGTTTCGAAAATAATTTCTTGATAATGTTAATGTGATTGATGTCCTTGCAAATAATCAATAAATCGTCAACATACAATAGTATGTAACACATCATACCATCACAATTTTTAATATATAAACATCTGTCTGATTGACATCCGATGAACCCGATTTTAATTATAAAATCGTTAAATTTCTGATTCCACATACGTGATGCTTGCTTAAGTCCATAAATTGCCTTGTTTAATTTAAACACTTTGTTGTTTTCACCCCGAAAACCATCTGGTTTCTCCATATAAATTTCCTCATTTAAATCTCCATTTAGAAATGCACCTTTGACATCCATTTGATGAATTTCCATATTCATATGATTTGAAATTGATAATAAAATACGAAGCGTAACCAACTTTGCCACTGGGGCATATGTTTCATTGTAATCAAAACCTTGCTTTTGTAAAAAACCTCGTGCCACCAATCGTGCTTTGTATTTGTCAATTTCACCAATTGCATTTCTTTTTAATTTAAACACCCATTTACATGATATTGCTTTCCGATTTGATGGAAGAACACACTCTGTCCATGTGTTATTTTTCAACAATGACATATATTCACAATCAATTGCTTCCTTCCATTTTAACCAATCTTCACGTTGTTTAGCCTCCTGAACCGAATTTGGATCGTCCTCAACAAATTCTTCTGCTGAATACGCAAAATGCGAATCCATTTGATATTCATCAAACCATTTTGGTTGTCTTCGGACACGATTACTACGTTGCCCAATTGATGTGTCATTATTATCAACACCATTTTTATTTGAACCCTGAATATTTTCGCAATCATCACTAGCATCATTTAACCTAGTGACGCTCTCTGCATTATAAAAATGATCATCCGTTGCATCCGATGTCCCTGAATCCCTTATTAATTTGTTTTTGGATTCAGCATCATTATTGTCGTCAGTTTTAATGTCATCCGCCTCTGAATTTGACAATTCAATCAATTTCATATTATCAAAAATTGATCTTTCATTAAATATCACATGACGACCAATTACCAATTTATTTTTCTCGACATCCCATAATCGATATGTACCAATAGATGTTCCATAACCCATCATAATGCATTTGGTTGACTTTGTCCCCAATTTTTCCCGACAATTTTCAGGTATAAAGTTGTAACATGTCGCACCAAAAATACGCATGTGTGATAAATTTTGCCTTGTTTTATACCATAAGTCAGCCGGACATTTACCTATAAATTGATCACCAATCGCACTAGTAGGACATCTATTCTTTATATAATTTGCTGCCAGTATAGCCTCATTCCAAAACTTACTTGATAAATTACTTGATAACAACATTGCCGTTGCCTTATTTTGCAATGTTCTATTCAATCTTTCAGCGATTGCATTCATTTGTGGATTATATGCAACCGTGAATATCATTTGAATACCGTTTGATTTGCAAAACTCCTTGAATTCATTTGATGTATATTCACCACCATTGTCGGCCTTCAATTTCGCAATTTTGCAACCATGAAGTGCCTCAGCCATTGCCTTGAATTCCTTGAATCTCTGAAAAACCTCACTTTTCAATTGAATACAATAAACCTTCGATGCCCTTGAATAATCATCCGTGAATGTAACGAAATATTTCGAATTATCATATGCCGTATCTGGCATACAACAGACATCTGAATGGATCAATTCTAAAATGCGTGTTGATCTAGCATTTTTATTTGCCGGAAATTGATGTCTTGTTTGTTTACTACAAATACATAATTCACAAAACGTTGAATCCATATTCATTTTACTTAAACCATTTAATAAATTTTTATTCATCAACTTTGTCATATCATTTACATTCAAATGTGCCAATCGATAATGCCATAATGCCTGCGTGGAATCCTTGAAATTGTTTGCATTTGAAAAATTTGCAAATTCATTTTTAATCACATAAAAATCAATTTCATACATTCGTCCATTTGCCCTTGCAACAAACATTGTTTTTCCATCTTTCGATACATAAGCACAATCCTCTTTGAAAATTATTCTATATCCCTTTTGCACCATACATCCAATTGATAATAAATTGCACTTCAGTTCTTTTACTAATAATACATCCTTAATGGATAATGAATGCCCATTTCCATAAAATGTTTTAACTTCAATATCCCCTTTCTGCTTTGCAATTAATTCTTGATTCCTTTTTGCGACATTTATTTTTATATCATTTATGTTTTCCAAGCTATGAAAATATTTATCACTGTTCACCATGTGTTGTGAAGCACCGGAATCCAATATAAATTTAATATGTGTTTCATCATTTGAAACATTATTGAAAATGTTTCGTTGAGAATTCAAATTGAAACAAATTTCATCATTAAATGCACCAATATTTACCGTTGATTTTTCGTCACCTTTGTTTGTAAATGCAACTATGGCCGAATTTTCGCCAGATGCTACGTTGTTTGCGGATTCATTTTTTGATGACCTTTTATTCACATTTCCAGTATTCTTTTTGACATAACACTGAGCTTTAATGTGACCCTTTTTACCGCATCGAAAACAAACGATATTTACATTTTTTACATTCATTGCATTTGATTCACCCGATGATTTACTACCGCCAACAGCTTTGCGCTTATTGTATTCATCGATCAATCTGCTTTTCACAAAATCAACATCTAATTTACCCTGGTCCATTGTTTCCAATGCCGTGACCAGACCATCATAACTTTTTGGCAAAGTTAACAGCAAATGCACCACAATATCAATTTCTTCTAATTTTGCACCCGTTGATTTCAATTCACGAATCTTTGTATCAAAAACCAAAAAATAATCGACGATACTTTCACTTTCATGATATTTCATAGAAAGCATTTGCTTATACAACAGCAAGCGACCTGAAATGCTTTTCCTTTCGAAAATAGCATTCAACGTATCAAACATCGATTTCGCAAATTCTTTGTCTTTAATATATTCCAATTGAGAATCATGCATTGTTTGAACCAAAATTGATATGCATTTCTTTTCTTCTAATTTAATTTTGTCCTGTTCTCTACCATCCACATTATCCAGAATATCCTCTAATTTTTCTTCAATATACTTTCGTAGATTTTTCTCGTCCAACAAAATGCCAACACGATATTTCCAATTGTTGAAATTTGTTCCATCGAACATCGGCATTTTTATAATTGCTGACGAATCCATTATAATTTAATTAATCACTAAATAAAAAATTTATTTTTAAATTTAAAACCACATTAAATTCCTTATTTCATGCCTGGGCCCATAACCTGTTAGAATTAATGTTAGAATTCCCAGTGAAATAAATTGATTAATTAATTATTTTTATTGAAGAATAAAATAAGATATATAATACAACGTGTTTTATTTTAATTTAAATATTTATAACATGTGGATATCACGACAAAACTTATTATAATGAAATATATATGTCACACATTTTGTGACATGAAAATATGACAACTAAATTATAATTCAATTATGAATACATTCAATGTTTAAATTACTTGTATTCTAATATAAATTACTTGTATTCTAATACTGAATACATCGAAATCATCGAATTGCAAAATTTTTATTTTCATTGTGCAAGCTCAAGCCGCAAGGTATAAAAATGATAAATTAAAAGCTTTTAAGACAAGTTTTCATTGTGTAAGCACGCTAAACGTTTTTTTAGAAAATTTATAGAAGCGACGCCACACACAGAAGCACATGTTACGAATCGCCTCTCAACAACACCACGATACCACGCATTATCCTCATTAGTCTCATTTACGGTGGTAATAAAAAACCAAAAATAATAATTAATATTAATTTTTTCCCTTTGTTTGTATCTTTATTAAATACATATTAATTAAATATATTAATAAAAAAATAAATTGTGATTAAAATTTTTTAAAAATGCATCAATTACATATTCGCCAGCAATTAAAAGAAATAGAGGTAAGTTTAAATTAAAATAAACAAAAAACCGTATATACCCCTTTTTTATTATTGTTTTGCGCAAAAACAAAACATTTGGCCCCCCCCCCAAGGCCAAAAATTACCATATATAAACAATAACAAAAAAAATATGCAGAATTTTTTGTTATTATACCGCCAAAAGTTTGTTTAAAAATAAAAATAATAATCTATATAATAATCTATATAATGTTAAAAATCTCGTGTTTCCTGTGTGACCGTTCATCGATAAATACACCATATATAAATTAACTTTTTTATTTGTAATTTTATTTTTTAGAATTTACCATCATTGGCCCATTGCAGTAAAAGTGTAATCCAACCAAGGCATTACAAATCAAAATTGTACTTACGCAAGGAATTAGAACCCATATACGGAGGAATTTTTTATAGTGGAACCACAGCACGTGACACTTGGACCGAAGAAAAATTGAGTCAATATGATATAACTCATATCGTTTACATTAGCCATATGAATCATCATAATTCTCAAATGGTTCCGTATACAAATGGGAGACATAAATTAGAACAATTACATTTGAATATTTCAAATAGCCGACCAGCATTTAAGGAATTACTACGCGGATTAATATTTATCCATAATGCATTTAAATGCCAAGCAGTAGATTCAACAATTTTAATATTAGACTCAACGGGTTATGAATATTGCTTTATGTTTGTGACCGCATATATAATGAATTTACATAACTACACGTTTTTGTAAGTATAACTTCCTCTGTTACTTATCAATGTGATATCAAAAATGATAGCTTAATTACATTTCTTTTGTTTATTACATATTTTTTTTTTAATTTTTTTTTTTCGATATAGTCACGCATACAGATTAATTAGATCCATTCACCCACATTTAGAAATCAATTCATATATAGCAAATATATTACAGGAATATGAAATAAGGGGCCGTGATTATCTGTACTTTGAACATCAGGTTTCAGATTGTATGTCTCTAAAAATTCATAAGCCCGAATTGATATTTCGAATAAAGAATTGTCATTTCCATGTAACAATGAATATAAAAAATTTAGAAGAAAGTGAAGAACCGATTAAAAAAAAACATCGTATATTTTAATTTCAACAGAAGCACAAAATAAAAAGAATTGTACCTAAACTTAACTATAAATATTATTATATTGTGTTTTTATGTTTTTAACATATTAGGAAATATAACGATATTGTTATATGATCTCATTCATATATAATCTACAACGAACAATTGTTTAGTTTAGTTTTTTTTTTAAATAATGCAATTAAAATCTTAAAACCTATTAATTTTAAATAACTGCTGTTTTTTTTTCGTTTTCATAATGCATCAAATGAATTCGATTTGTTGGACATTGGTTGCTGTATTACAATTGATTGATTATTTTCTTGATGATTATCAATTTCGATTTTAATAAATTGCAATGATAACTGACCGGAGGGGCGTTCGTCCGTAATAACTGTACTATCCTGGGTATTATTTTGATCTTGTTGTGATTCGTTAATATTTCGTTGTAATGGTAGCTTATCCTGTATCCTCATTGGTGTAGATTCTATTGCTGTTACTGTTGCTGACATGTTTTCAATACTATTATTATCATTAGATTTCATATCATTTAGTACAAGCCGCTGTACTGATAACAATTGTGTTTCACTTAACGATGTATCTTTGTTTTGGTCATTCAATGCATCCATTTCGTTATGATTTACACTTCCATATTGTTGTTGTGCCAGATAGTGTATTGAAGCATGTACACGTAATTCACTTTGTAAACGAAATGCGGTGGGACATTGGCTACATTGATATGTATTATCGCCCACGTGTGACCGGGTATGCTTTACTAAATCATTGCTTTGTGCAAAAGCGCGTTCACAGTATTTACATTTATATGGCTTCTCACCGGTATGCGTTCGCATATGACGTTTAACATGATCGGATGAATTAAAACGCATATCACACATTTCACAACCATATGGTCGTTCACCCGTATGGATACGTTTATGTTTCGCCAATGAATACGGTTTGGTAAATGATGATCCACAAGTGTCACAAACGTATGGTTTTAAACCGGTATGCGTAATCATATGAGATTTTAATCCACCTGTATACCAAATTTATAAAATAAAATTTATCGATAAATATCTGAATAAAAAATAGAATATTGTGAAATAAATAAACACATTATATTTATTATGACGACTTGGTGGTGCCATTGATCCAACCCAATTGCGGGTGGTCACGAGTTCAAATCTCCTAGCCGAAAATTTTTTCTGTGCTTTTTCATAAACTAAGTTAGCATTTATTCATTGGGGGAATCAAATTAATGAACATCTTTGGTAGGTATTACGTGTCGGACGCATCCAAAGATTAACAAACTCTACACACACATACGGGCAATTATATATGAAAGTATATAACAAATACTCATCATCATTATTCAAATTACATATTCTAATTCCGGTAAAAGTCAAGGGGCCTCGCAGCCATAGTAAAAAATATTAAAAACCACTGTTTGCATTTTACATGCAGCATTAGTTGTTAAATAATAGTAATAATAATATATATTATACCTTTACAACTGAATCGACTTGGACAATTTGGACAAGCATATGGTTTGTCACCGGTATGCCTTAATAAATGTTGGCGTAAATTACTGCTATTATTGAAACCTTTACCGCATTCCGAACAAAGGTATGGCGTCTCACCACTATGCGTTCTTAAATGATCTTTTAACGTACATGATTGGGTAAAACCTATTTCATTAAATAAATAATATCAAAATCAAAATAAAAAAAAAAACTATATCGTGAAATCATAGGTATAAATACACACACACACACAAAAAACATTGTTTCTAATGAAACACAACTATATTCAAATACCTTTTTTGCAAACAGGACACACATGTGATTTTAAACCACGATGTTTATTTATATGATCAATTAATTGGCCACCTAATACAAATGTACGATCACAAATATTACATTTATGTGATTTAGAGATTTCGTGGGTTTTATAGTGACGATTCAATGAAATTAATTTTGGAAAGGATTTTGAACAAATATCACAAATATGTTCTTTCGATTGGGATGTACTCTCTTTGTGTATTCGCATATGCGATGCTAACGATTCTTGTTTAGCAAATTCTCTTCCGCATTCGATACATTTATAAATTTTTGGTTGGTCCGTCGTTAAACGTGTTGTTGTATTCTCCAAAATATCCGTATGCTTTATTGAATGTCTTTCTAGGCTACTTAAATGTACAAATCGAATTTTACATATGTCACATTCATGCGGTTTTCCAATGGAATTATGTACATTTACATGACGTTTTAATCGATACGGTTTATCGAAATCTTTACCACAAACCGTACATAAGAATCGTTTTGTTATTTTTAGCTTTGGTGATGTACGATCATGGTTAATTAACAATTTACATTTTCGTTTCATTTTTGGTGCATCATATCTTTTTAAATCTGATGATGATGATGATGATGATGATGGCGATGACGACTGATGATCATCATTCTTATTATCTTCACCATCACTATCCTCAACACCATTCAATTGAATGTCTTCCTCTTTATTATTTATTTCTTTATCTGTTCCACCTTCACATAATAAAACCATTACTTTATATTCTTGATCTGCACATTCAATTTTTACATCTAATTCTGTTCTTTCGGTTTTTGTTTTGCCAATTGATTTTGCATCAACCTCTTCAATTTTAATAGTATTTACATTTTCATCATCGTTTGGCAGTTGTTGATCAAATGATTCTTGCTGATCTATTATTGTCGTAATGCTTTCTGATTCTTCAGATTCATTGGTTTTGGCTGTTGTTATAATTCGTAGTTTCTTATCACTTTTTGTGCATAACACTTGAAATCTATAGAATTCTACCAAGGTATTCATACAATATTGACAAATTGAATTTGGTAAATTATCATTGGGAAATATTTGCAATATAGGACAACATGCACGTAATAAATCCACTAAAAATTGTTTTTCAAATTGGGTATCAAATATGGAAAACATTTGTTGATCATCATCATCGACAACAACACCACCACCGCCATCGCAAATGTTATGACCATCCTCTTTTTGTCGATTATTATTACAACATGCACGGCATATATCGCTAATATTTGTATATAAATATTCGGGTTCTTCCATTATTATATAATATTAAAATAAGTTTTCAGTTTAAATTAATTTTACAAAAAAATGTTACAATAACTTTTTAATCAAATTATATTTTTCAAAAACAAATATTAAATGTTAAAAAAAAAATAATAATAAATACATTGGTTGACAACCATTTTTTTATTTCGATAGTTTTCATTATTGCCATTATTTTTTTCAAAATATTTGTCAATTTGATCTGTCATAACAATATTATAAGCGCTCATTCACAAAGTGTTGTAAAATCCATTGTCGAATTTTTTTTAAATTATTTTAAAAAAATTATTGGATCGTGGTTTGAATCCTACTGAAGGCATAAAATATAATCGTTTTTCGTTTTGTATTTTCATAATAAATTGTAAAACAAAATAAAAAAATGTACCAGACGATGCAAATGCAAATTGACGATGCAATTTAACTTTTCCTTTTGTAGTATCTGCGGGCGACGCTCCAATTTCAATGTAAATGCACAATAATTTTTGTTGCCGTTTTGGTTAAACTTATCGTTTTTTATTTTATTTTTTTTTTTTTTTGGAAAAATGACAACAATTTCTGGCAATGATAATAAATAATGAATTTGTTTTGAACATTTTCCTATTTTGTTTTGGTTTTGTATTTTTTTGTTCAATATTTAATTAATTTTATTTATATTTATAGTATAAAATATATTTTAAGCATAATATAATTATCAGTTAATTATGGAATATACAGAAAGTATTCATAATATGTGCCGAATTTGTTGCAATAATAGTAGATATAATAATAGTTCACCACAGACACATAGGTCAGCTGATGCTGATGATTGCCTTAATAATGATGAACATCAACAACAACAAATGTTTCACATATTTGAAACACAATTTAAAGGAATACTTTTAGTGGATTTAATGCGTTCATGTTGTCCTCGATTAGCCATATATTTCGGTAATAATTTACCGAAAAATATTTGTAATTATTGTAAGGATTTATTAATAAAATTCTATGAATTTCAATTGTTATGTATCGAAACTGATATAAAATTGCGACAATCAATTAAAGATGAGTTTCGAAAAGGTGGACCATCTTCATCATCACAACAAACATTCGGGATACAATTTGACAATAATAATAAATGTTCAGGAACGGAAAATGAGATCAAACAAGAATTAAATCATTATAATTTAGTAGCAGGAGCAGCAGCAGCAGCATCAGCAGATAATAAACAAGATAAAAATTGTATTAAAGTAATTCATGAAGAGAATATATTTGTTGAGCAATTAGAAAATATTCATGGAGATGAAAAGAATGTGATAAAAATTAAAGAAGACAATAATGATGATTCCGCATTAATGGCGGTATTAATAAACGAAAATTTATATTTAGAAAATGATTTTAAATTAAAAATGGATAAACGGTTTGAATGTGATATTTGTAAATTTCGTTTTAATAGTATACACAGTATAAAAAAACATTTAAATAGACACATTCAAAAATATACGGCAGCACGGAATGATAAACCAAAGAGTGTTTGTTACAAATGTAACAAGTGTACAAAAAAATTTAATAAACAATTATCATTGTCATCACATATGAGGATACACAAAAATATTGGTAAAAAATGTAACGAATATGTATGTGATATTTGTTCAAAAACATTTCCAAAATTAAATTTATTAAAAAGCCATATCAAAATACATAAAACACTACGGAAGTGTACCATCTGCGATGTTTGGTTTATATCGGCACAAAAACTAATGGCTCATATGAAGATGCATCGTCGTGAAATTACATCGTCGTTTGTATGTCCAATTTGTCAAAGAAGTAAATCAAATTTGTATTTATTTTTCTTTAACAAAGTATATATCCTTGTATGTAACTCTTTGATTAATTTCAATGTTTTTTTTTTTTTTGGTTTATGTTTATTTAAGGTTACAAGTACTCATCGACATTAAAGGTACATTTACTATCGCATGACAGTCAAAAATCATATTTGTGTGCTAAATGTGGTAAATCCTTTGATACCAACAGTAATTTACATCAACATTCAATTGTTCATAAAGACGTAAAACCATTTGCTTGTTCTGAGTGTCCAAAACAGTTTAAATTCAAAGGTAATGATAATAATAATACAAATATTGATTGCAAAATATTTACTGATAGAATATTATTATCATACATACATATATTATAGCTAAATTAACATCACATATGGCAACCCATTCGGGTTTAAGGCCATACGTTTGTGATATTTGTTATTCCACATTTACCGCTGCCTATTCATTGAAAATCCACAAACGAATTCATACGGGAGAACGCCCATATAGCTGTCAAATGTGTAATATGCGTTTTAATTCAACCGGTCAATTACAGTGCCATATCCGGACACATACCGGTGAGAAACCATACAAATGTAAATACTGTGAACGTGGTTTTGCTCAAAGTTATGATTTAGTAAAGCATACCCGATCGCACATCGGTGATAAAACATATCAATGCACCCAATGTACAGCCGCATTTCGTTTACAAAGTGAATTACGTGCACATGTTGCGATGCATTATCAAGAAGAGCAAAAATTTGGTGCTATAAGTAACAATAAACAAAAGTGATAAAACAAAAAAGATAGAATTCCAAATAAATAGAATTTTAAATTATTTATACTGATTTTTTTTTGCATTTTATCAATTTCATCTAATAAATTGGAAATTTTGATTTCTAATTCATTTGGGTTTTTTTGCGATATACGTTTTTTATGATTAAATTGATATCATAATTAATTTTCCCTTTCGAGTAAATAAATAACATATGAATCGAGCGAGATTTAACATTGAACTTTCATTGGATTAAACAATTAGTTTCAATAATATTAATTCTTTGGAAGTCTTTATTCGCTTATATATTATTCTGGTTAAATTTATCAGTTAATAATTAATAATTATCAGTTAAATTTGTCAATTCCTCTTCATACAATCAGGGGTTCCATTTCATGGAGAAAAGTGAAAAAAAAAACAACAATACTTTAGAATACATTTTTTATTTTCAAAACAATTTCAATAATGCACTTTACTGAAAGTACTTGTTCAAAATATTCAAAAATAAAACAAGGACGAAATTCATTTTGTATTCATTTTACGAATTGTACTAGATTAAATTCTAATGAGGTGTTTATTTATTTTTTTTAGTGCTTTCATTCATTATTATTTTTGTTTTCATTTTTTAATTTAATAGTTATTACTTATTAGTTTGAGTTTCACGGAGTTTATACTTTGAAAGAATTCCATCACATGGGATTTTTCTAAAAATTACTAATTAAAATTATATATATTCAATAAAAAAAACCAAAAAACTTATGTCTTAATATAATATAATGGAATATAATATAAATAATTACAATAAAATATGTCGTGCATGTGGAAATTTGTTGCAAATACACGATCGTCGGGATGAACAACGAATGTTCACCTTATTTGATACACATTTTCAAGGAACATTTTTGGTCGATATATTGCGTTTATTGTGTCCGACATTACAAATAATTATCACAGATGATTTACCAAAAAATATTTGTAAAAAATGTGTTCGTAAATTAATGGAATTCAATACATTTCAATTGGAATGCCTCGAAGTCAATAGAAAACTGCAATCAACAATTGAAAAGGAACAAATAATATCAATTGAAAATACGGTTTCTAATCACACATCGTCACAAATAACGAAACTCATTGAAAAACATTTACCCAGTACAATATCTATAACAGAAAATGGTAAGAATAGTTTAAATACAACAACAACAACAACAACAGATGTTATCATCATCGAAGACGATGAGGATGATGTTGATCAACAATACAATTCGAATATGGATTTGAATGAAAATAATGATATGGATACTGATGACGAGGATAATGATGATGGTGGTGATGATGACGATGTTGTTGGTCATGACTGTGGTAATGATAGTGACATTGAGAAATGCATTGCCGGTCTTGACGACAAACTAAAAGAAGGAATTTTAAAAGGATTTTTTATATGTCCAATATGTAATATCGTTTTTGATAAATTTCGTAAATTAGAAACTCATTTGAAATCGCATATAAAACCAACTAAAAATATTAATGAAAAAAAATATGTATGTGATATATGTAAGAGCGGATTTGGTTGTTTGAGTATCCTAAAACAGCATTTAAATAGCGAAACTTGTTTACAAAAAGTTCCCAATTCCCTTATGCAAATTCCTTTTAAACCAAGAGCAATAAAAGCCAGATTGGAATGTAAAATATGTTTGAAATCAATGTCAAATTCCGGCGATTTGAAAGTGCATTATCAAACTCACGAGGAATCAAAAACAAAGAAATGTAGTACGTGCGATCGTACATTTCAAACGTTTGGTGGTTTAACTACTCATATGAAATGGCATCGTGGTTTGCATGTTTGTGTATTTTGTAAAAGAGGTAAAACCAATTTCACCAATTTTTTACCTATTTTGAGATATTCTTATAAATAATATAATATATGTATATATAGGTTATGATGATGAAGATTCATTGAAAGCGCATTATGATCAGCACAAATCATTAAAAAATAATAATTCATGTATTTGTCCAATATGTGGTAAAGTAAAAGGGAACAGCAAACAAGCAGCTTCCCATTTATTGTGGCATTCAAGTAATAAACCAATTGAATGCCAAATATGTCCCTATCGATGTTACAACAACGGTAAGGAGAAAGAACAAAAATTATGTCTAGATCATTTTTAATGCAGCAATCAATTTTTTTTTGCAGGTAGTTTAAAAAGGCATATGATATCCCATACTAACGTAAGACCATTTAGTTGTGATGAGTGTACGTCAAAATTTAAAACAAAGTCCGCATTACAATTACATCAACGCCGTTTCCATAACGCTACACGTCCATTTATTTGTCCCATATGTGGTATCGGTTGTGCTTCCGCAATTGATCTTCACAAACATAAAATACGTGGACATATCAATGATGGACAAGACGATAACAAAGGACATGCTGATAAAAAACAGGATAGTAATGCCAGTGATGTCAATCATAAACAGAATGATAAAGCAAGCATAAAAAATGTGTCCATGATGAGCTAGGGAATGAGGATACCAATTATGTATGTATCTGAAATAGTATGTTTAAACATGAAAACGAATTATTATCTCATATAAGCACGAATAATTGTCATTCAACCCAAAATGTTGATAATATATTTCTATCTATATATTTCTAAATGTTGATTATATATTTCATTCAAAAATTATATTTTTACTTATTATTAGTGTTATTTGATGTTTATTATTATTTAATGTTTCAAATACAAATTGTATTATGCCATTAAATCACTTAAATAATGTATGAATTGCGAGATTTAACCCACAAACTAAATAGATATATTAGGATTGAACATCGAACTTTCATTGGATTAAACAATTAGTTTCAATAATACCATCTTTGTACTTATAAACCATAAGCTCTACATAAAAGAAAGCTTATGTTGAACCATACAGCCAAATCCGTCGAGTCCGAGGTTCCATTTCGTGGAGAAATGTGAAAAAACAATACTTTAGAATAAATTTTTATATTCAAAACAATTACAATAATGCACTTTACTGAAAGTACTTGTTCAAAATATTCAAAAATAATACAAGGACGAAATTCATTTTGTATTCATTTTACGAATTGTACTAGATTAAATTCTAATGAGGTGTTTATTTATTTTTTTTAGTGCTTTCATTCATTATTATTTTTGTTTTCATTTTTTAATTTAATAGTTATTACTTATTAGTTTGAGTTTCACGGAGTTTAAACTGTGAAAGAATTCCATCACATAGAATTTTTCTAAAAATTACTAATTAAAATTATATATGTTCAATAAAAAAAAAACCAAAGAACTTATGTCTTAACAAAATGGAATATAATATAAATAATTACGATAAAATATGTCGTGCATGTGGAAATTTGTTGCAAATACACGATCGTCGGGATGAACAACGAATGTTCACCTTATTTGATACACATTTTCAAGGAACATTCTTGGTCGATATATTGCGTTTATTGTGTCCGACATTACAAATAATTATCACAGATGATTTACCAAAAAATATTTGTAAAAAATGTGTTTGTAAATTAATAGAATTCAATACATTTCAATTGGAATGCCTCGAAGTCAATAGAAATCTGAAATTAACAGTTGAAAAGGAACAAATAATATCAATGGAAAATACGGTTTCTAATCAGACATCGTCACAAACAACGAAACGCATTGAGAAACATCTACCCAGTACAATATCTATAACAGAAAATGCTAAGAATAATACAACAACAACAACAACAACAGATGTTATCATCATCGAAGACGATGAGGATGATGTTGATCAACAATACGATTCGAGAGTGGATTTGAATGAAAATAATGCTATGGATACTAATGATCGTGATGATGACGATGGTGGTGACGGTGTTAATGATAGTGACATTGAGAAATGCATGGCCGGTCTTGACGACAAACTAAAAGAAGGATTTTTAAAAGGATTTTTTATATGTCCAATATGTAATATCGTTTTTGATAAATTTTGTAAATTAGAAACTCATTTGAAATCGCATATAAAACCAACTAAAAATATTAATGAAAAAAAATATGTATGTGATATATGTAAGAGAGAATTTGGTTGTTTGAGTATCCTAAAACAGCATTTAAATAGCGAAACTTGTTTACAACAAATTCCCAATTCCCTTATGCAAATTCCTTTTAAACCAACAGCAATAAAAGCAAGATTTGAATGCAAAATATGTTTGAAACCAATATCAAATGTCGTCGATTTGAAAGTGCATTATCAAACTCATGAGGAATCAAAAACAAAGAAATGTAGTACGTGTGATCGTACATTTCAAACGTTTACTAGTTTAATTAGTCATATGAAATTGCATCGTGGTTTGCATGTTTGTGAATATTGTAAAAAAGGTAAAACCAATTTGACCAATTTTGTACCCATTTTGTGACATTCTTATAAATAATATATGTATATATAGGTTATGATGATGAAGATTCATTGAAAGCGCATTATGATCAGCACATATCATTAATAAAGAATAATTCATGTATTTGTCCAATATGTGGTAAAGTATACAGTAACAGCAAACATGCAGCTTCCCATTTAATGACGCATTCAAGTTATAAACCAGTTGAATGCCCAATATGTCCCTATCGATTCTATCATAAGAGTAAGGAGAAAGAACAAGAATTATTTATATATGATTTTTAATGCAGCAATCAATATTTTTTTTTTCAGGTCATTTAAAAAGGCATATGATGTCCCATACTAACGTAAGACCATTTAGTTGTGATGAGTGTACGTCAAAATTTAAAACAAAGTCCGCATTACAATTACATCAACGCCGTTTCCATAACGCTACACGTCCATTTATTTGTCCCATATGTGGTATCGGTTGTGCTTCCGCAATTGATCTTCACAAACATAAAATACGTGGACATATCAATGATGGACAAGACAATGACAAAAAACGTGACGTCAATCATAAACAGAATGATAAGGCAAGTAACCATATCGATGATGAACAGGACATGAATAAAAACTGGGTCCATGATGAGCTAGAAAATGATACCAATTATGTATGCATCTGCAATAGTATGTTTAAACTAGAAAGCGAATTATTATCTCATATAAGCACGAATAATTGTCATTCAACCCAAAATGTAGATAATTGATTTATATACATTTATAAGAGTATCTAAAAGAAATGTATGTAATATTTTTTTTTATTATTGAATTTGTTAATTTTTGATTCAAAAATTATAAAATTGAATCGATTAAATTAAACACTATCTAAAGACAAATCATCCAGGTAAAATGCAGTTTTGATAATTGTTTGAACCCTCATACGAGTTAGTATTCCATTATATTTTCAGTTATTTTTTTGCCGAGGTCGATTTCTACCGCATTTTGGGGTAGTAAAGAACAAAAACCAAACAAAAATTAACCGATTTTTCCTAATATTTTACAAATTGTTTTTAATATTGAAAAATTTTAAGTCTGAAACTGTATTACCGCTCAAAAATAATCGCATTCTTGTATTTATAAATAAATAAATAAATTTCAAGATTAAA
Source organism: Dilophus febrilis (assembly GCA_958336335.1). Classification (NCBI taxonomy): domain Eukaryota; kingdom Metazoa; phylum Arthropoda; class Insecta; order Diptera; family Bibionidae; genus Dilophus; species Dilophus febrilis. The sequence goes on along the minus strand of OY284470.1, from coordinate 11,238,155 downwards.
TATATTGAGCCGAAACTGAAATTTTAATAGTTGATTTGTCGTCACCCAAATATTTATTATTATTTTTTTTGTTTTGTGTTTTGATTTTTTTTTTCTGATAAATTAGTGATTTTTCATTTGATTTTATTTATATTTAATTATTTTCATTATTTTCTGTTTAAAAAAGAATAAAAATTCTTTTTAGTATCGATTATAATATGGAAAATCTTACAGAAAATAATATCAATAACAAATGCCGAACTTGTTCTTTATGTTGTACATTAAAAAAACCACCGCATAAAAAGCGTGATCATCGGAATCGTCCAATTCATCACAACAACAATCAATATGATATGTATTCCATATTTGAAACAAATTATGAAGAACATTTCCTAGTCGATTTATTACTTGCATGTTGTCCCTCACTAGAGATATCCATTGATGATAGTTTGCCAAATAACATTTGTAAAAATTGTATGAACGCATTAATTGAATCATATAAATTTCAATTATTATGTATCGATACGGATAAAAAATATCGAACGACCATATTGGCAACAGAGAACCAACCACCGCCACCAATAGATGATGGAAAATTAAACATTTTAACTATTAAAATATTAACCGATGAAGAATTTCTAAATTTTAATAATTCGGCCAAAAATGAAATCGAACCTAATTGTAAAATTGAAGAGTTTATTTTACCCGGACAAGAACTAAATAATGATTCATGTGATAATGTGAAATTGGAAGAAGTAATAATATTGAATGAAGAACAAATATTTTTTGATAATATTGGCAATGATGATATTATTGAATATAACCCAGACAATTATAATACGGATATAAACAACGAACCTATAATAAAACACTTGTCAATTGTCAAAAACAAACAACAATCGGGTACCACAACTGATGATGATGTTGATGGTAATATTGCCGGTGCTAAAACTACTACCGTTAGTTCTTCTCGTTTGACTACTTCAAAAAAACCGAAACCATGTATTTGTACGATATGCAATAAAGACTTTAAAACAAGTTACAATTTAAAACGACATTTAAAGGTACATAAAAAAGATGAAGATCTATTTGATTGTGATATATGTAAAAGGCATTTTCATAATACAAATGAATTAAAAATACATTTAATTCAACATATATCGAAAAGTGATAGTATGGACGACAAAAAATTAGATTTGAAAATGTATGAATGTAAAGAATGCATGAAAGTTTTCAATAAACAAACATCATTGGCTTCGCATATGCGAATTCATAAAAGTACTGACAATAAAACGGAACGTTATACATGTGATGCCTGCCCGAAAACATATCTAAGATTAAGTGAATTGCATCGCCATCATAAAAAACAACATAACGGAACGAATGGTAAACACATCATCACGAATGAAAAATCTTATTCGTGTCCCGTTTGTAAGAAAGGTATCAGTTAACCAATGTTTTAATTTGATTTTAGAGACACGTTTTTCCGTATTTAAAACATTTAAGCATTGCAAAAATTATTAATGCCATTTCGTTTTTTGGTTTAACTTTTCAATAGATTTTAAGCATCCAGCTTCATTAAAAGATCATTCACGTACGCACAGTGGCGAACGACCATTTTTATGCTCAGAATGTGGTAAAGGATTTCATAGTAATAGTCATCTACATCAACATCTATTAACACATCGAGGTGAAAGACCATTTATGTGTACAATGTGCCCAAGTCGTTTCAATTATAAAGGTAATTTATTCATCATTCAACCACACGCCGACAGACATACGGACAGACAGACAGACAGACAGACAAAATAAAGCCAAAAAATAAAAATGAAAAACATTCGTTTATAAATATATCTTTAGGTGGATTAAAATTACATATGCGTTCCCATGCCGGTATACGACCATACATTTGTGATATTTGTAATTCAACATTTACCCGGGGCTATACATTACAAGCCCATAAACGTATCCATACCGGTGAACGTCCATATGGTTGTACAATGTGTGAAATGCGTTTCAATTCATCGGATCACCTGAAAAAACATATGCGAACACATACCGGTGAGAAACCATATAAATGTCAATATTGTGTTCGGGCATTTTCCCAAAGTTATGATTTAGTAAAACATACACGAACTCACGTCGGCGGCGCCACCTATCAATGTAAACAATGTCCGGTTTCTTTTCGGTTACAACGAGAACTTCAAATACATGTTGCAACACATTTTCAACAACAGAAACAGGAACAAGAGCAAACCAAATTAGAGTTACCACCGGAAACCCAGTCGCACACGCAGGTCCCCCTAACTTCAACAACAACAACAACAACAACAACAACCACCTCGAACAATGGATAAATTACTGAACAAAAAATTCCGATATTTATAATACAAAAACGATCATCTGTTCAATATATTGAATTGGTTTTATATTTAAAAAAAACTATTAGGATGTCCTAATGTCATAATAAAACCACCACTACCAACACATACTGGGATGAAACCTATTGAATTGTGTTTAGTAAAATTCCCATTTATAAATGTGTTTATGCAATGATTCATTTATATATGCGTACGGGATGGGCCCCGTAACCGACAGAAATGCACCACCACGGCATCCATTTGAAATGAAGCGCTAAAGGGTTTCAGCAAAACTATTTAATGAACAACAACAATAACAACAACAAAAATCATAATTTCCGTTAACAAATTTTCGACAAAACTGAAATTTTCTATCAAAATTAAAAACCCAATTATTTTAAATGATAATTTAATTATTTTATTATTGTAATATATCTAAAAAGAAAAAAAAAAATTACACAACTTAAAATATTAAACGCTATATATAAAAAATCAATTAAAAAAAATGGATTCTTTTATTTTTTATTTAATTGTATCTATCTATAGAAAAAAAAAATTAATTAATTGTAAGACACATAAACTTATAATAATATTTACAAATAACTAAAAATTTAAATATGAATTGATAATAAAATAAGAATTAAGAATAAAACGCACAATCAAAAATGTTACTATTTAAATAAAAAAAATAATTAAATATTATGATTATGAGAATGTAATGGGGGCGGTGAATAAAATATAAATGAAATTCAATTCAGAAGATTTCCGAAAAAAAAATAAAATAAAATAAAAATCAACTTAATAGCACCGTTAAACCATCAAGAAATTTTGTTAAATCCGATTGTTTTATTTGAATAATTGATGTTTCGAAAAAATCTTGTGATATTATCGCTTTACTATTGATGGCCGCCTGTTCAAATGCCTTGCCAAAAAAATGTTTCGGTGAATCTTCACAAACCGGTGGAATACCAATTAGTAAACATAAATCACGTTCAATATCAATTGGACAACTAACAATTAATGGTAATTCTTGAGCACGTCGACTACGCGTTATTGCCACATGCCCGTGTAACATAAATTTGGCCAACATTAATAGACCATATGGACATGAAAAATAAGGATTTTCCTCTTGTAGGATATAGTAAAAAAATGGACCGGCCGAATGGATTTGTTTCAGTGCCAAACACTGTTGTACTTGCTTAAATATTACCGTTAAATATTGTTTGGCTCGTTCAATGCCCCCGTCCAATATCGATTTATTGGTTCGAGTCAGACTGTCGAGTGCCTCCAGAAAACAATGTTCGGGTGTACGATCTTTCTTAATCGATTCCAATATGGCCAACATTCCGTAAACATAATCGGCCGCCGAATATCGATTACGATAACCATATTGTAAGGTATACGAACCGTAAATAATATCTGGTAAATCATATTTATCAGCAACTTTTTCAATCATTTGAAAGAATTCCTTACGTAAAATTAAATCCATTGCCGTAAATTGTTGATTTGCCTGCGCCAATGGTAAACCCATTTCAACTAACAATTCGTGTAATCGCTTTTCACCGCGTAAGGTCCACAATTTCAATTTACACGATGAATACATTGAATGTTTTAACGAATCATGAACATTCCAATGACGATACAATGCCAAATGTAAATCTTGTTCAAAATTTATACGTAACGTTGTTGCTGTTGTTGTTGTTACTGCAGTATTTGTACTATTATTATTATTATTATTATTACTACCACCACCACCACCATTATTTGCATCATTTATTCGATTAATTAGACGTGATACATGTGATTTTATACGATCACTTTCAAATACATACACAGCACTATCAATTTTACCTAATATTAATTGTTCGGTAATGCCAACAATGGCCCACCATAATAAATCCATTGAATCTTTTGATAATTTCCATGCCAATTCAAATATTAGAATTGCTGAACTTTTCCCATAATAACTGTATTGTGAATAGTCAAACATTATTTTATTACGATCTTCTTCCCATTTTTGTTTTTCACGACGTTTTGCGATTTGTCGTTCATATCGTTCGGTTCGATTACGTTTTGTACGTGGTATCCCATTTGAACCGGATCGATGTTGATTTGAATTTTTCGTTTGTCCATCTGAATTAATATCATTCGTTTCACTATAATCATTGTCGTGATCGTGGTGGTCGTCCTCTTCATTCACTTCTCCATCATCATTTGCTTCATTATCATCATCGTCATCATCAGCATTGTCGTCGTTTTCATCGTCGTCGTCATCCCGAAATATTTTATCAAATTCAGGAATTCCTTCACTTGAATTTAAATCACCCAATATTCGTATCTAAATTAAAGAAAAATTATTTAACATATAATCGCGGCCCCAGGGAATTATACCGATATAGACACATGTGCGAATGTTTGTATATATACTATATATTTAATATTTTGTATAATATATACACATCATGGATAAAATGTCTATATACTTACTTGACTATCACTATAAATGTTACAAACATCCATTGGACGATGTGCATCGCATACAAAAAATATGATATCGTCTTCGGGTTGCAGAACCTCAACAATATCAATACAACCGCCGCAATTTATTAGAACCGCATATTTAATATCTGATTTATTTTCATTGAATGCTCTTTGTAAACCCGTAATACCCATAATTGGAACAACGGAATACAACATATTATCGTATTTAAATAATGCCTGTAATATTTTACTTGCACATATGCCATCAATATCATAATTAACTATCACTAAAATTCGTTTACCCACTAATATATTAAAAAAATCATTTCGTAAATCTTGAATAAACATAATCGAAAAAAAAACTATCAAATTATTATTATTATTGTTGTGATTAAGATATTAAAATATTTTTTTGAAGACATTCAAATTAGAATGTTTTTTTTTATTATTATTTAATTATTTATTATTTATTTTTTTTATAAATTTGAACGTTAATAATTTTTTTTATAATAAATAGAGGGTAGAAAAAATAAAAAATAATTATTTATTTTTATTTATTTATTGAGGTTATGAATGTTTTTCTTCTTTTGTTTTGATTTTTCCAAGCACCTCCGCGGCGCATACAAAAAATAATAAGCAACATCGCGAAAAGCGGAGGTCGGGGTGTAGGGGAACACGCGGGAATAGTTTTTATTTTTATTCACCTTAAAATGTATTACCTAGTGCGTGACCTAGTGGTGGTGTATTCAAATAATGCTTGATAAGAAAAATTATCATAAAAATTTGTGACGACATAGTAAATACCAGTTTTGAAGATGGCGTTGCTAACAAAATATAAACAAATGGTTATGATTTGAAATATATATATTTATTTTTTCTATTACACACTAGAAGTATAAAATTATTTTATTTTTTTTTTATAGTTTGTTAGGACGCCTCAATGAAAATATTATTATTTGATTTTAATTGATTTAAGCAGAAATTAAATTTTTCTAAATCATCAGTGGTTCCATATGCCATTGATGGTCCTGGTGAAATAATTCTAGCCGAACCTAAACATTCACCACCGGATTGCGAATAGAAAACAGCATATTGACCAGGTGTTAATGCTCTCAGAGGATATTTTAATTTTACAAATAATTGTTTTGTTTTCGGTATTATTGAATATATACAATTTACCAGTGGTTTTGTATGTTGAAAACGAAATTTACCCGGTATTATTATTTTATCACAGTCAATATTCGTAGTAGTAATAGTTCTGTCAAATGGGAAAGATGCCGAATTAAAACAACCACAACGATTTCTACCATCATCAATCCATTGTGGTGCTTCTGTATATAAGATATTTGTAAATAAAGCTGGATGATCGGTTCCTTTTACAACATCTATAGTATTTGTTTTAGCATTTTTTCGTAAAATATAATATGGTTTATGGGTACTGATTATGCGACAACGTTGACCAATTGTCCAATTGTGAATGCCATTATGTTGACCTACTATTTGACCCGTTTGCCAATCTTTAAAATTACCCGATTTTGTCACTATATAATCTTGAATAAAATCTTGAAAATTTCGTTTGCCAACAAAACATATTCCGGTACTTTCACGTTTCATTGCGATGCGATCCAATCCATTTTCAATTGCAATTTTTTTAACATCTGTTTTGGATAGATAACCCAATGGAAACATTGTTTTACGTAATGCAATTTGTGGTATTTGTGATAGAAAAAATGTTTGATCTTTAAATGTATCTATGGCACATAATAATTTAGCATCTAAAATATGTAAAATAAAAAAATTATTTAATATATTTGTTTTTTTTTTTGTAAATATAATTTTTTAAATTACTTTTATCATTTTGATAGAATTCTAAAAATTGTCCAAATGAAGAACGTGCATAATGTCCCGTTGCAATTGCATCAACATTTAATTCTTTAATGGCATAATTAAAAAATGCATCAAATTTTATATGTTTATTACATAAAATATCTGGATTTGGTGTAAGTCCATTTTCATAATCACGTATAAATTGTCTATACAAAATTATATACGATATGCCACAGCGTGTGTGTGAATTGCAGTAATAAATTAATTATGTTTAATTCCATGAATATATACGGGTGTGATTACCTTAATATATATACTAATAAAATTACCCAAATATTTCATTCCAATATTGTTTAACAAAATTTACTTGTATAATTGGAATTTTTAATTTATCACAAATCCATTGTGCATCTGACCAATCAGTTTCCATTGAACAATCACCGTGTTCATCAATTAAATCCCAATTTTTCATAAAAACACCTTGTACATTAAATCCTAAATATACATATATATATATATATATATATATATATTGAATTATTATATTATGCAATTATAATTCAAAATATAAATGCCGGGAAGAATCAACAGATGATTATTTATAATTTGTTGATTTTACATTACCTGCATTCTTAAGGAGCAATGCTGAAACGGCACTATCAACTCCACCAGAAATTCCTAATGCAATCTTACGAAACATAATTTAATACACAAAAATTAATTCATTTTTTAAAGTGTATATTATTTTTATTTTTGTAATTTAATTAATTTAAATAAAATATAGTTTACAAAATATAATTAAATAATTGAATAAAAGAAAATATTAATAAATAAACAATAAAAAAAACAAAATTATACACCTTTATTATTGTTTTAAGGTGAATTAATAATATTTCGCTGAAAATTTGGAGATTGTGGATATTTTTGATATTGTTGGTTGTTGTTGTTTTTTTAATAATAATCGAAATTCGTCGATTCGTCAACATTGCAATTTTTTTTTATTTTTAATAATAATTAAATATTTAATTATATTATATACGGAGGTGGAGGAACATGCAATAAAAAAAATTACCTCATCCATTTAATTTATTTATTTATTTATTTAAAACTTATAAAAATGCCAGTTTATGAATCTGCTCCAGTGGTATTTGAAATTGGTTCTGCCTATACCAAGTATGTATTTTAATCACAATATATAAAGAAAACAAACCAAGTAAAGTTACAAATTCTCTATATGTAATATAGAATTGGATTTGCTTCTGAACCATATCCGAGAGCTATAATTGCAACGGAAAACTATGACGTAAATACAGGCTTATATACAAATGTGTTTAATTATAATAATGAACAAAAATTATATGATCATATGGTGACGTTTATTGAAAAGATATTTTTTGAGTAAGTAGTAAACAATATAACGTATACTTTATCTAGAATATCAAAATCACAATACCCTACCATTATATATATATATATATATTAATCTTTTTCATTTTCATAGACATGCATTGGTAAGTCCCAAAGAACGGAAAATTGTCATTGTTGAAAGTGTTTATTGGCCAACAACTATTCGTAATACATTGGCAAAGGTACTATTTCGACATTTTGAAGTATTGTCAATATTTTTCGTACCATTACATTTGGTTGTTTTAGCAACGATTGCCGTTGATACGGCATTAGTTGTTGATATTGGCCACTTGGAAGCAAATGTAATACCCGTGTATTGTGGCGTTCAAATAAATTCTGCATACGATGCTCAACCATTAGCATCACAGGCTGTACACAATGAAATTCGACGTCAACTCATTGCAGAAAATATTCAGACAACGGATTTGTTAACTGATCGAATTATTGAAGATATTAAAGGTGGGACGGGGCGTATTAACAACAACAAAACACAATTTTTTTTATATTACAGTTAATTGTTTTGTATATTTAATCACATTTTAGTACGATTGTGTTTTGTAACAACATATGAACGTGCCCAACAGTATCGTAATAATATGCCACCAACACCATGTCCAGATTGTGATTATCCAATTAATGGCAAACAAATTATTAAAATAAGTGGTCGTTTACGGGAAACGGTTTTTGAAGTACTATTTCCCGATGATAATGATAATCTATCGTTACCGAACATCATATTAAATGCAATATTAAAATGTCCAATTGATACACGCACACAATTACTTGAAAACATTCTATTAATCGGTGGCACAACAATGACAATGGGATTACAGGCAAGATTGAAAAGTGAATTATTAACATTGATGGAATCGAATCAATACAATGAAAAATTATTTGTAACAACCGAAGAATTGGTAAAATTTCATTCGGCCCCAGCAAAACCAAATTTTACAGCATGGCTCGGAGGTAAATATTGCGCTTTATATGCTCCAAGTGTTTATATGCTCCAAGTGTCTTGGAGTAATCCAACAAAAAAAAAAACGTTTCGTTTGTATATATATATTTTTTTTAGGCTCAATTTATGGCGGTACGAAATTAACACATAGCCGATGTTTAACAAAAGAATCATTTGCAAAAAATAATCGTGTTCCTGATTGGATAAATTTTCTCGATAATTGTTCGCCAATTACTGAACAGTAAATTATTCATTTTTATATTAAACCCCCATAAAACAAATACTCTGCTATCTCAAAGAATATAATAAATTATTTAAATTTAAATCACGGTGTTTTTCTTTCTTTGGTTTGGTTTGCTTTCAAAATTTAACGCACAAAAATTGTTTTTAAAATGTTAATAAAAAAAAAAAAATTCCAATTTATTATACATTTGTTTTCATTTTATTTTGGGATTTTTTTTTTATGTTGTAATAATAACGGCTGATGCTGCTTTTAATGCATCTCTTTGTTTGGCCACCATTTGATTTGCAATACGATCTAAATCCCGTTGTCCTTGTGGTGTCAATTTACGTCCACCCTCTGGATGTTTTTCAATCATTTTTACAGCTTCTAATGCCTGTAATGCTTTACGTGCAGCACCATCGGCTGCCCGACAAAAATGTGATGGATGTACTCCATTTCGTTTACGTCCACCATAGATTTTTGTTATTGAACCGACGCCAACCGGACTACGATGATATAAATGACGTAAAATTGATGCACAACGAATATAAAACCAATCTGGATCGTCTGGTGCCAATTCCTTAAATTTTGCACTTTTAATAATATCCATTTGTTCTGGAACCTTTAATTTACCGGATCTGGAAATAGTTGAATTTAAAAAAAATTAATATAATTCTCCGAAATCAATGAAATACACGTATTTCTACATTGAGGTTAGGTTCATAAAAAAAAAACAAAAATGTACATACTTTTTTAAAAATTCTCCTACAGCCTTAACAACGGAAGCTTGATCAACATCTTTTACTGTGACACCCATCTAAATTAAATAGACAATTAATTAATAAACAAAAAAAAAACAAGATATCAAATAAAAATGTATCCAAAAATTAAACACATGTTATAAACAAGCAAGTAAAAATTTGGGTGAGTGAATTTTTTTTTTTTATGTTCAACAAAAATTAATCGTATAATTTTGGTACACAAATAAATATTATAATTTTAAGTGATACTAACATTTTAATTAATTATTTATTTATTAATTATTATTTATAATTTTAATTATTATTGATACAATTAAAAGAAAATTATTAAAAAAAAAAAGAAAAAGATTAATTTAATACCTTGACGTTTCAATCGTGGTAAAGACGAACGGAAAAAGAAAGAAAGAAAAAAATTCAATTTGTTCACTCACACACAACGCTTAAAAATTCAAACGTTTTTGGCTTACATTTAACTTTTGGCAAAATGCAAAAAAATAAATTGACTTTTTATGGCAAAAATAATGCCATGGAGGTATGACGGACGATTGGAGCAATGTTGGGCTAAATTATTTGAATTTAATATTATCAGTAATTATTTCTTTATGCTTTTGTTTGTTTGAAAATATCTAAAAAAAAAAAAACAATTAAAATGTAATTCTAAACTATATTAAAACTTTAATTCCGTGTTAAATGAAGTTGAGGAACGATTAACATCGGAACGGTTACGCCACTGAACATTGTTTTGTTTGAAAGATACCGTAATGGTTTGTTGGGTTTGCATTAAAATAAAAAATAAATCTGTTTTTTTTTTTTTAGTTTTAATTTTAATGTTTGTTTTTGAATTAAATATTTTATTTTAACAATTAATAATTAAATAATTAAATGTATATAATAAATGCAATATTTATAATAATCAAAATAATAATATGGAAATAAAATGTGATCAATTAAAGTGTATGTGCCGTACATGTTTAAAATTAATAAATAATACACTGAATTCGTCCTCACCAATATTCGATAATAATACTACAATTATTTATGAGAATTTAACATCAATTTTTAATTATATTAATGTTAATTCAATGCAAATACAAATAATTGAAATGATGTTAAATTGTTCAAATGTACAAGTAATTTATATTTGGTTTTTATTAATATTTTTAAAATTTTAAATTTTTAAAAACAAAATACATAACCTAAAATTGTTTTATTTTTTTTATAGATTTTAAAAAATGATATCTTTCCAAAACAAATTTGTTCTGAATGCTTACAAAAATTACAATTTACCTATGAATTTCGTAAACAAATTGAAAATTCTGATGTTATTTTAAAATCAATGTTAATAGAACAACAATCGTCGTCGTCGTCATCAATAATACCTGAACCTCCAACAACACCATCAACATTACTAATAAATGAGATACAGGAATATAATTCCATTTTATCATCATCGTTTGATAACCATCATAATTACTGTAATTCAATGAATACTACAAATTATGATATGAATTTAATTAATAATAATAATAATACATTTAATGAAAATACAATGTATTTATCACACTTGAACAATACTCATCATAGTAATAATAATAGTTCAACAGTAAGACAAATTGAAAATAATATAATACTGCCAATGGAAACTCATCTCAATTCAAATATTGAAATGCCATTTATAACAACCGAAGAAATTAATAATATTATAATACAACACAATGCCGAAACACAACATAATCCACGAATGGTAATCGATAATCCAATTGAAATGCTTTATGAAAATCAAGAAAATCACTATATTTCCGTACAACCAACGACGCATTCAATGATGACTGTACCAAATAGCAACAATAATAATAATAATAATGATTTATTTTTGTTATCTGCTACTTCTTTGAATGTAAATAATGGCATAACCGAATTACCATGGCATCCAATGGATAACAATAATGAATCAAATACACAACAATGGAATACAATACAATCGTCGTCAACAGCGACTTTAATAAGCGATCAAGCGATAAATACTCAAACAATCAAATTTGAACAATGTGATTGCGTTGTATGTAAAAAGAATTTTCCTAATGATATTTTATTACAACGGCATTTACACACAAAACATTATGTGAGAACAAATGAAAATGTTTATAAACCATATAAATGTGATATTTGTGATAAAGTTTATTCATCGTATACAAATTTATCACGGCACAGGGTAACACACATTTGGTTGTTACCATTACATTTGGTTGTTTTAGCAACGATTGCCGTTGATACGGCATTAGTTGTTGATATTGGCCACTTGGAAGCAAATGTAATACCCGTGTATTGTGGCGTTCAAATAAATTCTGCATACGATGCTCAACCATTAGCATCACAGGCTGTACACAATGAAATTCGACGTCAACTCATTGCAGAAAATATTCAGACAACGGATTTGTTAACTGATCGAATTATTGAAGATATTAAAGGTGGGACGGGACGTATAACAACAACAAAACACAATTTTTTTTATATTACAGTTAATTGTTTTGTATATTTAATCACATTTTAGTACGATTGTGTTTTGTAACAACATATGAACGTGCCCAACAGTATCGTAATAATATGCCACCAACACCATGTCCAGATTGTGATTATCCAATTAATGGCAAACAAATTATTAAAATAAGTGGTCGTTTACGGGAAACGGTTTTTGAAGTACTATTTCCCGATGATAATGATAATCTATCGTTACCGAACATCATACTAAATGCAATATTAAAATGTCCAATTGATACACGCACACAATTACTTGAAAACATTCTATTAATCGGTGGCACAACAATGACAATGGGATTACAGGCAAGATTGAAAAGTGAATTATTAACATTGATGGAATCGAATCAATACAATGAAAAATTATTTGTAACAACCGAAGAATTGGTAAAATTTCATTCGGCCCCAGCAAAACCAAATTTTACAGCATGGCTCGGAGGTAAATATTGCGCTTTATATGCTCCAAGTCTTCTTGGGTAATCCACAAAAAAAAAACGTTTCGTTTTATATATATATATGTATTTTTTTTAGGCTCAATTTATGGCGGTACGAAATTAACACATAGCCGATGTTTAACAAAAGAATCATTTGCAAAAAATAATCGTGTTCCTGATTGGATAAATTTTCTCGATAATTGTTCGCCAATTACTGAACAGTAAATTATTCATTTTTATATTAAACCCCCATAAAACAAATACTCTGCTATCTCAAAGAATATAATAAATTATTTAAATTTAAATCACGGTGTTTTTCTTTCTTTCCTTTCTTTGGTTTGGTTTGCTTTCAAAATTTAACGCACAAAAATTGTTTTTAAAATGTTAATAAAAAAAAAAAAATTCCAATTTATTATACATTTGTTTTCATTTTATTTTGGGATTTTTTTTTATGTTGTAATAATAACGGCTGATGCTGCTTTTAATGCATCTCTTTGTTTGGCCACCATTTGATTTGCAATACGATCTAAATCCCGTTGTCCTTGTGGTGTCAATTTACGTCCACCCTCTGGATGTTTTTCAATCATTTTTACAGCTTCTAATGCCTGTAATGCTTTACGTGCAGCACCATCGGCTGCCCGACAAAAATGTGATGGATGTACTCCATTTCGTTTACGTCCACCATAGATTTTTGTTATTGAACCTACGCCAACCGGACTACGATGATATAAATGACGTAAAATTGATGCACAACGAATATAAAACCAATCTGGATCGTCTGGTGCCAATTCCTTAAATTTTGCACTTTTAATAATATCCATTTGTTCTGGAACCTTTAATTTACCGGATCTGGAAATAGTTGAATTTAAAAAAAATTAATATAATTCTCCGAAATCAATGAAATACACGTATTTCTACATTGAGGTTAGGTTCATAAAAAAAAAACAAAAATGTACATACTTTTTTAAAAATTCTCCTACCGCCTTAACAACGGAAGCTTGATCAACATCTTTTACTGTGACACCCATCTAAATTAAATAGACAATTAATTAATTAATAAATAAAACTATATCTAAAAATTAAACACATGTTATAAACAAGCAAAAATTTGGGTGAGTGAATTTTTTTTTTTTTATGTTCAACAAAAATTAATCGTATAATTTTGGTACACAAATAAATATTATAATTTTAAGTGATACTAACATTTTAATTAATTATTTATTTATTAATTATTATTTATAATTTTAATTATTATTGATACAATTAAAAGAAAATTATTAAAAAAAAAAAGAAAAAGATTAATTTAATACCTTGACGTTTCAATCGTGGTAAAGACGAACGGAAAAAGAAAGAAAGAAAAAAATTCAATTTGTTCACTCACACACAACGCTTAAAAATTCAAACGTTTTTGGCTTACATTTAACTTTTGGCAAAATGCAAAAAAATAAATTGACTTTTTATGGCAAAAATAATGCCATGGAGGTATGACGGACGATTGAAGCAATATTGGGCTAAATTATTTGAATTTAATATTATCAGTAATTATTTCTTTATGCTTTTGTTTGTTTGAAAATATCTAAAAAAAAAAAACAATTAAAATGTAATTCTAAACTATATTAAAACTTTAATTCCGTGTTAAATGAAGTTGAGGAACGATTAACATCGGAACGGTTACGCCACTGAACATTGTTTTGTTTGAAAGATACCGTAATGGTTTGTTGGGTTTGCATTAAAATAAAAAATAAATCTGTTTTTTTTTTTTTAGTTTTAATTTTAATGTTTGTTTTTGAATTAAATATTTTATTTTAACAATTAATAATTAAATAATTAAATGTATATAATAAATGCAATATTTATAATAATCAAAATAATAATATGGAAATAAAATGTGATCAATTAAAGTGTATGTGCCGTACATGTTTAAAATTAATAAATAATACACTGAATTCGTCCTCACCAATATTCGATAATAATACTACAATTATTTATGAGAATTTAACATCAATTTTTAATTATATTAATGTTAATTCAATGCAAATACAAATAATTGAAATGATGTTAAATTGTTCAAATGTACAAGTAATTTATATTTGGTTTTTATTAATATTTTTAAAATTTTAAATTTTTAAAAACAAAATACATAACCTAAAATTGTTTTATTTTTTTTATAGATTTTAAAAAATGATATCTTGCCAAAACAAATTTGTTCTGAATGCTTACAAAAATTACAATTTACCTATGAATTTCGTAAACAAATTGAAAATTCTGATGTTATTTTAAAATCAATGTTAATAGAACAACAATCGTCGTCGTCGTCATCAATAATACCTGAACCTCCAACAACACCAACATTACTAATAAATGAGATACAGGAATATAATTCCATTTTATCATCATCGTTTGATAACCATCATAATTACTGTAATTCAATGAATACTACAAATTATGATATGAATTTAATTAATAATAATAATAATACATTTAATGAAAATACAATGTATTTATCACACTTAAACAATACTCATCATAGTAATAATAATAGTTCAACAGTAAGACAAATTGAAAATAATATAATACTGCCAATGGAAACTCATCCCAATTCAAATATTGAAATGCCATTTATAACAACCGAAGAAATTAATAATATTATAATACAACACAATGCCGAAACACAACATAATCCACGAATGGTAATCGATAATCCAATTGAAATGCTTTATGAAAATCAAGAAAATCACTATATTTCCGTACAACCAACGACGCATTCAATGATGACTAAAATAGCAACAAATAGCAACAATAATAATAATAATAATGATTTATTTTTGTTATCTGCTACTTCTTTGAATGTAAATAATGGCATAACCGAATTACCATGGCATCCAATGGATAACAATAATGAATCAAATACACAACAATGGAATACAATACAATCGTCAACAGCGACTTTAATAAGCGATCAAGCGATAAATATTCAAACAATCAAATTTGCACAATTAAGAATAACATTTGCACAATTAAGAATAACACAATAAAGTATGTAAAAAGAATTTTCCTAATGATATTTTATTACAACGGCATTTACACACAAAACATTATGTGAGAACAAATGAAAATGTTTATAAACCATATAAATGTGATATTTGTGATAAAGTTTATTCATCGTATACAAATTTATCACATTTTTTTATGTTGTAATAATAACGGCTGATGCTGCTTTTAATGCATCTCTTTGTTTGGCCACCATTTGATTTGCAATACGATCTAAATCCCGTTGTCCTTGTGGTGTCAATTTACGTCCACTGTCACAAATGTGTAAATGTCGTGAGTGGAATACATCCACCACGCCATAATAAATGAATGACATATGATAAATAAATATATCGATGTAATAAAAAGAATATAACTAGGTTAAGTAGTTTATAGATAACCGTGGCACGGAGCCGAATAAATTGAATGTTATGGAAAAAGAAAAGTGTTTTAAAAACCAAGAAAACCCCAACCAATCCTAAAGGGAAAAATCATAAAAATACATGGCGCAGTCGGAATAATTAACAACCTAAGTGATACAAAAAGAATTTTTATAGAAAAGTGTAAGAAATAGTGAAAAAATAATATTAAAATGTCGCAGTACAGTGAAAACGAAAGTGAACATGGTGATGTTGAAAGACGCGAAAATGCACATGGTGTAACCGGGAAAATGCAGACGAACAATATATTCAACATTAAACCGCCGGAGAATTTTGACTTCAATTCTGAAATTTCATCCGCATGGATGCGGTGGGAGAGGAAATTTATGCTATATTTAGAGGCGACAGAAGGAATTAATAAACCGGATAAGGTAAAAGTGGCATTATTACTCCATGTAATGGGAGACGAGGCAGTGGAAAAATTTGACACGTTCGAGATGGAGGACGATGACAAAAATAATTTTGAGAAAGTAATGGAGGAATTCAGAAAATATTGTGTGCCCATCAAACAAAATGAGGGCATACACAGACACGTGTTTTTCAACCGTTCACAAAATGAAGATGAAGGGTTTGATAAATTTGTGACGGAATTACGATTGTTAAGTTTAAAATGTAAATTTGGCGAACTGAGAGACAGCTTAATAAGAGATCGGATAGTTGGGGGAATAAGGAACATGGGATTGAAAGATAGATTGCTACGGGAAGAAGAGTTGACACTTTGTAAATGCATAAAAATATGCAAAGCAACGGAATTAGCTGGGGAACAGCTAAAAGCATTAAACAAAAAACAAGCCGAAAACGTGGATATGGTTGTAAAAAGTAACCACAGAAATAATAATTTTGGTCGGAGCGGTAACAAATTTACGCCAAGATATGGGACACAACAAGGTAAATACGAAGGGGCAAGTAATTATAATAATAATAACAATAATTTTCGAAATGGACAACAACAACAACAACAGCGACAACAACGATTTTCAAACGCTACAAGAAAAAATTGTTTTAAATGTGGATTGCCGTGGAGCAATACACACAGGTGCCCAGCAAGTAATAAAAAATGCGTAAAGTGTGGAGGATACAATCACTTTGCCCGGGTATGCAAGAATGGAAGGGTAAACTTAGTATCCACGTCACACAAGGAACACATATTAATATCATCTGTGAATAGCAGCCCGGAAAACGACTTCAGCGCACAGGTACAATTTTTAAGATATAATAAAAATGTAATCTTTAAACTCGATACAGGGGCGGGTTGTAACGTTATGGGCATAGATTTAGTCAAAAGATTAAAAATTAAAGAAAATTTGTGTAAACCTCACTGTACCTTAACAAACTACAACAACACCCCAATTAAAATATTCGGTACAATCGGGGTAGTAATAAAAATCAATGATCAAACCGACTTGGTAAAATTTTACGTGGCAGATAGCGAATGTGCACCGGTATTGGGATTGCCCACGATACTTCATTTCAATTTGGTCTCGAAGGTAGGTATTATAGATAACGAAGTCAATGAAAATGGTATAAAACAGTTAATGCGCTCAAATGGTGATGTTTTTAGGGGAATAGGGTTAATTAAGAATTACACTTATGATATTAAATTGGTAAAAGATTACAGGGGGAGAATAGACGCATGTAGGGCGGTTCCGATGAAGTTATACGGCGATTATAGGAAGGAATTGAACAAAATGCAAATGGAGGGAATCATAAGGGAAGTTACTGGCCCAACGGAATTTGTGAACAGCGTGGTCATAATCAGGAAAGCAAATGGATCGTTGAGAATATGTTTGGATCCAAGATATCTCAATGAATGTATACTGAGAGAACACTGTAAATTGCCAACGTTTGAGGAAATAGTATCCAAAATGAACGGGGCAAAAATATTTTCGACGATGGATTGTAGTCAGGCTTTCTATCAAATAGCATTGAGCAAAAGGAGTTCGGATCTGACAACGTTTAATACACCTTTCGGACGGTATTGTTTTACGAGAATGCCTTATGGTATAAAAACAGCGCCGGAGGTATTCCATAATCGTTTTTCCCAAATTTTTGGTAACATGGAAAACGTGCAGGTATATATGGATGATATTATCATCTGGTCGGCTACAATCGAGGAACACATGAGTATATTAAATAGTGTAATGGAAAGGGCTAGGGAACATGGTGTAACATTTAATAGGGATAAATGCAATATATTAAAGAATGAGGTGCAATTTCTTGGGCATAGGCTTACGGCTGAGGGAATCAAAATCGACGAAAGGAAAGTAGATGCAATTAGGAAAATGGAATCACCGCGAAACATTAAAGAGTTGGAGCGATTTCTGGGCATGATAACTTATGTGGCAAAATTTATTAAGAATTTAACCGCCTTTACGGAACCATTAAGAGGGTTAGTAAAAAAGGACGTCGAATATAAATGGGGGGCCGTACAGGAGAGGGCGTTTGTAAGAATTAGAGATTGTTTAATAAAAACCCCGGTATTACAATTCTATGATCCGAGGGGGAAATGCGTTTTAAGCGTGGACGCTAGTAGTACAGGAGTGGGTGCAGTATTGTTACAGAACAGCCTACCGGTAGCATATGCATCAAAATCTTTAACGGAGACTCAACAAAAGTGGGCTCAAATAGAAAAGGAGTTATACGCCATTGTATTTGGATGCGAGCGATTCAGGCAATACATCATAGGTGGATCAGTGGTGGTGGAAAGTGATCACAAGCCACTGGGTCCAATAATGAATAGGGCAATGGCTGAGACGCCACTAAGATTACAAAAGATGAGGCTTCGCCTACAGGCATTTGGCATATCAATAGTGTATAGGCCGGGTAGGGAACTGTATCTTGCGGATGCGTTGTCCAGAGCACCGTTAGTAGAGGCTAATGATGATGGGGATATTGACAGTCACATAATGATGATTGATATTAGGGATGAGATAAGTGATCAAAGAATAAGAGAAATTCAAAAGGAGACACTAAATGATCCGGAATTGCAATTGGTTATCAAATATATACGACGTGGCTGGCCGGAAAGAAAAAACGCGGTTGAGGAAGATGTCAGGCCTTATTTTGGGTTTAGCGGAGAATTGTATGAACACGACGGAATGTTGTTTAAAAATAACTGTGTGGTGATACCGGTTGGGTTGAGGAAAGAATTCATAAAAAGGTTACACTATCATCACATGGGGGTTGAAAAGACTAAGAGTAGGGCTAGACAGGTATTGTATTGGCCATCGATGAATATACAAATTGAGAACGCGATACAAAATTGTATACCATGCCGTGTATACAAAAGACAAAATAATAGGGAGGAGCTGATCCCACATCGGGTGCCCGAAGGACCTTGGGTCAGGGTCGGTACGGACATATTCCATTTTAGGGGAAAAAATTATTTGTTAATGGTAGATTACTTCTCGAAATATGTTTATGTGGAAGTATTATTAAACATGGGGACAGACGCGGTAATAAGTTCAATGAAATTATGTTTTTCCAGGTTGGGTATACCGAAGACATTAGTGTCGGATAGGGGCGTACAATATACGTCGGGCATGTTCAGAACGTTTTTAAAGGAATGGGGTCTGGAACATGTGCGTTCATCATCGTACTATCCAAGGAGTAATGGAATGGCGGAGAGATACGTCCAAATAGTAAAAGGAATTATGAAAAAGTGCAGTATCGATGGTAGGGATAAGGAAATGGCCGTGCTAGAATATAATAATACGCCGATTGATGATGGCATAGGATCGCCAAATGAAATATTGTTCGGTAGAAGGGTAAATGGAATATTGCCTAACTTCGTAAAGGAAAGAGGAAGAGAAGATAGGTACGAAAACATTAGGAACAATTTAAGGATTAAACAGGAAGCATACAAGGGATACTACGATAGGGGGACCAAACATTTGGGGCAATTTGAGGTTGGAGACAAGGTAAGAATAAGGGACACTAGTGGTGGCACATATAACAAAACGGGTACCGTAATTAAAAGATGCGGTTTAAGATCATATGATATTAGATTAAAAACCGGAAGAATAATAAATCGAAATCGATATCACATGATCACGGACGTTAGTATGAATGAATCGAATGTTGGGGGAAATAGTTGTGGTCTGTTAAGGTACAATGATGATATAGAATATGCATGTGAACAAAATGTTAATAATTATAAGGATAACAACCGCTATAATGATGGCATTAATAATCTAGATATCAATAATGATAACAACAATGAAGATAATTACCTTAATAACAATAACAATAACGATCATAACTTATATGGCAATATAAATGCTAATGTCAATGAAAATACAAGAACAAGGTCAGGTAGGGAAATAAAGAAACCAAAATATTTGGAAGATTATGTTTAAGTGGTCATATTTAATTTATATTCAGTTTATATTTAGTTTATATTTGGATTCAAAGAATGAATTTTATTTATGTATTCATATTTTTGTTTATAATTATTCCTACGACCTGAACTGAATTTGAGGGTAGATTAATATATTAGTGATAAGTTATTTAAGGAAAAGACCAAGTTTATAAAAGAAAGGGGATGTCACAAATGTGTAAATGTCGTGAGTGGAATACATCCACCACGCCATAATAAATGAATGACATATGATAAATAAATATATCGATGTAATAAAAAGAATATAACTAGGTTAAGTAGTTTATAGATAACCGTGGCACGGAGCCGAATAAATTGAATGTTATGGAAAAAGAAAAGTGTTTTAAAAACCAAGAAAACCCCAACCAATCCTAAAGGGAAAAATCATAAAAATACATCCACCCTCTGGATGTTTTTCAATCATTTTTACAGCTTCTAATGCCTGTAATGCTTTACGTGCAGCACCATCGGCTGCCCGACAAAAATGTGATGGATGTACTCCATTTCGTTTACGTCCACCATAGATTTTTGTTATTGAACCGACGCCAACCGGACTACGATGATATAAATGACGTAAAATTGATGCACAACGAATATAAAACCAATCTGGATCGTCTGGTGCCAATTCCTTAAATTTTGCACTTTTAATAATATCCATTTGTTCTGGAACCTTTAATTTACCGGATCTGGAAATAGTTGAATTTAAAAAAAATTAATATAATTCTCCGAAATCAATGAAATACACGTATTTCTACATTGAGGTTAGGTTCATAAAAAAAAAACAAAAATGTACATACTTTTTTAAAAATTCTCCTACAGCCTTAACAACGGAAGCTTGATCAACATCTTTTACTGTGACACCCATCTAAATTAAATAGACAATTAATTAATAAACAAAAAAAAAACAAGATATCAAATAAAAATGTATCCAAAAATTAAACACATGTTATAAACAAGCAAGTAAAAATTTGGGCGAGTGAATTATGTTCAGTATAGTATTATGTTCAACAAAAATTAATCGTATAATTTCGGTACACAAATAAATATTATAATTTTAAGTGATACTAACATTTTAATTAATTATTTATTTATTAATTATTATTTATAATTTTAATTATTATTGATACAATTAAAAGAAAATTATTAAAAAAAAAAAGAAAAAGATTAATTTAATACCTTGACGTTTCAATCGTGGTAAAGACGATCGGAAAAAGAAAGAAAGAAAAAAATTCAATTTGTTCACTCACACACAACGCTTAAAAATTCAAACGTTTTTGGCTTACATTTAACTTTTGGCAAAATGCAAAAAAATAAATTAACTTTTTATGGCAAAAATAATTCCATGAAGGTATGACGGACGATTGGAGCAATATTGGGCTAAATTATTTGAATTTAATATTATCAGTAATTATTTCTTTATGCTTTTGGTTGTTTGAAAATATCTAAAAAAAAAAACAATTAAAATGTAATTCTAAACTATATTAAAACTTTAATTCCGTGTTAAATGAAGTTTAGGAACGATAAACATCGGAACGGTTACGCCACTGAACATTGTTTTGTTTGAAAGATACCGTAATGGTTTGTTGGGTTTGCATTAAAATAAAAAATAAATCTGTTTTTTTTTTTCAGTTTTAATTTTAATGTTTATTTTTGAATTAAATATTTTATTTTAACAATTAATAATTAAATAATTAAATGTATATAATAAATGCAATATTTATAATAATCAAAATAATAATATGGAAATAAAATGTGATCAATTAAAGTGTATGTGCCGTACATGTTTAAAATTAATAAATAATGCACTGAATTCGTCCCCACCAATATTCGATAATAATACTACAATTATTTATGAGAATTTAACATCAATTTTTAATTATATTAATGTTAATTCAATGCAAATACAAATAATTGAAATGATGTTAAATTGTTCAAATGTACAAGTAATTTATATTTGGTTTTTATTAATATTTTTAAAATTTTAAATTTTTAAAAACAAAATACATAACCTAAAATTGTTTTATTTTTTTTATAGATTTTAAAAAATGATATCTTGCCAAAACAAATTTGTTCTGAATGCTTACAAAAATTACAATTTACCTATGAATTTCGTAAACAAATTGAAAATTCTGATGTTATTTTAAAATCAATGTTAATAGAACAACAATCGTCGTCGTCGTCATCAATAATACCTGAACCTCCAACAACACCATCAACATTACTAATAAATGAGATACAGGAATATAATTCCATTTTATCATCATCGTTTGATAACCATCATAATTACTGTAATTCAATGAATACTACAAATTATGATATGAATTTAATTAATAATAATAATAATACATTTAATGAAAATACAATGTATTTATCACACTTGAACAATACTCATCATAGTAATAATAATAGTTCAACAGTAAGACAAATTGAAAATAATATAATACTGCCAATGGAAACTCATCCCAATTCAAATATTGAAATGCCATTTATAACAACCGAAGAAATTAATAATATTATAATACAACACAATGCCGAAACACAACATAATCCACGAATGGTAATCGATAATCCAATTGAAATGCTTTATGAAAATCAAGAAAATCACTATATTTCCGTACAACCAACGACGCATTCAATGATGACTAAAATAGCAACAAATAGCAACAATAATAATAATAATAATGATTTATTTTTGTTATCTGCTACTTCTTTGAATGTAAATAATGGCATAACCGAATTACCATGGCATCCAATGGATAACAATAATGAATCAAATACACAACAATGGAATACAATACAATCGTCGTCAACAGCGACTTTAATAAGCGATCAAGCGATAAATATTCAAACAATCAAATTTGCACAATTTGATTGCGTTGTATGTAAAAAGAATTTTCCTAATGATATTTTATTACAACGGCATTTACACACAAAACATTATGTGAGAACAAATGAAAATGTTTATAAACCATATAAATGTGATATTTGTGATAAAGTTTATTCATCGTATACAAATTTATCACGGCACAGGGTAACACATTCATCAATTAAACCATTTACATGTGAATTGTGTGAACGGGGTTTTAATAAGAAACATTCGTTAATAAGCCATATGGCGGTACACACGGGATTACGAAAATATTCATGTACTGTATGCGAACGAAAATTTACCTCACGTAATATTTTACATCAACATAAAAGAATTCATTCACAGATCCGTTCACATGTTTGTAATGTTTGTGATAAAGGATTTCATACATCTAATGGTAAAATCGATGATTCCCTCCATAATTTATACAATAATTGAATTTAAATGATTTTTTTTAATTAAATAGATTTACGTATACATTATCGCACGCATACTGGCGAACGTCCATTTTTATGTAATGTATGCGGTCGGGGATTTGCCAGGGTTACCCATTTGAACACTCATTTTCGTAAGTTTTTTTCCTTTCTTTTTTTTTTTTTGGGTAATTCCGAACATCGCTATTTCTATTTATTATATCAAATAATGTAATTGGATAATAGGAATACACTCGGGTGTAAAACCATTTGCTTGTGATACGTGCGATAAGGCATTCACTCAATCAAGTGATTTAAAAGCTCATATTCGTACGCATACCGGTGAAAAACCATATACTTGTCATATATGTGATAAAAGGTAATTAGAAAAATAAATTAATTTGTTGATGAGGGCGTAATATATTTTTTTTTATTATAGATTTAATCAATCCAGTGGATTATCATCACATTTAAAATCACACACTGGGATACGTAAATATACATGCGGAACTTGTCTTACATCATTTACCCAATCCGGTAGTCTTATACGACATTTAAAATTATCATGTAGATCTAAATAATAATAATAATAATAATAATAATAGAGATATATTTATTATGGTTTTTATAAAAATATTTATTAAACAATTAAAAAAAAAAACAAAAAAACAACAACAAAATTGTTAAAAACTCGAAAAATTCCGTTCAATACTTTCTCGTTTAATTCGTTTCGGTACCTTAGCCGCTCTTAAATATGGATTATCAATGGTTGGACTATTATTTAACGTTGTTGTACTATCCGGTTGAACTTCATCTTCTGTTTTCATATCCATTTCCTGTTTTTCCGTTTTTATTTCATCATTGTCTTCATCTTCTTCTTCATCTACAAAACAAGAAAAAAAAATTTGAATGTCTCAATAATATTTTAATTATTTTATTGTTTGTATGCACCTTTTGTTGGCGCATCCTCTGTACGATTTGCCACTTGATAATGATATTCCAATTCTTCAAAATCAAATACTTGATCGGTTGGATTTAGTGCCTCGAGGTATGATGGAAATATTGGTTTACATGCAATCACTATATATATATATTAAGATTGTGATTAAAAATAAAAGAACTTAATACGGTATTATTATAATAGAGAAATAAAAAATAAAAACATACACGGAAACATTTGATTATCTTCGGCATCAAATAGACTAATTGTATCACTAGTTTTTGCCAAAAATTTTGTTAATGCTTTTTCAATTTCACGTTTTTGTACGGCCGCTTTTTCTCGTATAGCCTCATATTCTGTTACTGGTTGTTTATGGGTCTGTGTAAAATACATTCATGTTAATTAAATTAATTGTTGTTCAATTTAAATATATATATATATGTATATAAGCAATATTATAAATATTCTAACCGGTGTTCGTATATACGCATGGGGATCTGGTAATGGTGGTAAATGATTTGGTATATGTGATGGATGTGGAATTTTAATGCCAGCCTGTAAAAGACTCGCTTGTTTTTGGGCACCGATTTGTTGTGGCATCGGAACAATATGTCGATTTTCACGTTTTGCAAATTCCTCCAAACCATTTAAACTAATACCCATATTGATTAATGCCATAATAACATCACCGATAACCGGTTGTGTACGACCAGCTAATTCACAGTAATTACGTGATGATTGACCAATTTCAAATAATACTTTTGAAAATAATCCAACAAAGAAAATATATATAATATACAAAATCTTAAACAAAAAATATAACTTGTACCACTTGTACTTACAACTTTGTGTCATTTCCACCATTGTTTCAATACATTGTTTATCAATGCGTTCGATGCCCTTTTCCAATAATAAATTTGATATTGCCACTTTTAATACATATCGTCTGGGATTTGTTCCCACATTCGTTTGATTATTATCTACAACACTAGATTTATCCATTTTTTTGTATTATACATTAGTTTAATAAACGCTTGAATTGTTTTGATTTTGTTTACTATATGAAACATACAAATAAAAATCAAATTTTTTGTTGTTTCTTTTTTATGGCTGTTGTTTTTTTTTGACATATGTAATTTTTACTGTATTAGCGGCTGAGTGGAAATATAAAATTACGTAAATTTATTCCATGGAAGTATAATATACGACATTCTGGGTGTTTCCCCCGCACTTTACCCTATATTTTCCATAATTCATTTTTTTTTATTTAGATTTTTGGAGATAATAATAATGATATTAATTTTGTTCTAAAAAAAAATTTATTTTAATAAATAAACGTGAAAAAAAACAGTTTTAATTAAAACTAAATTTGTTTTTGCAATTGAATTAAAAAAATTAAATTATTAAATTCATTGTGCAATTATTTACTGTGATACTTTTTACAATAATAAGTATTAAAATGTTTTCATACATTGGTGATCTTATTTTTCTTTCAGTGAATTTATTACGAAAGGTTTTGTATTGTGATTTAACCTATTGAATGTATAAATTAATAAAGATTACGATTATGTAGTGATATTTAATTATGTGTTTTGGAAAGTTTATTAAAAAGTAAATAAAAATATTTTTTTTATCCAAAAAAAAAAAATTCGTTTTTGATTGTAAAATTTTTTTTTTGATAATTTTTTTTATAAAAATACAGTACAGGTACAGAACAGGTCGTTCGTAAAATAACCACGGTAAAGTTTAACACAGGAGGGCGTTCGTTAATTTCACAAGGCCACAACGCTATTTAAAGAATTCTACCCTGTTTCCCCTCCAATTGCGTTTCCATATATTATACTTCCATGGCTGATTCACACATTAGGAACGAAACCCCGGCGACCAGTGGAAATTTAAAGAAAACCCCTTGCGATGATTCACGCATGAGGGGATTTCGTGAAAACGTTTTTTTGTATGCAGTTGTTTTGTTATCGATGATTTTTATCAACAAAAACAATTTTATTTATTTAAAAAAAAATGAATAATTTGAATGTGTTAGTGAGATGAGGTGTAAAAAGTTTAAGTTAATTAAACTCTTTATCCAGCACAGGGAAAATACATTCAGGAAAATTTGTTGTTGTATTTTACAAGTAAGAATAAAAACTCACACCCCTCATCCCTCATGTGTGAACTAGCCATACCAGCCTACAGATTTTTTGGTGCCGGTACAACGTGTGATCTGGTAGGGAAAATTTATCTGAGATAACTTTTTTTTTGTGAATTTTAAGAGAAAAAGGGAAAATTAGTTCTAATCGAATGCTAAAACTAATAAATAATAAAATAAAATATTTAAAATTCTTTGTTAATTACAAATAGTGTTTAGGACAATGTACAAAAACACTAATTTAATTAATCAGAATATTAAAAATATATATATGTTTTATATGTTTAAATAATTTATTAAAAATAAACATAATATTAACAAAATAAAACAACGTTTCGGTATATCAATAATACCATCTTCAGGTTTCTGTTTTAAAAAATAGAATTAAACAAACATAAATTCAATATTGGATAACAAATAATTCATTACATGATTTCACATGTCCTTAGGTCATATCGATGATTCTCAATTCTTTTTTCGAGGTATTGTTTTGTTTGTCCAACATAACATTGGTCACATGTTGATCCCACATTGCCATCGCCCATGCATGGTATTTTATATACAACATTAGTTTTCTTCTGAAGACTGATTTTATCTTTGGTTTTTGTAAAGACATTACGGAGGCAATTATCACTTCTATATGACACACGCACATTTGGATTCTGAGTTTTAATTATCTTGGTAATCCGTTCAGATATCCCTTGGACGTATGTCATACTGGTGTAAGGTGTGGATATGATGTTATTTGTGTTGTGTTCTTTTATTAAAGTGTTGTGAGATCGTATTTTGTGTCTTTCTGTGTGTATTACTTTGTTAATGATGTGTTTAGGGTAATTGTTCAGTGATAGTAAGCGTCTGATTTCTATTATGTTTTTATTATGAAATTTATTGGAGCTAATGGTTAGAATTCTTTTTACTAAGTTATGAGCAGTGTTTAATTTTTGATGGTGACTTGTGTAGAAATTTAATAGCCTGTCTGATGTAATGTTCTTCTTGTACCAATCTGTGTCTATTTTATTTTGTTTGTTTCTGATTAATAGCATATCTAAATAAGGTATTCTATTATCAGATTCAACCTCAAAAGTAAATTGGATCCTGTTATGGTATTCATTTAGTGTGGTTAGTGTATGTGTGATGCTATTGGCAGGTACAATCGCTAAAAAATCATCTACATATTTCACAAATATTTTAGGGGTGTAGTCTAATTTCTTAATTGCATCTGTCAATAGATCATTTGTTATTATTAATGCGATAATAGACGATAATGGGTTACCCATAGGCATACCAAATATCTGTTTATAGTAGGTGTTGTTATAAACTAGATAATTGGCATCGTTTAGACAAAATTCCAGCATCTCTAAAAATAAATGTTTGAGAATCATCGATATGACCTAAGGACGGTACATGTGAAATCAGCTGCAAAAACCGCTCTGGTCGACCATTTCCTCTCTTTGGGTCATTATCCTGATTTTCAAAAAACTCAAGTGTTATCCACACAACCCCATTATGGGAAAAGATTAACAACAGAATGCTTACACATTCGCACGGAAAACACCTACAATAAAAAACAAGACACTTATAATTTGTCACCAAGCTTTTGTGCCACTATAGACGATAATAATCACAACAATAATCATAAAATATACATCAACAAACGACCTTCAAATAATATAATATTAAATAACAATCAAAATTATGTTACACATGTAAATAATAACACTATTCAAAATATAATAAAACGGAACAATAATACAATAACCAATTCAATACCAGCCCAAAAAACAAGAATCATCTAGAGGGCTTATCACCATATAATTTATATAATTAAAATAATACAACAGAATCAGTTTTAATACCTAACGATAAACATATGTTGTTTATATATATATATATATATATATATATTTAATTGTTGAATTTTTAAGAATGAAAGTGTTTAATACTATGTGTTTTATTTATATTT
This sequence comes from Dilophus febrilis, assembly GCA_958336335.1. Classification (NCBI taxonomy): domain Eukaryota; kingdom Metazoa; phylum Arthropoda; class Insecta; order Diptera; family Bibionidae; genus Dilophus; species Dilophus febrilis. Next base: position 11,209,014 of record OY284470.1, on the reverse strand, counting down.
TTAATAATTCATTCAATATTATTTTTAAAAAAGAATTGTTTTAATGTAATATAATATAATTGTAAGTCATTTGCTGTTTTATAACACACAGTTTTAATGCATAGTAAGTTTAATATTTTTCTTTTTATTTGTTAATATGTTTAATGTATTTTTTGTTATCCAATATTGAATTTATGTTTGTTTAATTCTATTTTTTAAAACAGAAACCTGAAGATGGTATTATTGATATACCGAAACGTTGTTTTATTTTGTTAATATTATGTTTATTTTTAATAAATTATTTAAACATATAAAACATATATATATTTTTAATATTCTGATTAATTAAATTAGTGTTTTTGTACATTGTCCTAAACACTATTTGTAATTAACAAAGAATTTTAAATAAACCGATCGCGAAGCTACAAGACTAACACAGATAGATTAAATATATACCGGTCAAACAAAAATCTAAAACATATAAAATAAAATATATTTTTAAAAGGTAAATTCCTTTTTCCTCTTAACATTCACAAAAAAAAAAGTTATCTCAGATAAATTTGCACTACCAGATCACACGTTGTACCAATACCGATTTTTTTTTCTATAAAATCTTTTTTTTAACAAGCAACAAATGGTTGGCTCTGTGGCGCGATTGTTAACAGCGCAGACAGAAATGTGATAATTTTCTGTGGTCGTGGGTTCATATCCCACGTGGATTGAATTTCTTCACAGACCCCCCACCCCTCACAGGCCAACCATTCGTAGCACTAAATAAAAAAATAAAAAAAAACAAAAAAAAATAAAAAAAAAAAAAAAAAAAAAATAAAAAAAAAAAAACAAAAAAAAAAGGATTTATTACTTGCAACAAATAAAAATGCAGTAATAAATTGTAAATAAATAATATAAATTACATATTTTTTTTGTTTAAATAAACAATAAAAAATTTAAATTTATATGATAAATATATACAGGGTGAGTTTTTTATCGTGAGAATCAAAAAATGTTCGGATACAAAATGGTCTTATTTTTTGATGTAGAATAAGAATCCGTGTCCATATGCGTGTCCATATATATATAGGGGTTGCCATTTAAAAAAAGTATGTTTTGCGTCATATCTCCTATGTGACCTTGACTCAAGGTCAAAACACACAACCATCTTATGTCCCCCTAGCCACTGAACAACTTTCGTCTGAAACATTTTTCTTAAAAACGCGTAGTTTCCGAGATATTCCATTGTCTCACGTTAAAAAACTCACCCTGTATATATAATAAAAACAAATTGTGTAAAAAAAATTTAATATATATATAATTTAAAATATTATTATAAAGCGCTAGTGTACATATAAATATAATTAAAATAATATCATATTTTTGTTTTATTTTTTACGATATAATTATTCCAATTTTGCTGGTATTAAAACACAAATAATATTTTTTTCTTTTTCATTTCCCATTTAACAATACCTAAAAAAAAAAAATACATCATTTTTCAAAATTAAATATTTTATACTATATATAGATTTATTTTGATAATTTTTAAACAATCCATGGTGCCGGTACAACGTGTGATCTGGTAGTGGAAATTTATCTGAGATAACTTTTGTTTTTTGTGAATTTTATGAGGAAAAAGGAATTTTTCAATGGGACATGTAATACCGCTATTTACACATCCATCGGGATTTTTTAATGGAAAACGGTTACGGTACATCTAATATAATACCATGAATCACTGTATTTACCGCTGAACATGAATCACTTTCAACCATAAAATCAAAACACCTATTAATTGGTGTTCTTTTTTCAATATTATGACGTCATAATGCTTAACATGAAATAATGATTTACATTGCTGTAGCAATTAACGAACGCCCTCCTGTGTTAAATATAAACCAACACATTTGAAACAATTTCACAAGGCCACAAACGCTATTTAAAGAATTCTACCGTGTTTCCCCTCCAATTGCGTTTCCATATATTATACTTCCATGGCTGATTCACACATTAGGAACGAAACCCCGGCGACCAGTGAACATTTAAAGAAAGAACCCCTTGAGATGATTCACACATGAGGGGATTTCGTGCGAATGTTTTTTTGTATGCAGTTGTTTTGTTATCGATGATTGTAATCTACAAAAACAATTTTATTTATTTAAAAAGAAAAAAATGATTAATTTGAATGTGTTTGGGAGATGAGGTGTAAAAAGTTAAAGTTAATTTAACTTTTTATCCAGCACGGGGAAAATACGTTCAGAAAAATGTGTTGTTGTATTTTACATGTAAAAATAAAAACTCACATCCCCTCACCCCTCATGTGTGAACCACCCATACCGGTGGTGGTGGTGGTGGTGCCGGTACAACGTATGATCTGGTAGGGAAAATTTATCTGAGATAACTTTTTTTTTGTGAATTTTAAGAGAAAAGGGGAAAATTAGTTCTAATCGAATGCTAAGTGTAAGTTTCCACCTCGTTGTTTTTTTTCAAATGCCCTACCAGATCACACGTTGTACCAGTACCGATTTTTTTTTCTATAAAATCTTTTTTTTAACAACAAGAAATGTGATAATTTTCTGTGGTCGTGGGTTCATATCCTACATGGATTGAATTTCTTCACAGACCCCCTCGCAGGCCAACCATTCATAGCACTAAATCAAAAAAAAAAAACAAAAAAAAAAAAGGATTTATTACTTGCAACAAATAAAAATGCAGTAATAAATTGTAAATAAATAATATAAATTACATATTTTTTTTTTTTTATTAAACAATAAAAAATTTAAATTTATATGATAAATATATATAAAATAAAAACAAATTGTGTAAAAAAAATTTAATATATATATAATTTAAAATATTATTATAAAGCGCTAAATATAATTAAAATAATATCATATTTTTGTTTTATTTTTTACGATATAATTATTCCAATTTTGCTGGTATTAAAACACAAATGATATTTTCTTCTTTTTCATTTTTAAGTTCCCATTTAACAATAACATTAACCTAAAAAAAAAAAATACATCATGTTTCAAAATTAAATATTTTATAGTATATATAGATTTATTTTGATAATTTTTAAACAAACAATCCATCATCTCACCTTTGGATAATTTTTTAATACCGGTAATGTGGCAAAATATTTATAAGATTGTCCTTTTTCAATGGGACATGTAATACCGCTATTTACACATCCATCGGGATTTTTTAATGGAAACGGTAATGGTACATCTAATATAATACCATGAACGACTGTATTTACCGCTGAACATGAATCACTTTCAACTATATATATATATATATATATATAAATTAAATTGTAAATAATGAAAATAATCACATAAAGATAACAATACAAAAAAATAAAAAAAATTATATATACCTAAATCAAAATCAATTGAAATTGTTGCATTTGATCCTCTCTTTAAAATACAATTTTTTTGAGTTTTTTCACATCCGGCAACATCAACACCTGTAAATTTACCAATTTTTGATCCTGCGCGGCGTCGTATACGTAAGTTAAAAAAAAAATTTATTGATTAATTATTTTGTACTGTGCGTTATAAAATGGTATATCTATAAGTTCTGTGATTCTGTTATATATGCGAATGATATGACAAATTATTTTTAACATAATAAGAAAATATAATAGAATTTCCGGTTAAAGGTATAATCTGTATAATAATTTATTTCCTGAATTTTTATTTTTTGGCAATACACCGCGACATAATTTTTTCACCGCATGCATAATAATAATAATAATAATACAAACAATTCGTGACACATAAAAAAATGTTTGTTTTTGTTATAATAATATATATTTTAATTTATTATTGTTAAAATAAAAAACAAATAAATATATAATTTGCAAACTCATCAATGCATTATTTATATTTAAAAAAATAACAAAAATTGGATTTATATGTTATATATATTATAAAATATACATAATGGGTTTTTATTGTATAACCGTATAACGTAATCGTAATGACGCGAAGCGTGAGGGAATATAATGGATATATAGGAGATAGAGATTATATATTGAAATGGAAGGTTAGATTATTATAGTATGGGATAGGATGAAGTGGACATAGGATGAACAACTATAAGAGGGAAGAGGCATTAGGTGAGGCATAAAGTGCAAGTTTATTCGAACGCGTTGCAGGACCAGGCCTCTAAGGGGATGAAAAATAATCATCGGTTCGGTTACGTGCATTTCGTTTCGTAATTTTGTTAACAAAATTTTATTATCGTTTGGTTTATCGGATAAATATAGACAGATGATACATTATCAATTAGAAGTCAAATTTATAGATATATAAAAAAAATGCAGTGCAAGGAATAAATGTTTTATTGTGTTAATCACGAAATATACATACAAAAATTTTTTTTTTTAATTATATATATTTATATAATAATCATGTAAAGGTCGCGTACAAAAAATATATATATATTAATATATATGATTATTATATTAACGACACCAGTTTAATGATAAATATAAAAAAAAAATTTATGCATTTTTCATATACTATCAAAAATTATTGGGTTTGTTATCGCAAATGCCTTTTTTTATCATATATATTATTTATATATATATAAATATAAATATAATATAATTATAAGGGTCAAAATATGCATCCAATCCACATATATGTATATATATATATATTAGTAAATTGATAAATATAATTATAGAGAATTATAAGAATTTTTATGACGTTTAATCATCGTCTATATATAGGATTAATGGGTTTCCATTTATTTAATACAATCGACTATTGACTGGAATGATAAGGCACGATCGCACTATATTATGGGGGGTTGGTTCTCTTTCAATTCATATTTGATTATTTTTTTCTAAACATTTTGCTATATTATCACAAAAATAAATAAATATAGAATTGTTGAAGGTTAATATAATTAGAAATACACATTTTTCGGTTCGATTATTGTGATGTTAGTTTTTTTGTTATATTTATATTATAAAATCATATCAGTTGTAATTGAAAACAAATTTTTAATCATAAATATAATAATTCTGCTACTACTCTGTCTCATACAAATAAATAAAGCACATTATAATTATATATATATTTATTTATTTATTAATTGAATATATAATATTATAAAGGAAAAGTGATGATATTTATATCTATACTGTATGTTGCCCGTTTGAACCCCGGTCTCATCTTTATATTTGTAATTTAATCATAAATATATATTTATAACAAAAGAATAACTCACTGTTTACAATTTATATATACTACTCTAACCATGTATAATATCGGAAACCTCTGCTATTTTATCCTGCTATTTTGTGATGCTGAGAAAGGACTTTAAACAATAATTTTTTAATCCTATACTAATTTTATTTCATAAAACAATGATTTTTGTTAAATAATTACGGAGACAGAAATAAAAATAAACTTTTTAATTCAATTATAGTTATGGAATTTGAATATGACCCGATATTATACTGGTTAGAGTAGTTTATATATAAATAAATTATTATTTTATTATTAAATTGATTTAATTAAAAATAATTATGAAATGTAAATCGCATAAATATATATATATATTTCGATCGTTTATGTTTCAGAGAGTATTTCGTGTCGTCCAATTATATTTATATATATGTTATTTATTTAAAATGTAATTGGAGATATAAATAATGGTTAAAATCAAATAAATGGAGTGAATTTAATTAATTTATAAATTAACTATATAGAGTTACATACCACAATCTGAAAAATCAGCTGCATATATTTCTGTAATAATAAGTGATGTTACACTAAAAATAACAATAAATATGTAAAATAACTTATTCATTTTCTAGTTTTTTCTACTTTTTTTTCCACTTATAAACACTTAATTTGTAAATAATTTGTTTAAAATTGATTATTTTTGAAATATTTTTTTATAGGTTTTATAATAATGCGAACGGAATGAATGATCAAGTGAAACTGTAAGTAAGTTGTACAGAAGAATGACTAAAAAAATAAATAATATTAAATTGTTAATATCAGCAAATTTTTAAATTATAAAAATAATAATACAATAAACCAACACACACACACTCACTACACCAATTCCTTTCCTATATGCGTATTCATATTTTGTGCAAATGATTTGTGTAAATTTTTTATTGTAGTTTTATCCAATAAATATTTGTTTATTATTATTGCATAAATGTAGGTGAAATTACGAAGTTAAAAAAAAACATCGCCATATTTGTTTTTAATATATATATGTATTATTGAGCAAATCGCCATTCGCCATAAATGTCAAATCTTTTATGTTGTTGTTGTTGGTTTTTTACGAACACGAATTGCTACGTGGATTTCAATTTTATGTACATATATAAAAAAAAACAAATCCATATAAATTTCTTTCAATACAATTTTTCATTTTGTGGGTACCCATTTTTTGAATACGTTGTTCTAATTTCAAAGTGAATATTTTATATATTTTTTTGCAATTAATTTTGAATCGATATATATATATATATATATATATAAATATATACAAATAATTAAGGTAAATATAATTAAATCTATAACTTAAATCTATTTTTATATTCATTTCTTTTTAATTTTATTTGTTATTTGTTTTCCAAAAACTGTATAGTTTTTTTTTTCTACGCAGTATATAAAAAACAAACGAAACAAAAAAAAATGGATCAAGTTGTAAAATTCTGTGAACCTGGACGCTTATTCGCAAAAGATTCAATTCGATTAATTAAACGGTGCACAAAACCAGATCGTCGAGAATTTCAAAAGATTGCTATTGCAACAGCAATTGGATTTTGTATAATGGGATTTATTGGATTTTTTGTTAAATTAATTCACATTCCAATTAATAATATTATTGTTGGATCATAAAAATATCAAATATCAATAAAAAAATCAAAAATCATAAATTTGTGCAATATCAAACAGCACAATATAAATTTCATCCTTTTCTTTTATAAATTAATTACATTCATCCTTTTCATTATTATTATTATTATTTTCTTTTTAAGATAAATTCAAAAATTATTTTTCATCATTATTTTTTTTTTGTATTGTGTGTGTGTTTTCATGGTTTTTAATTTAAAAGATAGAAAAAGAAAAAAAAAAATTGTAATACATAATTTAATTTTCACATTTCAATAATAATAAATAATATATTATATTATAATTTCATTTGGTATTTTTATAATTTATTAATAATAATGGGGTAAAAAAACGTGATGTCCGTGATCTCATAAGTGGGGCACCGTAAATTTTAATTGTTTTCACAGGTGTTATTATACAAACTGGGATTAATTATCATGAACAACAAAAAAAAATGTGGAATAACCCAAAGTTCTTAATTATTATTTTCTTTTAATTTGTATTATAAATAAATATAATGGGAAATAAATAAATTATAGATGAATTATCAAAACAAGAATTGATAAATTCCATAAATAAAACCCATACAAATGAGATAAAAGGTTGTAAAATTAAATTTTGTGGTAGTATTCAGAATACGTATAAAAGTTATTCTTTGAATACCACCACCAAAATATTTGCTTTTACATTTCGAAATGTCAAAATAGTTTATTTTTCATATTTTTTTTTCTTTTTTCCTCGCAATGTCAAAAAGTGTTTTCCTCGCATGTAAAATAATTAAAAAATCATTCATAAAAAAAATTTCTATTCCATTCCTACGTGCATTTGCCTGATCAATCGACAACCGCTGTATTGCCGGGCACTAAATTAAATAAAAAAAAAAAATTAAAATTTTTGATAAATATTATATCAAATCATTAATTTATAATATATGCATGTTTGCATATTTATCATACAATTGAAATTAAAATATTAATAAATGACTACACTTTCATAATTAAGTGGAAAAAAGTTATAATAATAGAAAATAAAAGAAGAAAATCGAATAGCAGAAAATTTTTTTTCCAATATGGAGGATACAGCATTGTTGCATATGTCGTCTTCATCATCTACCGTTGGCATGCCTGCAGTTACCGATATGTTGGCGACAAAAGTTCCACCGCCACCATCGGTTAGCGAAAAAACAGACATTTCTGGTAACACACACATTTTTTTTTTCCGATTCAAATTCTTATCCTTGATTGGTGCTTATTCATCAATTATTTTGAAAAACTTTATGGACATGTCCAATATTTTTTGTAGGTAAGAAAAAAGAATCATCAAAACGAACGCGTCATTCCCGATCGATATCAAAATCCAAATCGCCGAGTCGAAATCGTAGACGTAGATCATACACTAGAAGTAGCAGTCGTAGTCCAAGTCGTGGTCGTGGTTTTAGCCCAGGTCGACGTAAACGGAGGTATATACCATTTTTTTTTGTTTATTTTCTATCCAATTATATTTTGCCATAAATGTTTAGTTACACTTCCACTCCCACCCCTGTTTCATATGCGTACTTATTCATTTTTAATTTAAATCATATGCATTTTGCTTAACGATTCTTGTATGTAAAATATTTACTTATATCTTCATATATAAGTGTTTGTGTGTAGATGTTGTTAATCGTTGCCGTAACCACGGTACAGCCAAGTCTCTTTATACACCAGTAAAATCTCTATACTATGATGTTTGTATACAAAAATCTCTATATAATAAATGAATAAATAATATATTTCTGTTTGTGTGTGTGTGTGTGTGTGTGTGTGTGTGTGATAGGTACGAGGACAGAGATCCAAGATTACGAAGTGGTAGACGAGGTGGCGGTCGTGGTCGATCACCACCGCGTGGTATTGGACGTGATCGTAGAGATCGAAGTTTTTCCAGAGACAGTCCTCCACTCGGACGTCATTTTCATTCGAACAGAAGAAGCCGTTCGTTAAGCCGAGGTCGACAACATTGGTCACCATTGAAAAAAGGACCAATATCACCGCCGATGCCACAACCACCACAACCGCCAGTTATCCATCCAAATGTATATGGTATGAGTCAACCACCACCCGCACCACCACCACCACACATTTACAATGATGCTTATAATTACGCTGGTCCAATGCAATATGGTCAAGGAATGCCGCCAAATGTTCAATATTCACCGTATGAATATTCAATGCAAGTTGGTCCACCGCAACAACAGCAACAACAACAACAACAACCGCAACAACCTACTTTTGTTAATTATCAACAACCGCCACCAATTCAATTACAACCAATTCCTCCAGGTAAAATACAAAATTATTTCTAATCATATCGCTTACTTTAAGGAGTATGGGCTTATTAGTTTTAGTTTAGTTTTATATTTGGGATCTTTTTATATTTTCAAAGATACAAAGATGCTTTTTGGCTTTTTGAATACAAAGATGCTTTTTGGCGTTAACCTACGTTAACATTGTCATTAAATACAAAAAACAATTCATTATTCAAATGCAAATTAATCATGACAATTTATTTATAATTTTCTTTTTATTTAGGTGATGATTTTTCAAATACTTCTTGGAATTTACAACAAAATCAAATGGTACCACCACCACCAATAATTCGACCACAAGATATGGCATCAATTCCAATGCAAATGATGCAGCAACAACAACAACAACAACAACAACAACAGCAGCAGCAGCAGCAGCAACAACAACAACAGCAGCAACAACCACCACAGGAATCAGAAGAGGATATTAAAAAACGTAATGGTATGTACAAAATTTAAAACAAATAAAACAAATTTTTTTTGTTGTATCCCAAATAAAAAAAAACCCCCCCCAACAAATTTCATAAAATATAGACAATTTTTTTTTAATTTTTATATTACATGATGCTAAAAAATAATAAAAAAAAAAAAAGAAAAAATACTATATTTAAATCATAGAACGATGTTATATGTGCGATTTTATTGTAATATCATACACTAAGTTTATTGTGATCATTTATTTGTACTTTTAATAATGAAAAATACGATAGAATATTACCAGGCAGGAATATCAAATAGTAACGGTTGGATGGTAAGCGTTTTCACCCAAAACAAAACAGCGTATTTTTATTATTGTGAAAATTTAGACCGCCAAAACAAAACAAAAATCGTACAACACCACAATTATCATCATTACCACTATATATATATATATAATATGTATTTTACTATATATTGATAATCGATCGATAAACATTAATTTCTTTATTTTAAATTTTTATTATTTTTCGGTTTGATTTGTTGTCGCCTGTAGCTGCAATTGCATTAGAGAAAAAAAATCAACGAGCCACTTTACGAAGGCAACGTGAAGATTATAAAAAACGTTTATCGGCTTTAAATAGAGAATTGAAAATATTAAAAGCACAACGTGATGATTTAGTAACTGATGAACCGCCAAGTCCAACAACTAAAGGATTTTTAAAAGAAAACGATCGATTACAGGTAATGCAATGCCAATTGATGAAATTTACAATTAATATAATAATATTTAAAAAAAAAAAAAATTTCATTACAAATCGTATATTTGTATAATTATTTTTCTATATATAATAAGACATTATTTATTTATTTTTTCCGCCCTGAAATATCACTAAAAATAAAACAAAAACAAGTTTGTGAACAATTTTCATTGTCGATCCACATATAATTAAAGAAAAAGCCAAACATTTTTTTTTTCATCCAAAATTCTCAAACATTTTATCGCAGCATCATTTATTTATTGTAGTGTGAATTTTTATAATAATAATAATAAAGAATCTCTCAACAAATGGAGTGCACACAAATCGTCGCAATTTGATAAACTCCCTTTGATTGATAACATATCAATTTTGTGGAAGCTTCACATCCGATACTGTACGATTGTCGTCGTCGTCGTCGTCATTGTTTTATTAAATATATAAAATAGTTTTTAAGTTTTGTGTAACAAAAAAAAAATTGATGTTCACTTAACATTAAAATTTATAAAAGCAAAATTTTTTTATTGCAATAACTTAATAATATTTTATTAATTAATTTTCATTGTTGTTGAAAATTTTAATGTTGTTTTTTTTTTTTTCAAAATAATGAAATTGATTATAAATTGCTAATAACTTCTAATGTTGAGTTTACACAAAATAGAAATAAGTAAAAATATTTGTAAACAAAAAACAAAACAAACAAACATAAAAGGAAAGGAAGTACTTTTTGTGGCGGCGACAAAAATAAAGAAGGGCAATTCCTCTGGACCAAAACCAAAATGAATAGTATTGGTAACAGCACATACGCATTGAATTGAATTTAGCCGTTTCATTTTATGATTCTGTATTTGGGATTTTGAATGAATCCATAAATTCAAATAAAATTAATAAAAAATTAAAATATTTACATTTATTAAAAAAAAAAAAAAAATGCAGCCGATTTAATACGCAAACAGTAAAATGTTTAACAATATGTTGTTAAATAATTATGTAAGGGGTTATTCAGACTGTAATAATTTTTCGAAAGCAAGTTGTTTTTTTGTAACTTAAAAATAATTATATAATAATTGTATTATATTGTTTTTTTTTTCCAAATTTTGAGCAGCATAAAAAATTATTTTAAAATTAAATTCTTTTTTTTTTTATATTTGTTGGAAAAAAAATTAGTCTCAAATTGAAAATAAAATCAGCACCATTGATAATGTTATTGATATGTTAACGGGTATTATTGGAAATGATAAATCACCATCACCACCGCCAATGTTACAACCACCGCCAACACCACCATCAATGTTGTTAACCACCGGAAATAGTAACAGTGGTGGCTCGGCAACCGTTGGTCAAACTCTATCAAACAAAAATATCAAGAATAACGCTAATAAAGGATCACCATCAACAATAACAGCATCCTCGTCATCATCCGTGTCAACGACGACGGCAACTACACCAGCAACTACTTCAACATCTAGGAAACCAAAAAAGAAAACGGCACCCAAATCGGATGAAGATGATGATGATCATGATCATGATGATCGTGATGATGATGATGATGATGACGAAAACGATCGTCGTGATCGTAATGATAACCATCGTGATGATAGTTCTTCGCCAGAAAGGTTAAAATCCAAGGCAATGGAAAGTATTAAGAAAAAAAGTGAAGGTGATCGAAAAAGGGCAGATACTAATAATAAAAAAGAAAAGAAATTTCAAGAGAATTCATCATCAAATAATGATAATAAAATGTCTACAGAAAAGTAAGTCGAATAACAATTTTTTTTTCAATTACGGAATTTATAATAATTTTTTTTTTGATACCTTCCCTCCCTTCCATCCCACTCACACATAGAGTGCAAATAAAAAAAGAGCTTGCACAACAAATCAATTATGTACATTATGATCCGGAAATGCATTGGTGTAAAATATGTGATGTATTTCCAAAAACGGCTAAAGATTTTCTAACACATTTGCATGTAAAAGAACATCAAAATAATCAAAAATCATTTGAATCACCGTGGCATGAAAAACCATTTAAAGATGTAAGTATTTCAATACTAAGTCGTAAACAAATGATTATAAAAAAAAGAATATATTCAATAACATTTTTTTTTTTTTATTTGTTCAAAGGAAATGCCAAATTATCCGGGAGCCCAAACAAAACGTACACCAATTCGTGGTTTACAATTTTTTGTTCCCTCAACTGGATGGTATTGTAAATTATGTTCCATTTGGATGGGAGATTTACATTGTGCATCATTACATTTAAAATCTCAAACTCATGCCGATAAATATTATGTAAGTTATAATTTATTTATAATCAATTTTGTTAATATTCAGTTACGTTCAGCTAAGATTTTTTTGTATTTTATATCACTGCCCAAAAGTATAATTGTTTTTCACATATTTTAACATTTAAAACAGGATTATTCATTACAAAATCCACATTTTGAAATTGATTGGATGGCCGATAGGCAAAAAGCATATGAAAATGTTCGTGAACAGCCACCAAAAATTGCATCAGTACCATTGAATATTGCATCGTCGACATCATCATTAGCAGCGGCGGCGGCGGCAACAGCATCACCACGGGTACCGATACCTGTACCAGTACCACCACCACCACCATCATTGAGTATATCCTCAAGTATTCTTGATAGTATACCGCTTCAATTACAAATTGGTAATCAAAAATTGAAACATCAACAATCACTACACCAACATCCACCGCCACCGGTAATATCATCACCAGCAGCAGGAGCAGCAGCAGCATCAGCAATACCCTTAATAAATCCCCAACAAATGGGATTGTTTAACACAGAAACTACGGACATGAATAATAGTAATAACGGTAAGGACAATGATAAGAAAAAAAAGAAAAAGAAAAAACACGATGAAAGAAAAGAGAAAAAGAAAAAGAAACGTTCTAAAAAACGTAAACATGAAACGTCATCTAGTTCGTCGTCCAGTGATGACAATTCATCGGATTCGGACTCTGAACAAAAATTGAAAGAAGATACATCGCATTCAATTCGTGTTGCAATGCGTAATTTATTGAAACAAACCAGTGAATTGAAACCATTGACCCATATCGATACAGATACCGGTGGAAAATGGACAGTTGTACAACCCGCTCAACAATCATTAACAAAACCATCAAACCATCAAATGGGCCACCAACAACAACAACAACAACAACAGGTAGGAGTAACAAACGTTGTACAACGACAACATAATACAACAATGTCGGCGACCAAAGTGATGACCGGCACCACATCAACAACGGCCTCGACATCGTCAAACGCAAACGGGCGTAATGATGATTTAATAATATCTCAATGGAATGCACCCGAACCGGTGATAAGCGATAAAGAAAAAAAATTGTTGGAAGAATTAAAGGGACGTCTTAAAAGTCGTACAATTGAAAAAGAGAAAAATGTTGAAGATAATAATGTAAAATTAAAGACACCCAATACGATTGCCGAACCAAATAAAATAAAAGATGATCGTGAAAAGGATAGTACGGTAGGTGGCCGCAGTAGTCAAATGGATAGTAATAGTGGTAGTAGAAGCAGACGCCGTGATCGTAGTCGCGATCGAAGTCGTGATCGTAGTCACAGTCGAAATCGTAGTGATAGACGTGGCGGCGGCGGCGGATGGCGTAGTCGGTCTCGTGGTAGACGTAGTCGTTCGCGTAGTGGCGGTGGCCGTTACGGACGTCGTCGTTCGCGTTCACGTTCACGTGGTCGTCGCATTGAAAAACCAATTGTTCGTTATCCAGAATTTCGTCCAAGGGTACCGGAAAAAGACAAACAAAAAGAAAACGATAAAGATAAGAAGAAACTATTAAAAACCGATGGTAGCGTTGGTGTGGCCGGAAATGGCAGTAATCTAAAAGATCGTAAAAAATCTCCAACTAATAAAAAATCATCAGGAACAAGTTCGTCGTCGTCGACTGCGACCAAAACGGCTGGATCCACTGGTGGTGGTGCAAATAGTTCAAATTCCAGTTCGACAACCGGTACAAGCAATACTGATAATTCCAAATCTAATGTATCGACTACAAAAAAATTACCATTTATTGGCCGAATGCCTGTATTTAAAAAACAAACAAATGGTAAATATTTTTTGTGTCTCACTAAAATGATACGAAATGAATTTATATATTTATTAATAATTATAATATTCTATTCTATTTTATCTAGAAGAAGAACAACAACAGCAGCAGCCCCAACAGCAGCCGCCCCCACAGCAATCACAACCAGCACAATTGGCTGTTACCACCAAAGTGGAAAATCCACCAATATATAATAATCAACAGTACGCTGGTGCATATCCTTACGAAAATATGAGTCATATGATGATGGATGATTATGAAGATTTAATGCCAGATCCTATGCAGTTTATATCATTAATGGGTGCACCGCCTCCGCCACCAATGGTTCCACCACCACCACCGCCACCACCAACCAGAATTGATGAAGAACCAGTTTTACCACCAGGTAACTCTTTTTTTCTCATTTAAATATTCTATATCCTAGAATATATTCTCTTTTTACTATTGTCAATTTCAATTTAAATTTTTATTAATATAAATTCAAGGTATTGATGAAGCCGATGCTGATCTTGTACCAAAACCAATAAGTGATGCACCGTTACCACGTCGTGGACCATTACCACAAGATTTTCAAGATGCATTAAGCATAATATTTCCGGGTGAGAAAAAACCAAATGAATCACCAGACGTAAATGAAGACAAAGATAAAACAACCGATGAACAAAAAACATTAGTTTTGGAAAATGAACAGCAGACAGATGTTCAACAGCAACAACAACAACAACAACAACTGAATAATCAAGAACTATTCTCTGAGCATCAATATCAGGAACATCAACAGCAATTGCAACAACAACAACAACAATCACCAGAACTTGAAGAACTACAACTACAGCAACAACAACAACAACATCAACTCCATCATCACCACCAACAACAAATGATTTTATTACCGGATGAACAACAACAAGTTATTCAACATACTATAGATATGTATGGACAGTATCCAATGGTACCGCCACCGGCAGTACCACCACCAGTGACCATGGATACATCATCATCACTAATGATAAATAATGTTGTTCCACCGTTACCGCCTCCTGATATACCCACACCAGATGATATTGAAGATTTCATAGCAACGGCAATTAAAGATGATCATGCAATAGAATTAGATGATTTAGCGATGTTAGGTATAGATGCTGATGATTTAGCAGCACAGTGTATGTAAAATATCAATTCCATTACGAATTATTATTATTTTTTTTTAATGGTTTTTCTGTAAAACGAAAACAAAAATATTTGAAAATGTTCTCGATGAATAAACAAAGATATAATAATAAGTAATTTTATCATTACATTACTAAAATTACACAACATTTTAATGAATATGTTTTAATTTTTGTATTAAAATTAATTATTGAATTCAAATAAAATAAATAGAACGTAAAGTTCCAAAAATAAAAAAAAAAAAACCCCGAAAATGTTTTATTCATAAAGGTGTTTTCAAATGTTTATTCAAAATATAATTGAAGGGTTTAATTTTAAATCATATTTTTTGAATAAAAAAAAAATCTAAAATTCTATTCAAATGTTTTTTTTTATATTATTTAAACGTCATCTGACATATTTTACAAAATCATCGAAAAGCATGGCGTTGAATGAGTTGAGCATTGCAAAAGTGTGTGAGATATTTTGAATGGATGCGGTAAACCTGTATGCATATACAAAAAATTTTCTTTGGTAAAATTTGTATTGGGGTTAGTGAGTTTGCATGAAATTGCGGTGAGAATTAAAAAAAAAAAAACTTCTTTGGTTTATAATTTTCAATTTTGGAAAAGAAAAAAAAAAAGTTGTGAAGAAAAAGAAACACACATAATAAAAAAAAAAAACGCGTATAATTTTCTTTTTTTCCTATTATTACCTTTGCAAAATTATTTTATAGTTTTTTTTTTATTATTTAATGTAATAAAAGTTTACACAAAGAATAAAAATAAAGATTTATTAGATAATAATTCAGTTATTCATTTAGAGACATTAGAATATTGAAAAATATTACTAAAAGTGCGCGTGTATCTAAATTTTCTGAACAATCTGAAATAGAACAGATATAAAAAAAAAAAAAAAATCAGAACAAAAAATAATTTTTTTTTTCTTATATGCATTTGAACTGTGTGTGGTGGTGTGTTGTATATTTTTTTTTTATATAGTTTTTTTTCTTTTGGATTTTTGGATACGTGAAATGATAATACAAAAAAAAATATGAAAATATCATACGAACAAATACAACAACAACAACAACAATTTCAAAATTATTATTATCAATAGGCAAAAAGAAAAGTTTATAATATCCAATTATTAATCGAACATACGACGACGATAAAGATAATTATTGTTTATTCTGTTCCTGTGCCTTCCATCGGTTCTGTGTTCATCGGTGTTCCTGCTGATTGATTTAATCAAATCATTAAAAAAAAAAAAAAACTCTTCAACGACGACAAAAAAGAAAATTTTTTATTTTTCTTTTTTTTTTGTTCCGATATAGAAAACAGGGTGGGGAAAATCATTTTTTTTCCTTACAAAATAATACGCAAAAAGAAAAAAAGAAAAGAAGAAATAAAAAGAAAAAAGAAGTATAATCTTTAAATGCGGGAAATGTCATTAGTGGTGGTGGTGGCGGTGGTGTAATAATTCTTTTAATTTTTTTTTTTTTTGTTACTGTTGACAGAATTTTCATAAATTTTTTTCATTTGATGAAAAATTTGTTTTTATGTGAAACAATTTTGTTTTTCCTTCAAATTGTAATTAACAGTAATTTTCTTTTGCCCCTGTTATTAATAATATACTGTAGTGTGTTTTTTTTTATTTAAACATTTATCTATTTTTTTATTTTGTTATTAGATCATGATATACGTACATTTGCAAGAAAAAAAAATTGAAAATCTAAAAACTGTACATAACCAAATATTTTAATTAGTGTATTAGTTTTTTTTTTTTTTTGCAACAAAAAAAAATCTGTGATTAAATTTGCCTAGGCCATTTCTAAATAGCTAGAAAGAACGTCCAGCACGCACTTTAGCAACTCCTTTCGAAAAATAAAAAAAAAAAAAACTTTTTTTTGTTGCATGAAGATTATAAGCAGCATATGAAGAATTTCTTATAGTGCGTTTTTATTTTAAAGCTCGTATTTATTTTGTACAAGTGTGCGTGAGTTTTTTTTTTTTTTGTTATTGTAATAATAAAAAAACTAATTTTTTTTTAAGTAAAAACACAATATAAGTGAATAATTAGGAAAACTTTGTTTATTCTTTGTGTTGTGATCAAAAAAAAAAAAAAAAGACACCAAGAATTCCTGATAACAATAGTATTAGAATATAATTATCGTCGTTTACGTGAAAAACTAAAAAAAAAAAAACTGAATCGAAATGAGTGGACGTCCAAGGACAACCTCATTTGCTGAGGGTAATAGGCGACCGCCAAACATTGTAATGGGCGGAATGAAAATTGACAGTGAGTACTCTATATAATTTTATTCATTATTTTATACTTGAAAAATAGAATTTTTGGTTTTTTGTTGATCGATATGAAAATTATTATTTATGGAATTTTCTAATTTGGATCAATTTTTTTTTTCTTTTTTCATGAAATGCGTGCGTTTGTGCTATGATGTGTGAGTGTGTGCGATGATGATGATGATGATAATAATAATATAAATAATAATATTAATATAATGATAATGATAATGATAATGATAATGATATATGGATGTGGTGTGTGTGAGTGTGTGTTGGATTGTGCGATATTTAAAATTTTTTGCTCTTTCGTTCAAAATGGCTACCCTTCAATATATATATATATATATTATTATATATGGTATATATTTTTTCATTGATTTGGTAAGATGGCGTGATAAAGATAATGTAAATCAATTTTTTTTATAAAAAAAACAAAAAAAAATATGCAAAAACCATAATAAAAATTAAAGTAAAATTGTGTCTTATTCGGGTTTTCCAATTAAGCCAATTTTTTATAATGGAACGGATGAATGGATGGATTTTCTGTGGCGGGTGTGTGCAACTGTACTGTGTACTGTGCATACACAAATAAAATTGCATGCATTTAAAAATTGAAATCATATGGAATTATGATTTACCACTACACATATGATAATTTTTTTTTTCTACCTATATATAATTAAATAAGAGAGAAATATCATTAACACAATAATAACAAAACACAGGCCGATGAAAAATTGTTTCACATATTAAAAATAAATCAATATGCAAAAAATTGTTATATTAGAAATAATTTTATAAAAAGGATTGAATTTTATTTTCTAGTTAATTGTTTTTTTACTTTTTATTTACTCAGTCATCGCGCGCGCATATAGAGTCGAACGTTTGACGTAATATATTTATACAGTTATATATATATATATATATAAAAAATTCAAAAAGAAATCAATAATTTCGATTATATGGTAATTATATTCTTATTTTAGAGACGTCTCTTCTATTTTTGTATATGCATAGATATTTATTTTTTTTTTTGTTTTATTTGTATGTAGAAAAAATGCAAAAATAAATTTTTATCTATATCTTAATATATATAGAATAATAAAAAGAACAAGTACAAAAAGAATTTTTTTTCTACAAGATTTTTTCTTTTTTTTTTATCGTTTTTTTGTATCTTTGATTTTTTTTTCTTCTTCTTGTTAGTTCAATATCACATATTTAATTATATATTCATTGATACTATAGTTTTTTTTATCTGTACGATTGAGTTTAAATCGAATCAAAAAGGTAAAACTTTACAATCAACATGTTTTTCATGTTTTCTATTCCAAAATAATAAATGGTATTTTGTATTTATATAAATACAAAATACACAAATTCTTATAATAACTACAATTTTATTTTATAATTATACAATGAGTAAATTTTACAGGTATTTATGCAATTTTAACACTATCTATGATAACACCCACCGACCTATAATTTTTATATAATATAAAAAACCATTACCAAGAGTTAATTTTTTCTATTTTCCTATTTTATCTCTACAGTAAATCTTATCAAACCTCCCTCCCTCCGTCTAACATTCATTGTGGACATTTTGTGTAAAATTTTGAAGATCAACCTGATCGACTTTTGTTCTAGAACTTGTGCCGGAAGCAACCTTTTAGCGGAGTTATAACGTATTAAAATATAAAAAAGAAAATCCTTATTTTTGAAAAATTATCAGGCTCAGAAAAATACGGAAATAAAACGACCTATTCCTCACCAAACCAAAATAATCCGAAAATAAATCTAACTTTAATAATCTGCCGCCATTTAATACAATCTCCTACAAAATATCAAAATTTAATATAGCAATATATATTTAAAATAATAACAATAACAAACAAAAAATTAAATAAATATCAATCAACACCAAAAATACCTTTTCTTCGGGAAACATGTTATAGTTGAAAAATAAAATAGCCTTTGTTTGATTTAAACTTTGTTTAAATGTTCAAATACATACATTAACTAAAAAAAAAAAGAAAAGAAAATTAGTTAATGATTATTTATATATTTAAATTTTCTATATTTTTTTAAAAAAAAATTCGAATATTATTCATTATATATTTTTTCTGTATGCAATGTTTTTTGCTTTTGCTTTTTTTTTAAATGAACATGAAAAATTATGTGTCTTTTATTTTTACTTAATTTCTATTCCTGTAAAATTAAAAATAAATCATAATTTCTTTTATTTTGATACAAAAAAAAATTAAAAAAAAAGTCAAAGTGAATGTCCATCGGACTTATTAATTTTATTAAAACTTTTTTCTTTATTTATACAATGAAAAAAAAATATATATGGAGAATTTCTTGTTTATATACAAACAAACCAAAAAAAAAAAAAAAAATTGGGACTATGTCAATGACCCCACCTACAAACAAACAACAAGAAAAAATTAAATAAAAAAAACATTCAAGATACTGCTATAGAATTCTATTTTTCTGCTTTTATTTTTTGTTTTTTGTTTTATTATTATACATATTTAATTTAGTTGGTTTAAAATAAGCTCAATATAATATGGAAGCTAAATTATATGTACTATTATAATTAATTTCTCTTTATATATATACTGTATTGAAAATATATAGTAAACGCATTTTTTTAATTGTATCGTAAATTCGTAAATAAAATAAATAGAATAATAATTATTCATTAATTAAATGTGGATGTGAGTTATGGATGGTTAAATGTTCATCTTAAAATATATATATATAATAGATTTATTACAAAAATTTTTTAAATTTTTTATTGAGCTATAGAAATTACTTTTCTTTTTTTTTTTTTGTTAATAGGTATCTAATTAATGTTTTAAGGTTTTTGTAAAAGAACCAAACAGTGAACGTATTAATTGAATAATTTTTTTTTTCTGTTGTTTGTGTAGCCAAATTTGGTGTATCATCAATTGTTGATAAATTAATTATGTGTAATTATACTAAATTTTCCTTTAGTTTTAAAAGCACGTACTTTATAAGTACTTCAATATTACTGCGTATTTGGTATTCGGTTTCAATATTCGATTATCGTTAAACTTGCGTATAGACCGATAGAGGGTCTTATAATTATATAATTTATATTGGAAATAATTCATCACTAAAACTATTTGACTCCGTAAATAGTGCGATATAAATATATATCTATATATAGTCAATATCGATTAGTATATTGCATATTATGACGTATTCTAAGCCAAGATGCAATGCTTTTGGTTTTATTTTTAAAATATAAGTGAAAAATAAGAATGTAGGTCAAAAACAACAAAATATTTTGCATATTCACAGTCTCTATATATATACACCATAGTAGTTCTATTTATAATCCTATATCTATTTATTCTTTTTCGTTTATTTATATCGCATAATATATTTGCATTAACATACCAAAAACCAAAAAAAAATCCATAATAAATGGGTGGTTCATACAATTCAAATCTATCCATAACTAAATAATACATACATAATATCTATAATTAATGTATTAATATCAATAAAAAACGTTGTCGGACTGAATACCTGAAACAGGAAGCACATATTTGTAAATAGATCGGGAATGGGTGGGGTTACATTCCATATCACCGATCAATTCTTCATAAAATATTAATAAAAAAATAATGTGCCACACTAATATACGGCCACACACCTTCGGCTTGCATGGAAGTGTGTGAAAGCTGAGAGATCCGAAAAAATTCGACACGATATAAAAGTGTTTCCTTATTTCATTAAATCTCCTGATGCAAATTTTCAAGTCAATTGGTTAGAAATTAAACGAGTAATATCACTCGTAATCTCTTGGATTTGAATGAGGAGTGCTATGGATCTAATGGGATCAGAAAAAAATCCCCGTGACGTATTTTTTTTGCATTTCCGGTACTGGTATCTAATTACAGAACTTATCCTATGATGGACATTGTACACTGTTCCTTTATCCGTTGACACATTCAACGTGCAATTTTATTCCACTACAATTAAATTTGAGTTTTAAACGAAATTCATGAATTCCATTGTCTTAAATTAATTCATATTAAGAATTAATCTGCTATTATTTCTATTTGTGTGAAGTTGATATTTTATTCAATTCGCATTCTTTTAATCATCAATCCCTATTCAATTTGAATTCGTCTCATCCAATCCAATCTAATCCATTTTTATGGTTTTCAGAACGTTGTTACATACAGAAACAACTTTAATACATATATAATATTGAAATTTTAAATATATCTATCGATATGTAGATTATATGTATAAGATAATCATATTTCTTACAGGACAACTCTTAAAATGTTCTTATTTATTCATATATGATGTCTAGCAAACATTAAAAGCAATACTTAAAAACATTAAAAATTAAAATCATCAAACATTAAAAGCAATACATCATCAGAACAAACAAATTTAAAAAAAAAAACAATTGATTTTTGGAATTGCTACTAAATATATACGATATATTATAATATTTCATTATCATTATAATGTTTTACTATATATTAGTACAGATAATAAATATTTTTATCTATAAACAATTATTGATTATCTTATCAACAATAATATTAACAATACCGCACGCACCACGATTAAACGATGGCCATCGTCCGTTATCATATATTGATATTACCATTGTTATGTTTTATTGTATTTAAATATATATATAATAAATAATTAAGCAAGTGCTTTCAGAATGTGCCTTATGTGGTGGTTTGGTTCATGGGAAAAAAAATTTAAAAGTTCTCATTGTTTTATAACTATTCTTTAAGAGGAGTATAGGAATTTTTAGCGACAAAAAACGGAAATAACGATTCATTCTGTTGTCTCTGCATTTTCCGGGCAACTACTCGACAATTGAAATTTTAAACATAAATTTATTTTTACGCTATGGTAGGTTAAGACCAAAGATGGAGTATGTCAGATCATTCCTTCTACCCTACCCTCCCTTGCAAATTTTCTGGATGTTTGTTGAAAAAATATTAAAAAACTCTTGTATTTGTGGGAATGTTTTCTCTGATCGCACTATATCCGCCATAGAGGATATCCATTAGTGTTTTTTTGCAATGAATTTGAAGATATTAGTGTAGCATATATATATGAGAATTTGATTGGTGAAAACTTTAATCATCCTCCCTGGTTAAACAAGTATATACTTCCTGTTTCAGGTGTTTATACCTATACCACCAGCATTTTTTTGCTATATTATACAATCTGAAAAAAAAATTTATCTGTGGCATTGTGTTTTTTTTTTTGTTTATATTTTTCATTGTTAAAATGTTTTCTTTCTTTTATTAATTTAGTTAAATTATAATGAAATTCTATTGATTCAAATTGATTGTGTAATTTCAATAATTATATACTTCCAACTATGTCAATTTAATACAATAATGAATAGAAATTGAGTAATTGTTTTGTGCGACTATAGTTTTTTTTTTATTCTTAATAATCTATATAGATATTATTGTCTGTCTATATCTAAATTTCAAAATGTGATTCAATTAACAATGATTAATATCTCTGACCACAACACGATTTAATCACCGAATGTTAGTAAAATAGAACAAAAGAAAAAGTTCTTTATTTGATATTTGATGATATATGCCCGAGTATATATAAAACAATTTGAAATTATATTATGATGTATATAATTTGTGTTTGTATATGGTTTTCTAATACTCAATATCTGTTTACCTGGTATGTGCAGTGGTGTATGCTCCTGGATGCTGGGATGGGATCAGAATTGGAGGGTTAAATGTAAAATATATATGTTAATTTTTCGTTTTTTTTTCATTTATTAATTTATTAATTTTTTTTATGTACCGTTGCTAATTGAATTACAATTTAAATTTATGTATATGTAATTAAATATTATAAATATTTATATTTAATAAACACTTACCTGTCATCAATAGCATATCGCATCATATACATCATATTATATTGATTAGTTTTTTTTTTTTATTTTTATATAATTGAGTGAACATTTTGTTTATATATAATAGTTATTATAGTCAATGGAATGAATATAACAATATAGTATATATTTTATAAATCTATACAACTCCAACCAAATATATAGATATATATATTATAAATAAATCTTATATAATAATTTTCATTAACATTGTTTTAATATTATAGTATAATTATATTATATTTATATTTATCTGTATAACTATACCTTTTTTGTTCAATAAACAACAAGGCGCCAACAAGTGAATGAATATCTGATTTATAAATAACAAGTATACATTATCGTATATGAAATATATTAATTTGGTGATGCAAGTGTATAGACAAATAGATATAGTTTATGTTTTTTTTTGTTATATTTTATATATATACATATATATTTGTTTTATGCAAAAATAAAGAAAAAGATTATGAATTTAATAGATAAAATTATTCAAAACATTCATATTTATGTATATATACGATACCAATCAGAGGGGCGACACGATCTATAAAAGGTTTAACCCAAATTAATTTCAGAAAAATTTAAAAATTCCCTTTTTATAGTGAACAAAATATTAACAATAGGAAAATGGAATTTTTTATAGAAATAATTGTTTTATTAATTGTTTAATAATTGAAAAACAAAACATTAAACCACCAAATGCCACATAAACATTATATAATTTGTGTGTGTGTATAAAAAATAGAAAAATAGAAAAATACAGAAAACCAATACCAAAAATTCTTCCCAATCAAACCATAAAAAAAATATGAATGTTTACTTAATTTTTTACGCAATATTCATTATATATATTATATATAGATAAATACAGGGGCGGGTTTTGTATTTGTTTTGTCATATTACCAAAAGGGTTTGACAAAAAAACATATACAAAATTTGAAAATCGCCCCCTCAGATTCAACAAATATAGTTAATTATCCAAAAATTGTACGTAAAATTTGACGTATTAATATGTATAAAATGTTTGTATCATTTGATGGTTCACTTTTACAATAACGTAAATCAGAATATCATATTCTCTTGCAAATATGGCTAAAAGTTTTCCATAACCGCCTATGGATAAATGATTGTATATACACAAGATTATTACCACGGCTAAATTTTCTATTTATTTTATTTATAAAGTTTAAAAACGAATTATAATAATGTGAATAATAAAAATCAAATTTAATCTATATACAATATATTTATTTATATATGATCAATTTTTGTTTAACGTGATTTTACTCATCATTTTCTTAATGGGTTTATTTTTAAAATTTCATTAACGGCGGCCGAAACAATATATTAAAAATATAAACATTTAAGAAAATTATACAATTTTTTTTAATGTATTGTATTGTATTATGGTAAAATTTTGCACTTGTTTCGTTCACGGATATGAAATTTCCAAATTACGCATATATACATTTTTGATAACTTTTTTTTATTATTTAAATATCAGTTCGTTCAGTGCCTGAATTTGTTGGTTATCAAATAATCCCTATATGAAATATACAGAAAGTATGAAAATATTATAAGTTTCAAGAATTTTTAGGCTTACCATCATAAATTTTTAAGAATTGTTAAGGATAGTTGAATGAACACGAGAACATTTTAAAGGAATGTATCCAAAACGCATCAATTAAAACGTTATAAATAATTGTTATACAAAATAACCCTTAAAATATCACAGTTAAATATGTAAGTGAAAGTAAGAATGCGAATTTTTCCTAAAAATTAAATTGTTTCATACGAAAAAAATTAACTGTTAACCAATTTAGAAATTGCAATTCTAATAAATAAAAAATCGATAACATTGAAATTGCATTTTGATAATTGAATAATTTCAATATACGCAGATGATTGATTTGAATGGAATCAAAACTCTATATATATATATATATTTATATATAGATGTTTGTAATTTATAATGTGATTTCAATATTAAATCATTTTGTTATAGAATAGAATTTTTCTCTAAAATTAGAATCAATCTAATTTTTATGTATATATGAAATGACGTTTTTGTTTTTACGCATACGAAACGCATACTCTGTCCCAAAAGTTTTCGAAATAGTACACACATTTTTTATACAACGATTTGCAAACGATAAGGGATCTTTAAATGATCACCTCCATGTAATCTTTTGATATGCTCATCAGGGTGCTCGCCGTTGTGGGTTTTGTATGTCTTCAAAACACCGAAAACACCAAACCGAATGACGTTTTAGAAACAAAAAGTATAGTCGCATGGTACCATATTAGGTGAATTTATGGTGAATTGTTGAACACTAAATTGTTGGTTTTTTGTGAAAAATCATTAACAAAATACGAACAGTACAGTGCGATGGTGCTTTACCATGCAAAATAATGCCATTCGTTCATATTCAAGTCGAATACGACAAACCCTTGACAAAAACGCTTCAAAACTTGAACATAATACTAACCAGTAACAGTGGTTTTCGGTGGAAAGTACTCACGATGAATAATAATTCCTTTTGAATTTTGAATAGAAACAAATTATCTTGTCAAGTCTTGTCAATTTTTAACGAAATTTTTGTTTTTTTTTCGTGTCCTATAACTTGGTTTGTAGTGGTTCGATTTTCATAAATATTTGACAGAATGTTCGGAATGCTAATCCGGAAACTTATGGGACAGAGGATGTATAGAGATATTTTATCATCATTACATATAACGAGAACATGTGAATTTTCACACCTATACTAAATATTACACTATATTTAATATACCTATATATAAAATATTCCAATTACGTATTATACGACAGTAAATGGTTTTAATACATTATAAAATATTATCTATATATATATACATACATACATAACATGTATTTATTTAATCGATTACCTTTTGAAATAAAGCCGATCGATATATAGATATATTATAGGTGATTATTTGAATATGCATATACTAATTTTGCGAAAATGACGAATACAATAATAATAATAATAATAATAATATTAATTGGCAAAGTAATACATTTCTTCTTATACACATATCCTTGAAAAATATTTCTCTTAATGTATTCATGATACTATATACATATATATATATATATATATTTAATATAGCCATATAGATTAAATCCACATTAAAAAATACAAACAATTTTCATTCACTGTCATTTAAATTCATCGGCACCAATACAAACCATTTTTTTTTAGTTAATTATATTATAAAAAAAAAAAGAAAGAAAATTATACTTTTACTTTTATTGATATTTGAATTGATATGTGATGGATGCACATTCACACAAAAAATTGAAAGTCCTTGTTCGGTATGACGCATATATAAATAAAAATGTTATATCCTCAATTCACAATACCAATATTAATGTGATTTATTTGTTTGAATAATTTATAGTTATAAAAAAAATTTAAATTGAATTGAAACTGCTGTATGTATATGCATTTTGGTACTAATTAAAAACTCTTAAATGCGATACAAACGAATTTGTCTAACAAAATCCCTTTTCTTCCCCAATTCAATTGAACCTGACAAAATAGTAACATTTTCAAATTTGATACAACTCTATGTACTGTCCAAAAAATCATATTATCTCTAAAAGAAGTGACTATAGATAGATTTATAAAATCAAGTATACCATTTTCTTACAAATACACATAAAAAGAAAATGATTAAATCTGATTAGTATCATATATAAATAACAAATTTATAAAATACATATATATATATATATATATATAAATAATAAATGTCAATTAGAACATTTAGTATAATTCATTAATTCTTATTTAAGAAACAACAAAAAAAAAATCACAAACTCAAAAATTAACCTTGATCAGGTACTGAAATCATTCAAAAATTAAATCAAAATAAATTTAAAAACAAAAATAGTTAGTTGTGTATAATGTGTCGTCGCCGATCACTATATAGAGTATTTAATTAGACGATTTAGTATTTTTTTTTTCATTTTTGTTTGTTAGCTTCTGTGTGTTTTTTTTTTCATCTTAATAATATAAATAATTGAGAATATTAGATAGTGTGTTTTTGTATTATATTTTATTATTTTGAATTTGGTTTGGTTGGACGACCGGGAAAAATATGACGGAAAAAACCTCGGAAAAAACTAAAAGTAAATCACGTTTTGTTTTGGATATTGAAGAACTTATTACATGTTTAGATGATTTATCAATTGAAAATAGTAGTGATGATGACGAAGTAACAAATGCATTGAAAA
The DNA here is from genome assembly GCA_958336335.1 of Dilophus febrilis. Lineage (NCBI taxonomy): Eukaryota > Metazoa > Arthropoda > Insecta > Diptera > Bibionidae > Dilophus > Dilophus febrilis. Next base: position 11,180,870 of record OY284470.1, on the reverse strand, counting down.
ATAATCAAATTATTTGTCAAGACGGAGATTGTATTGATGATCGAACACAATTATTACCTTCAAAATTATTAAATAAATCATCAATTTCAATAAATAATAATAATAATAATAATAATTTAGATGTACCCGATACATATTTATTAAATGGTAATAACAATAATAATGTTATACGTGCAAAAAGTTATGTTGATTTGGCATCATTAGATAAAATTATTGAACAATGTCCACAAAAGGATACATTAACAATTGATGCAGCAGGTAATGAATATATAATCCTTTTTTCCTTTTTTCCTTTTTTGTATATTAACTTATGTACTGGGTAACTACAATAAAATATATTTGATTTATGCATTCCTTATTTAAAGACTGTACTAGAAACTTTGAAAGCGTTCCCTATTTCGAAGCGTTTCCTTATTCAAGGGTTCATTGTATATCGCGAGTCTTCTGTATATTGAAAATTATTTGTAATACACAGCATTCCTATAGAATATGAAAAAAAATATATATATGATAATTAAATTGCAAAATGTGTTTACATTTATTATTTTTTATTTGGATTTATCAAATTTACCATATTTTTATAATCATTAAATTCATATCTATAATATATATTCATAATAATATGTTTGATTATTTTAAGGCATCATCTCTTTATCTCTATATTATAATAAATAATAATTTATAAAATAAGAATTAACTTATCGGTTCAATTGTATTTATATGTATATACATATTTTCATAACCTTGATTGTTGATATAAACATTTTTCTTAACATTTTGCCAAGCGTTGATAGCGCAAATATCCCATATCATCATTATACCTATATATATATAAAAAAAATATATATTATAGATTATAGACCGGTATAAAAATCTGTTGTGATTTTAATATATTGGTAAATATATTTATTTATTTATTTCTATATTATATATCATAACTAAATTATATGCAAATATTGATAACACGCATATTTTCAATATATATATATATATAAATATCTATAACCATTACAATAATACGTCTGCAAATTGTCTAGACTAAGAAAAAAAGTACCCTATAAAGCTAAAATTTATATAAATATAGTGAAAGCAGATGTCATAAAATCATATATATTTATAATATCATTTACATTGGAATCGTATATGCGATTACAAAATGATAAAACTAAAAAAAAATGTTATATGAAGCGAAATGATTTAATCACAACGATAATTATTGTTTATTTTATTTTAATTCATCATCACGTTAATTTTTTAAGTATATATATGCCCCCTTTCTTAACAATACCACAAATGCTGTATTTGTTTTTAGACGAAGCCACTTTGGTGTGTATTGAAATTTTATCAAACCTCGGTGATGGAATCAATATTCTTGAAACAAATACGGTCCAGTCCATATAGTTTATTTCAATCTTTGTTTTCAATTTAATTTAAAAATTAATTCAATTTTTGGTTTTATCTTTATGACTATTAAATTTTTCATAATATTGTTTTAAAGAATCCATCCAAAAATTCAATGCGTGTCGAAATACCCATTTCGGTGAAATGGGATAATTCCACGGACGTATAAAACTATACGTATAACACATATAACAAGGAAATTATAATTTTTTTTAATTTAACAATCATGTTATTAGGTTCAAATAATTTAATAAACATTGTTTATATATACAAATACACATTGAATATTAATCGTCATCAGCCGACAAAGTTTTTTTTTTTTGCTTTTTGTTATCTATATATATATTGAGATTTTTTTTTACTCTTAATATTCATATATTATATTAACTCGTTTTATATAAAAATACATATGCATCCTGTGTGTGATGACTATACAGTGGTGGCTTTCGATGAAGATTAAATTAATTGCGAACTGTGAAAATTGTGAAAAATTGTGTATATACACGACATTGAGATTACATTTGCAGGCGAACCGTTGATTAAAAAAGAAGAATATGGAAGACTTTCTTCGATTAACTGTAATCTGAAAATATCCGAACAGAATTATAAAAATATACCTAAAACGAAAGAAAACAATGCTAAAATTAAGGATTATAATTGCGAAAGTGCTTGAATCGCTCTTACAAATATATAACAAGAAGACCATGATAAAATTGGTACAAAAACACAACACAAAATAATCGCATTGAAAACCAACGTTTTTTCTTTGCCAAAGTATCAATTTGTTAAATGATAAAATCTGATAGTTATGGAAGAATGTTCCTTAACTATAGAAGTGTATGATTAACAGTAAGACACGCTCTGTTTAATAATATATTAAATCTTTATAAAAAATAATATTATTTTTATACAATAAAAAAAAAACATTAAAAAAGTTAGGGTAACTTTAAATTTTACTTTTATTTTCTAACACTCATTTTTTTTCATTGTGATTCTGATTGTGCATTGTATTTATTTTATTTCCTCACAACTCTGATGATATTTGTCTTTTAAGATTACAGATACACCGCATATCTGTAAACAATTTAGGAAACTATTTGTTAGTTATATCACAATTCGAGAAATAATATATTATTTAATAATTAATAAAAAAAATAACCCAGATAAAATCGTCCTAATATTCATAAATAAATTTAGATAAAACACAGATGTTTTCATTTAAAAGAAAACTTCTTTTTTTTTTAATATACATTATAGAGATATAAACTCACTCAATAACAACAAATATTAATATACAGATTGTATATTATGTGCTTGCATACACAACTTTTCATTCATTCATTCATTCACCATCATTTATACTTTAATAGCACATGTAAGTAAAAATATTCCCAAAATATTTGATAAATATAGTCTATCTCCATTAAAGTAAATCGGGACTTTGTCTATCGTTTGTTACTATATTTATATATCTATATATATATATAGATGTTTATAAAGTTTACTAAAATGTACTAAATACTAAATATACTAAAATGTTAATAATCAAATTGAGTGACCTATAAATAGATATATATCATATACTTGTCGAAGTCGCCGATTTAGCTTTTGCAATTCCTATATATGGTATTTATGTATAAATAAAATGTAAAAGTTTTTCATATATATAGTTTTACATTTTATTATTTACAGTTATACATTTTATTATATGATAATTTTCGCCCTTATCTGCTTTTCCAAAAAGTTCTATTCTCTATATATAGAAGATAATCAATTAAACAAACTTTTACATCATTGTTTATTTATTTATGTATATGTTTGTATATGCAACGTAATATACACAAATAGATTTAATTTTGTGTCTACATTTATCATTCCAATTCCAAATATCTAATGCTTTAAAAGCAATACCGCACATTTTATTATGATCATTTTGTATTTTCAACGCTATATATATATAAAATTCCTATATTCATATAAATGTCGATAATAATAGAGAATAGATTATTATTTATTCATTTTATATTCATATAGTATCAGATGATACATGAATAATAGGTATATATTTAGTGAATAAGTTAAGGTGTAATAACAAAAAAACTTTTTTTTTCAAATCCATTCAATTAATTATTTATCTCAATTTGTATCCTGTCAATATACACATTGCTTTTTTTTTAAATAAATAAATCGTCTTTACACGTTCATCATCATAATTTATAATATTTTAAGAATAATAATTTTCAATTAGAATAAAAACATGCTGACGTAAACACCTGACGCAGGGAAGCACGAACTTGTGGTCTGGGTGAGAAAGGGTGTTAAATTTATCACCTGTCAATTCCTCATTAAAATTTAAGTATAAAATGATGTGACATACTATAATATATTCAAATTCATTCCTTAAAACGCCCTTGGATCCAATATTTCAAGTCAATTGATTCAAAATAGAATGAGATATCTTCAATAATCCATTGGATTGTATGGGAGGTCCTGGTTGGAATGGAATCAGTAATTTTTTGCAATTGATACCAGAATAAAATATCCAAAATTTCAAGCAAATGTTTTCAAAGTTCATTTACAAAAAAAAAACAAGTCAGAAAGTTTACACGAGTGAACCAGAGAGAGGTTTGACATACCACCTCTTCGAACCAGCTCTATTGTACAATCATTAAGGTACCTTTAAATGTTATTCCAAAAATGAAACTAATAATCACATGTCAATCAGTATACGTTCTTATTAGATATATAGAATAAAATTCACAAAACTCTATATATTTCTATTCTATTGTAATATTTTATTAATATAGCCATTGATGGCAGGATGATGGCACATTTCCATGTAATACAATCTATTTGTAAATTCTATATATAAATATGTATATGTATAAAATCAATATATAAGTTAATTTAATAACACTTTCAACAATTTATGTACTATATAAATATGTGTTATAAAATGATAGTAAAATCCTTTATGGTTTTTATTCCATATAACAAATTATTTTATGCGAAACATTTTATGATCTAATGGTTCTATATAACTAAATATACATACTAAATGGTATATTATTATTATACAATATAAATATAAAAATAGAAATATATAATAGCTTATACACAAAAGGACTTGTAAATATACATTTTCATATTATAAATGTTTTCAATTATTCATAGAATAGAAATTCTATCTATATATCATCTATATATTTTAGTATACATTTAAAGGTATATACACAATTTATATAGTAACAAAAACAACAAAACAAAAGGAATATATTTTTTTTTAATGCTTTTAAAATAAAAAGAAAATATTTTTAGCATATATTTATAGAATTATATAAAATATTTATAACTTTATTAATGTAATATACTTTAAAAAATAGAAAATCGATATTTACTGTATTCTGTATATGGATCTTTTTTATTTTTTCAATTATTTTTATTATAATTTAAAGCTATCAACCTTGTTCTTATATTATTTAAAAGTAGAAAACAAAAGTAAACAAACAAAGAAAAAAAAAGTTTCCTACTTTTCAATAAATGCGCTTCAAAATCCAATTTCCAAAATTATTACTAAATATAAATAGAAAAATTTTACACAATATTATGGAAAATAAAATAAATTCATTAAGGGTAGTTTCCTTTTGCACTCCTAGCATTGATAAATTTCTAAGTAAATTGTATTAAGAAACCTTTAATTGCCATATGGAATTCGATTATTAAAAAATAACGTTTATTTATCATAAAATGACAAAAAAATTTTTAAATATTTTAAAATATATATATTATAAGGCTACGTTTTTTATGTTTTATCGAATAAGAAATATTTAGTGCATATGTAAAAACATATTTATGGATAACAACCCTTAAAAAATATAATGCTAATAAAAAAATTACCTTGTGCTATGTGATATATATATAATATATCAAATGTATTTACTAAAATATTATTAACATATTCATATATTATATAAAGTATATATAAACATATAAACACATTTTATACACGAAAACATATAATTTTGTATAGAGTTTTTCTTTTCTTTCTGAACATGTTTCAAATGAAAGTTAAACAAAAAAAAAGGTGAATTCATTCATATATATATTATATATAAAGAATTTTCATATTTTTATTATCATAATGTTTTTTTTTCTGTATATACATTTTTTTTTGTTTATTATAACTTTTCATTTTTCGTATATCTTCTACGCGAGAAATTAGTATGCGTTTTTTGTTTCTTCTTTATCATAATAATGTAAAAATTAATTTTCACTAACCACCGACGAATGGTTTTAGCTCATCCGACAACATATCCTTCTATTGTTGGTTTCATAATTTGTTGAAATTATACGGTGTCGATAATTAACCGTACGAGCAATTCTAATAATAATGGGGGGCAATATATAACTCTGCAGGGAAATTCAAATTCGAAAATTACCGAAATATTTTTGCATGTCTTCAGTATTGGACTGGAGAATCAACGCCCCCAAAAAGGGTGTCGTTCGTATCAAATACAGTATACAGAATCCCGACCTTTGCATTCATAAAGGAATTTATATAACATATCAAACTATTTAGACTATTTTTAGAATTTCTATTCTATTTAGAATTTCTATTGTATATAATTTGAAGATGGTTGAAGGAAAATGAACATAACACATATATTATTATTATTATTTTTATTATATATGGAAAATTAAACAATAAATAAATGTAACACACGCATGCATGCATGCAAATATTGTATGTAAAGAATTTGATAGATATTAAACAATAAAAATTGTATTTTCACTTTAAAAAATGATATATAGAATATAAACATTATTAAATACATATAAAGGGTCATCAAAAGAAGGGATATATATAAATTTTAAAAACCTAAATCCAAATGATTCAAAACATTAAATTCCATCAAAATAAAAAATTATTGGTGGTCATCGGTGATAAAACAATCTGATTTCATAAAAATTGGCATTGCAAAATGGTATTTTTTTTTATCCATCTGTAGGCATGAATAAAATCCTGCATAAATTAATGGTTAAATAAAAATAAAAATTATATCTCACACAGTTTTAATTTTATATAAAATTGTATTTGATAACCCTTTATTTATTTATAGTGTCATAATGATTATCGCATGATATTCAATTAATCAATACAAAACAAGACATAAACAAACAGATATATGAAATTGTAAAACATAAAATTTTACAGTAAAACTCAAGTTTTAAAATAACATTTTATAGATATGATTTATTGGGTTTTTTTTCATAACACTTTAAGGGGATTGATTTGAATTCTATCAATAAAAATCTATATAGTTTACTATAGAACTTCCGTCGTCGATACGGCGACTCACTCTCCCTATGGTCAACACAAAAATTGTCCTTTTAATTCCAACATTTATGGAATTTCACCTGTTTTTCAACTTTTCACGAAAATGTATTTTAAATATATATTATATTTATTTTTGTTATAAAAAAATATGTTATTATTTTATTTATTTTAAAATAAACAAAAAGCAATGAATAATTTAAAAAAAAAATAAATAAATAAAATTTAACCTTATATATATGTATATATATAATTAAAATAATATGCATTTTCATGATTAATTTGTATATATGTAAATATATGTATTTGTATATAAATATATATACAATGAATTAAAGTGTATTTTGAATTCAGTTTGTTTCTTCTTTTTTTATTTTGTACATTCATTCGCTTTATTTATATAGAAAATAAAATCGACAAATGAACACACAAATGAAACAAATGTTTATTAAAATCAATTTATTTTATAATTAATTTTATACGGAACAATTAAGTTACATATGCTTATATAGTTTTTACTTTACATCAATTTCTGTTCTATATCTATATATAGGTATTTCGATATAACACGTGTTTCATATAAGTAAATTTTGCAGTAAATTCAACCCAATTTTTCATTTTGTAATTTTCAAAATTTTCAAATATTGTTCTAACAAATTTAATATGTATATTATCATAAGTCTTGAAAAAAATTGATTGTCCGGTAATCATCAATCTAAATTATGTCGTATAAATCTATTTAAAAATTTTGCTGTAAGTATGAGTACAAGTGAAATTGATTAAAGATTTTCAAAAAAAAAAAAACACTATAGTAAAAGAACCACATAAATAGCACATTACAAGACTTTACAAATGATTTGTAATGTGTTAATAAAACAAAAGCCGTAGAAATTGAATCTTCAAACCCAGATTAAAGTCATCGAAGCTGCAGAAAATGCAAACGGTGCATCAACTCGCAGTTTGCGACTCAAAATTTAAGGTTCAATTTAATTATCAATGGCAAATTTTTAATTTGTGTATTTATGTAAAAAAAAAAACAAAAAAAGAAAGTAGAACATATGGATTTTATCTTGCGTTAAGAAAATAAAGCATAATAAATCGTTTTAATTATACATTTAAGAATATATTTGTTTAAATTTATATCTTCTATTTATATTTTTGTTCGGATGTATATATAAATATAAATGTATCCTCCAACATATCAGAATATCAAAATCTCATATTATAAATATAGAATATATTCTTCCGCATCTTTTTATTGTATATATATTTATATACATTGTCTGAGAAAAATGTTTATACGGAACTAAAGTTTAATGTATTAATATATATATATACTTATATAGCGATATATAAATATATTGGTGACAATTTTCTTCTCAATAATTGTAGGTGGATATATTGACTTTATTCTATATATATGAAATTTCCTATTATTTCTATAGACATTATATATTATAAATAAACAATATATATTTATTGACGATGATAAATTTATATTGTGTGGTGATACTGTGAAAAATTTACACTTTGTTTTGATATTTATTTTATTTTAATTTATTTTTTGTTTTCGTATATATCTCATACATTATTTATTTATTTATATTTTTTTTTGTATCTATAGTCATCAATTTTCACATTTTATATATACCTTAACTAATATCTATCAGCTATCTATATATATGACATCAATTGAATTGTTGTCTATATTTAAAAATATATTTATATAGAATGTTTATTTTGAAATTATCGAGATTTTAATTATATACTTTTTTTTTTCTTTCCCCCTCTCTGATCATTAAACTATTAAAAATCGTAACATGATGATATGCAAATAATTTGTATGAAATGTTAATAAAAAAAATTTGAATTTTTGACTTATTTTCGTTAAGTTTATACACCTTTTCCTAATATCCTATTAGTTTAAAAGTTCTTATTGAAGAATAGGTGATCTTTAGTTTATCCATTTAGACGATTAAATTAAAATGTTTTTAACAATAATCAAAATTTGTAGCACAACGGAAAATTCCATTTGTGTCATAACTATCCCGCAATCCCGTGTGAGGTCTCTTAAGATTATGGTTAACAATTTCGGTGTATAAATAAATAATATATATACATCATGGATCATCAATCAATCAAAAACGAAAAAAAAAAATAAAGAGGAAATTTGTTTATAAGAAAATTGAAAAAAAAAATTTATATAGACATAATTTATACACAAATAAGACAGTTTAAGATATATATATATATGTATATTGTATATGCAAAATATATATTCATTCATTTAATTTTAATTGCAATGAACTCGATATATACATACAAATAGTCTTTATAAAGAGGGTCCCGTCGTCGTCGACGTTAATATTTAAAATTTATGGGTCATTTGCAGTGGATAAACAGATAGTTACGCAGTTTAATGATATATGATCATTTATTTTTGTGAATAACTCCGGCAATAATAATTGAATGAAACCGAATCGAGCTAGACGGATTGATGAATGAAAACTACGACTCGAGGTCTCGGTTTTAGAAATAATAAATGTCGAGACTTACAAAATTGTTTTCGATGTATTGAATCTCAAACCAGGAACAAATTTCATTGAATTATTGTATAACATCATAAATTATTATATCAGTACGTTCATTATGCACATTTTATAAATATTACCACCACTAATACTAAATAATGGTATTTTCAAATTAATTCGTATTAACTTCTGTTATATAATTTGAGAAATTGTCAAGCGACTCATCTGCATTATTTTGTATCTATCAATTTTTTTTTTTTTTGCCATGACCGACTAAGACACCCTGTATGTTCGATATGATGATATAAATATGCTATATATCCTATAATAATTTACGTAGTCAGTCACTTTGTGTTCTATATATAATTTAAAAAAAAATATGTATAGACGTTGAATATTTTATCATATTCTTTTTTATTTCTATATACAGAGTGTAAAACATTTCTGCAAGGTAGTATTATCATAAATAATTTTCCGGATGAAATGTCCTTAATCTGATTCTGAAATCTGTGATCTAAATACATATATATGTAGGAAATATTTCTTATTTTTCTCATTAATTCAAATACGAAAATTTTTTGCGAATCATTATGAAATTCTTTAGAATATATCTTATATATAATAAATTCTTATGCTATATTTATATAATTTACCCTGTGCATATAAAAAAACTTTTCAAAATCCTAAATAATCATATTTTTGGTATTTTTGTAGTATAGTATATACTTGCGATGATAACGATAATGTGACGACTCTATGGAATGTGTGTATTTTTTTCGTTTATACCCAATTTATTTATAAATATGTATACGCAAAAATATATACGTACTATGGAATGACTCCATATGTCATGTAGAAATAAATAAATAAATAAATAAGTAATTTTGTACATATCAAAATGTATTACATATATATTTATTATATACCATATATACAAAAGAACTTATGTGAAAAATTATTTAAATGTATATATATATAATACGAAATAATTTATTCATTTTCTTTGTTACACAAACATATATGTATATATGAAATATACCGTCTGTTCTGTATATAGACTATATATAGAGTTTTATATCGAGCTTATAAATTGTTTACGTTCAAAATTATTTATGTTTATTTTTAATTTTTTTTTTTCATAACATATACAAATTGCATATCGGAAGTATAATATCATATAGAGGAAAATATTTTTATTATTTATTTTTTTTGCAATTATATATTAACATAAAAAGAAAAAGAAAATCAACATTAATCTTATATGAATTATGATATTAATAATGATGAAAATTTAAATCTCTTTATAGAATCCTATCTATATATAATCGTAATACTTTGAAATGTTTGGTGATTTAAGTGTTTGCGGTATTTGTTTGATTAATTGATTTTAAAATTCATTTTATTGTTTTTCAGAGAGTTTTTATCAGGTTATTATAACTTTTTTTAAACTATTGATCGGAAAGTAAAGTGATCTCTATTATAATTATACTTAACCTATATGAATTATAAGTAATTTTACTATTTTACTATTTTACTAATGGTTGGGTCAATACATTTTTTGTTGTTATGTTTAAAAAAGGATTTACTCAAAACAGGCTCAATGGTATATTAAAAAAATGTTTCTATATTATTGATAATTTTATTGTCGGAAAACAATTGTTTTATAAATTGATAGAATTCATCAGTTAGTCAATCAGTTATATATGCATAACTTTAATAACATCCTGTATATAAAAATAAGTATGGTTCAGTTGATACTCTAAAAAAAAAACATAACATTAATAATATACTACTAATAATAATAATAATAATAATAAAAATAATAATAACAATCACAATAAATAATAAATATTGTATACAAATAAAATCAATAATATTATGTGATAAATGAATATATTTCAATAAATAGAGTATAAAAAATATAAACTCTAAAGGGTGTTTTTTTCTTTCAGAGGCGTTGAAATTGAATGAAATGAATCACAGAGAAGTGTTTGAAAATAATTCTATGTGAAAGATAAGATGTATAGAATGTTGACTTCCAGGTGCTTAATTGGTACGGGTTTATCGACGACTTGACATTTCTCCATAAATAGAAACCAATCTATATTGGCTTTAAATCGCATGAACGAGGTAGTCAGCTAACATGTTCATTTCGTGTCAAATTAATCGTTCATCAAATGTTTCAGTAAATTAATTGTCTCGGCGCGCTATGTAAAACTACAAGCCTACTGTCTGGTTGAATGGGTTGTCATATATTGTGAAAAAAGTGATTCACATTTAAAAAAAAAAACACACTGTATAATCCGTCGATATGTACATTTATGTATATATTTATAAGTTTTTGCGGTTTGTTATTTGTAAGTGACACTTTGAAAATAAGATTATGTGATTTATTTTTTTTTGGAAAAATAATACATTTTGATTTTATTGTTTTTGAATATTATTATTATTATTATTTTTTTTTCTTGTAATATCAATAATATAAATGTTATGTTATTTAATGATGTATAAAATGATATCAAATAATAACATGTTGTATATATTATTATTATTTATTGTATATCGCAAATGAAATTGATTCCTTTTTTAAACAACTTATTTTTTTTCTTTCTATTTATACATTTATTTTTTCTCACTATATATACTTACTTATTTGTGATAAATATTTTAGATCCTTAAAGGTCGATTTGTGTTCTAACTTTTATGTATATATATACTCGTATATGATGTTATTTGTTACAGGGAAAACTCTTTTTACTTTTAATGATTATTATTACATTTTGATTGTTATAAAAAAAATAACGTATTACATATAATCATAAAAATAAAACGAATATATTATATATAAAATATCTACTTATATAATATTGTATAATGAGGAAAAAAATGGAAAAATTAATTATCATGCTTTTAGCAGAAAATCACCTTTAAACAAATGATTTTGTTTGTATATAAGTGAAAAAAAATTCTTGATTTAAAAAGTACACTAGAGTGTTAAAGGATTTCAGTTTGATTATGCAATTGTTTGTAAAAAGATTTTATAATAATAATATATTTGTCTTGATTGAACTAAGTTAAGAGTTCTTCAAAAAGATTTTGATGCAGACATTCAATTTGTATTTTAATGGAAAAAAAATGTATGCCAATTCAGAAAACAGTTTGTGCTATAAACATATATGGTAAAAATGGTAAAAATATTGTTAAAATTTTGTATTCCTGAATCAATAGGACTTGGCCTAAAAACTCTTCTATATATATATATATATGTATGATATATGATTAGCAGACTTGTCAATTAAAATCGATGTATAGTAAAACAAAAATAATTTATATATATATATATATATATAGGTAAAAATAAAATATAGAATATTTTTATAATTCCTTTTTGTTCATTTGCATATCAATTTTCATTTATTAAACTGTCAATCAATATATAAAATATACAATATATATCCATACAAAGTTGTCATTTAATAAATTGTCAGTCGGTTTTACATACGCGTAATTTTTGTCTGAATGAAAAATAAACCATATATATAACAAAATATGTATATAATAATATGATTTATATATATGAATTATAAAAAAATAAGGTTTCTTTAACGTAAAAAAAGTAATAATTAATTTATAATGTACCTATAGTAGTTAAATATTTAAAAATGTAGGTGAGGGTGGTGATGTGTTTATTATTCTTTGATTTAATAATGATAATTAATATACATACATACATACATATATATATAGTAAATTCTTTGGGTGAAATCCGATAACCCCATATTACCGGTGCGGATAAGGGAAATATAATTTTTCTTTTTTGGGTTAGCAACCCAAAAAATCATATTGATTTTATAATTTATATTCTATGTATATAGTTGTACAAATTAAAATCGGCAATCTTCATTTTAAAGTTCTTTGTAAAAAATAACATTTATTAGGATTTTTCTTCTATTTTCTTCTAAAATTTCGGCCAAAACTGTCGAGTATAGTTTCCGAGAAAAAATCGAACATAACCGAGCGAGCGAACGGAATAAAACGTACACATTTTTATATGATTTTTCACGATAAAACTCATTCCCATTCGTGAAGAAAAGTGATGAAAAAGCTACAATAATGCACTTTACTAAAAGTTGTTTTGTTTATTTAATTCTTTTATTTTTGTGTGAATTAATTTTGCATTTGTTATATTATTTGTTTTGTCGTCTCGTCTATATATATATATATATGTATGTATGTTTCCAGACTTCTTTTATTTTGATCTAAAAATTTTATTACAAAATTATTATTGTTTATTGTCACCGTTATATGGTATAATAAAGAGTGTACCAAAAACCGCATACAATGTAGTTATAAAAAAAAATTTGTGTTGTTAACATAAAAATATTTTATGTATTATTTATCGTTGGTTGTGTTATAGTTATGAGAAAATTAATAGTTATATATAGATATATACTAAACAAAAAGAAAAAAAAAGAAAATGAAAATTACATTGGGAAAATCCAAGTGTATTTTATTTACTCCTATATATTCTATATGAATATTTTGTATTTATCATCATGTGAATTTTCCCCATACCTACATATATATACTATATAATATTTATCTGAACAAATTCTTTTTTTTTATATATATATTCAACAAAGGAAAATAATAAAGTACTGCATTTGCAGTATTTTTTATATTTTATATATATTTTTTTATTTATTTATATATTGTGTATAAAATTTTTTTATTTTTCATTATTTTAATTCAAATATTGTTTTTTTTTGTTCTTTCACTATTATTGTTATTATTATATTTATTATTTATAAAATATATAACGTATATGATGGATGTATTGTTAGTTAGTGTTTGTTTTATTGTATATGCACATATAAATATAGATGAATTACATTTTGAACTTATATGTTTACACACTATACGCGAATGACAATTATAACAAATAAAATTTATATAGATGAGTATTACTATCATTATATATAAATTATAAATAGTGTTACATGCGAAAAAAAATGAAACCTATATCGTGTGATTTTTTAATATTATAACAATTTATGTATATATATATAATTTATACAAATATAATCAATAATACACCTATGTTTGTATTAATTTAATTTTAAAATCCTATTATCACCTTCACACCTCATACAAAAAAGAAACAAAGGATTTTTTTTGCAGATATTTATTTTCTATATATTGTAATTTTCCGGCGACATATAAATAGATATGTTTTTTTTTATTAATCTTCTTTGTTCAAAACAAAAAAAAAATAAATGTATTATTTTTTATTTCCATTTTAGAAAATAAAAAATCATTTTTTATCATTCAAATAGAAATTCGTTTTTTGTTATCGTACAAAGGAAAAAAAAAGCCTATCGTAGTAAAAGATAGTTGACGCACCATTTCGGCACTATCTGTATATTAAGAATATATTATAAATTTATATAAATTGAAAATCTATATCCTTTTTTGAAAAATACCCATATTTTTTGTATCTTATGTAATGGGTTTGTTTTTTTTTTTTTGGGATCTTGAATATTAAAATAAATAATAGAAAATAAGGTTTTCCAACTGTTTTTCCGTTACATAATTTTTTATATTGATCGTAAAGAATTGGAATCCAAGGCTGAAAGCTTCCAAATGCCGTTGACTATAGGATCTATCTGTTCTATTTCGCTATATATAATATTATTGTTCCGTAGATTTTCGAAAATTTTGTCACATTTAACCATTATTAAATAAAGTATATTAATAATTTTCCCTACATGCTATCACATCCTATAATTTTCCAATTCCAATAGTCTATATTATTATCTAAAAATGAAAACTTTAATATAAATATTTGTATATATTATCACATCTATATAATATATTTTTGTTTACTATTTGGTGCCATTCCTATGTATGATATCTATATGATGATGTATGCATAAGTTTGTCTGCATGAAGAAAGTGTTCTATATATCTACTATTTTATTATAATTTTAATGCTATATGCATATAGAAAATCTTACGCCAACATCATCAACAACAACAACCACAACGAAAAGTAACATCATTCCACATTGACATATATATTCAGATTCAGATTATATTTTTGCTCATTGTATAATAAAATTTGGGTCAATCTCAATATATGACGATACGATTTTGTGTTGTGTTGTGTTGTGTGTAGTACAACAACGTTTTTATTTTTTGATACGAATTTGTATGTTTTATTTATATTTATATAAAAATATATATGTATCTATATATATATATTATATATTTATATACGACAAGTTGATAATTTATGCATAGAGGAGATTGTTTCTTGTTTATTAATAAATATTTATATATGCAGAAGTGTGCATATATAAATATAAATGGACTTTTTATAATCATTTTATGATTCATGAATTAAGGAATATTATTGTATTAATACATGTTTCATAAGTTTTTGTAGTAAATTGAACCCAATTTTTGCATTTTGTAACTTGGAAAATTGGCCAACATTGTTCTAACAAATTTAATGTATATTTTCATAAGTCTTATCTGTTAGTCATTGGTCTAAATTATGCGATGTGAATTAAACGCAAAAATCGTCATGAACGACTAAAAATATTTTACATTGACGACCACATCTTTGTCGGCTGGAAATGATCATATAGCAGAAACATGAATATTACTCCCGATTACGTAAAAAATCTCAATCTAATCTAATCTTGCATTATAAGAAGTTAATTTAAACACTATCCAGTAGTTAATGCGATGAGCAGCGTATAAGGCGTTCTGCAAAAAATTGAAGATATTAAACCGTTATTGAATATCCAAAATAATATTAAATATCTCACAACTTTAATTAAATTGCCTATATATCAAATATAATTTACTACAAAAACTTATGAAACTTGTGTGTTATTTTATTATTGTATGGCGCCTGAATGCTTATAATAAATTTTACCTCAACTTTTTTGCTCAAATATTATTATTATTATTATCAGCACAGTCAAATCAAAACATTATTTTCATATAAATTAGTTTTACATAAATTCGGGGGCTTTTAAAAAAATCAATTCGTATAAAGATTTTCTTTTTTTTTTTTCAAATATTATATTTTATTTTAAATTTCAATTTGAATTAATTTTTTTTTATTATTATTCAATTGATTAAGATAAATAAATAAATGAATAATTTCTATATTTTCTTAAATATTTTAAATATTTAGAAATAAAAACCAATTAAAATTATATGAATTTTTAATTTTTATTATGCAAATTTGATATTGCTGACTTATAAAAAAAAAGGGCTTGCGTAAATAAAAAAAAAGGATATATATGTATAAAGATATTCTTTTGAATAAATTATAATTTGGTATAGATTTTTCCTTTTTTTTTTTTTTTACTTTAATTCAAGGGAAATATTAACGTATTCACAATTACATTATAAAATTAAATACCTGACAAATAATTCATATTTATTTCTTTATTTTCTTTTCATTGGGTTGTGGGGAGGTTTTTTTTTTAAATATTTTTACATTGTAGTTATATTATTGAACATTGTATAATCATATTTTTGTTTTTATAATAATGTGGGGGGTGGTTTCCATTTTATAATATATTATATTATTATTAAGGGTATAATATTCATAACTACTTATAAAAAATTAAAAACTATTATAATATTCAAATTGAAGTTCATACATATATAACAAAGGTATATAAATTAAAAAAAAAAAAAATAAATAAATTTATGAAGAAAGAAAAAGGTGAATATTTGGTGACATTGAACTTCAGCATATATATAGGATATTTATTACATATTATTAAATTAGGTAATATATATACCATTTTTTTTTTGTTTTATTTTTGTCGTATGATGTATTTTACAAGTATCAAAAAAAATAAACCATGTGGATGACGTTGAAAAAAAATAAATATATAATAAGAATATTGATTAGAAAAAAAAAACATACCATGTATGATGATGTAATATTATGGATTACATCATATATATACATAATATTTATGCACCAAAATATGTAATAAATTATCCATAATCTAGGTTAAAGTTATTCAAATTTTATTTGGTTATTTTAATCTTTTGTTTTTCGATATATAGATCTTTTTCTTTTCTTCAATATTGTTTAATATGAAATTAACTACCCTGCTCTCATATTATTCCTTTGGATTATTTATTTATTTGTATAGAACAAAAAACTTGTAATCCTACAAATTCCTCCAATTAACCGAATGTTAACAATTTAAAAAAAAAAAATTTAATTTATTTTTTATAGTTTATTCAACTTGTTTTACATTGTTTATGGTCACCGCAAAAGTCCACAATCAGCTATTATTAATTTTAGATAAAATTTATATATCTATATAATATAATATAATAAACAATTTTTATAATTATTTTTAAAGTATTATATTACATACATTTATGTTTTGCATATATATTTTAAAGATATAAAGACAATTTTTTATATGCGATACGCGGCGATAAATAAATAATAAATATTTTTTTTATTTTATTATCACTCTCATGCAATAAATAGATTATTACAAATACTAATTTTATTTTTCCAACTTTATATAAATGCATTTTCGTAAATAATGAAAAATATACAATTATTATTATTAAAAAAAAAAATCTTAAAGCAATTTTTTTAAAATACTTTCTATTGTATATTGTATAGTATACATTTTTTTTGATAAATTTTATTTTATATTTAATATTTTTTATTTATTTCTATTTAATTGTGCGGTTTAAAAATAATATTAAAATATAATAATATGGCGTGTAATAATTATTTTATTATTTATATTATTAAAGATGTGTATTCTTTATTATTATTATTTAAATACATTATAAAATAGAAATGAAAATGAACAATTATTTTTCTATTATTTAAAATGCGAGGCACAGACGTTGGCAATATATAGAGCATACTAAAAAAAAAAATCTGTATTAATAAATCTGTGTAATTTAATAAATTAGGTGGAAAAAAATTAAATATAATATTATACTATTAATTTTTTTGTTTTTTATTTTTATTTTTTCATATACAAATAATAATATAATAAATTAAACAATTTAAGAAAAATGTATAAACGAATAATAGAGAATAATTTTTTGTTTTTTCGTAAAATTAATCTAATAATAAAATAAAAATTATTTTATTTTTAGAAAATATTTTATTATTGAGTATTATGGCAATTTATTTTTATTATCATCAATTTAAATTTGATAATGTATCTTTTATAACATATAAAAATTATAGAAAATAAAAAAAATTTAGTTTATTGTATTCTTAATGTTATTATCAATTTAAAAAAAAACAAAATTATAAAATGTTTTATATATATGTAAAATGAAAAAAATAGAAAAGTTTTCTCATAAAATATTCGCAAATATTTCATTGTATTTGGTTTATTACTCTTTTTGTTTTTGTTTAAACATTATATTACACAAATAAAATAACAATACCCGACGATAATGACAAAAACAATGATTTACAAAAAAAAAAAGTGGTATAACAATAATCGAATTAAATTATAAATAAACTATATTTGAATAATTAAAAAAAAAAATTATTAGACACCATTTTTTCAACACCCTGTAACTCGGTAGGGATTGAAGATAGATGCCCCCTCCCTTCCAGAACAATTTTTTGCTGGAAATTGTCTTAGGAATACATGGTATTCGGCTTTGTAGGGTGGTACTGGGACACACTGTATAATATACACGATTTTTTTTTCATATATTTTAATTTAATTTTCTTAATTTATTTTAAAAAATAAAATCTTTTTTTGTTTCTTTTTTTAAATAAAATATAAATATTAAAATAAAAAAAAAAATCATTTTTATTTTATTTTATTTTTTCAGGTAATTCATCTATGTTTCATTTTTGTATGTATTTATTTATTGGTTATAGAATATAGAAAATTATTTTTGATTTCTTTTGCGCTTATTTTTTTGTTAAAGCCTTTTTTTTATTGTTAATTATTGCGATTATTTATTTATTTTTTTTTATTATAATCCATTTCTTTTATTTTATTAAAAAAAATAATCTGTTGGTTTTTTAAATTAAAAAAAAATATTTGTATATAATAATTAACTTGAATTGCAATGTTTACAAAGGAGGTGTTCAGTTTTATTCGATAGGTTGATTTTAAATGTGAACTCTATATTTAATATATAAATGATGTGTCTTTGCTTTGACAATATCGTGAAAAAGGTTACTAAACTTTTTGTTTAGTTTTTGTAAACAACAATAGCTCAGTAAATTTCCTCTTATTGATTTATATAAATATTTTCATTTATATTTATTTTGTGCGATTCCTCCGGGTATTATATCGTAATTATTATATTATAATTTGTAAAAATAAATACTCTATTTTTTTTTGTTGTTTTTTGAATTCATATGTAATTAAATCAAATCTATATCCATTTTTATGAATGAAATTTAATATATTGCTTTATTTTTTATTTTTATTACAATTGCTACATACAAAAAACATAGTTTGATATATTACATATACAATAATATTATTATTATTATTTTTATTTGTTTACGTATAAAATTTTATTATTAATTTCAATTTGCTACCATTTGATTTTTATTTATTTTATTTTTTCTGTTTTTGTAATATAAGAAACATAACATTTTCTTATATGTTTGGGTTATTAATTTTATTTTATTTTTTTGTATTTAATTTAATTGTATTTAATTTAATTTTTTTTTTAAACATTCACATCACATCCGTTTCATGATGAGTATATAAAATAAAAAAAAAATTATATTTGTTTTACGATTCTTTTTTCAATTATTTTTTTGGTATGATTTTGATGTGTGAAAATGTATCATTTTTACAAAAAGAAATATATTTTTATAAATTAGAATTGATTGAATTAAATTTATTTCAATGTTAATGTAAAACAAATGTGGTGATAGACAAAATTTGATTTTTTCTTTTATATATTTGCTATATTAAATTTATATGCCATGATTATTTTCCATTCATAAAATGTGTGTTGTCTGTTTTGTTGAAATTGGATATAATTTTTATTTTTATTTTTTTTTTTGCAAATTATAATTTATATTATTGTAAATAAACAAAAAAATCATAATAATAAATTTTAGAGACAAGGTTATTTTAAATAAGTAACCTAAATTTATATAAATATATTGTATAATTTGTTCTAAATATTTTGTTCTAATAATAATAAAAAAAAAATTATAATTTTGAACGTAGAAGAAATTGTTGATTTTGCCTTCCATGAAAAGACTTCCATACCCCCGATGACTGTAATCGGTACATTTAGCTATCACCAACTCTTTATTTTACAGATATAATGTAACGGAATTCCATTACAATTCTGGTTTTAAGGATTACTCCCTTCCATTGCTTTAAAAAATTGCGGTATTGGTGTGTTGTGATTATGAAAAATGTTTACCTTTTTTTTAAAAAACATTTAATTTTTTTTTTATTTGTGCTTCTATATATAGATAATTATTTTTTTTATTATTATTTTTGAATATATCTAAAAATAAACTGTGCGAGAGTTCAAATACCTTAAAAATAAATAAAAGCATATATACATTACATACATAAATAAAAAAAACAGAATAAATTTCCGATTTTTCCTATATAAATATAGTGTAAATTTCATAGGTGTTTGTTTTTTATATATCATAAATGCTTATGTTGTATAAAATTAATTTAAATAATATGTAAATTACAATGCCATATTATTTACCTGAATGTTTCTTATATATATATTATGTTAAATATAAACATTGGAATACATACAAAAGGTAACACTTCTATATATTGATAAATTTTCCATATATATGTTATCATAGGACCAAATGAACATAAATAAGTATTATAAAAACAATTAAATCAACAATTAGTTACCCTAAATTCTATTTCGAAATGACTTTATATAAAGTGAATTTTGTTCAAGACATTCTACTTATAAATCAGTTTATTATTAAAAATGTTTATTATTAAAAATGTTTATTAGAATTCACCATTAGTTTTTCAGTCAAAATAATGAAATTCATGCACCCAAGGTATAAGATTGTAAACGATCGCATCACGATCTTAGCAATAGTTTAGAATTTTTAACTTTTTAAAAGTTAAGACTTAACAATTATAGCTCGCTGGGTCTTCTAAAACTTTGACTTGGAAACTACTCGACCTATTTGGATTAAATTGAATATGTTAAAGAAACATAAATTTATTTTCTAATTTTATATAAAAAAAAAATTAACCTGCGAATAAAATTCAGTACGCAATTACAAGATATTCATTGATTTTATCACGAATGTATACTGTATTTATATGTAAAATAATGGTGCAATTTTTAAAATTGCTTTAATTAACTGCTGTTGTGTGAATAATTTAACACTTTATATTTATAAATTTGGATATACAACAAAAAATTATCATATACAATTTTTTTTTTAATAAAATCACCAACCAATTTAGAAATATATAGTAGTTGCGATTATTGAATTTGCAAAAATAGATGAAATCTAAAATATATTTGTATTTCAAATTTAATTTGCATTGATATAATAAATATAAAATTAAATAAATACATTTTAAATCAATATTTGTACATTATATATTTATTTAAAAATAAAATTAAATGTGATCTCTTTCAATCCATATATAATATTATATTCCTCAAGTATCGTGAAATGTTTTCTTGAGACATTTATACGCATTGTTATATACTTATTTGCAAAAATTCAAAATTAAAAACTAAATGTATATTTTTGTCGATTTTAAATTTACTGAAATTATTAAATTTATGTCAATGCCATATAATTAAATTATCTAAAATAAAAAAAAAACACCGCCGTCATGAACAAATATTTTATATAATTAACTTCTTGTATATATGTATATCATATCAATTTTTTGTTTCGTTGGTCGTTATCTCTAAAAATACGTACTAAAAGACATTTTATAGATATCAAGTGAACTGATGAAAAAAAAAAATCATTTTATATAGACGTTTCTTGATTATATATAATTAAATGAATGTATATTATCATTTATTCGATAAAAAAAAATACAAATAATACAGAATGTCTTTGAAAGTGAAAGTGTATTAATATATTGTATTAGAAATTCTGTGATGTAGTTGATAATTTTTACATTTGTTACCTCCTCTATATCCTGTATTCAACAATTCAAATACATATATCGTTTTAAAACGCCATGAGAAATACTGTGAAGAATTTTTGTACAACAATAAATCATTGTTCTAGTTTTTCTAATTTTTCCGAGCTTTCGAAATATTTCACTGTGTTATCAGGTTATATGAAACACATGGTATTTAAAATAAAATTATTTATTTGCAAATTTAATTTAATTTTATTTATTTCACTATACACATTTCACTATAAATCATTTATGCAAATTTTTAATGATTTAATGAATCCTCCTCACTATTTGCTCCATCTCAGACATAGTCGCATTCGGCTTTATTTAATTATTTTATTAAATTTTTTTTATATAGTGTTTGCATTAACAAACTATATAATTGAATTCCATAAATATTATTTTGATACTTTGTTTTTTATATTTATTTTATAAAATTAAATTGATGCTAAAAACAAAATATCAATTAAAAAATTGTGAATTTTTTTTTTTTTTTTTTGTTATATGAAAATGTTTATTTATAAAATTATATTTTAGCATTTATTGATTTATTTTATTTTGACATATCGCTTCTTTAATTAATATTCTCACATTTACTTATTTTTAAATATAACTTTTTTTCTTTTTATTAATATTAATTACGTTAGTTCTTTTATATATTGAATATAGAAGATCTTTTATATAAATACAATGTTTTTAAATGTTGATGATCTTCAAAAAAAAAAAAAAAATAAAGATTTAAAAAAAAACAATTCGCAACAAATTTATTTTTATATTTAAATATGTCTGTTATTATAATTTACAGATTTAATAAATAAAAGCATGTGGTGTTATAACACCATAAAATGATCATATATTTTACATGTTAACCCTTTCCAGTTGTTTTGTTTTGTATTCTCGCAATTTTCGATTTTTTTATCGTATTTGCCTGTGGATAATGTCTGCAAAATTGTTGACATTAATTTATTAATAAATTAGTTCTACTTATAACGTACAAAAACCAAAGCCTATGGAATTCGTGGCTGTATTGAACTGTCACGCATTTGTGTACCTGGTAACTCGTACTCAAACGACTCTAAGGGTTAAAAATTTAATATACAATGTGCAAAAATATATAAAAAGAAAATTAAAATATTTTAAGCAAAGTCATAAGGCACTATCACGTGCGTATATATTTTAATAATATATAAAAATAGTATACGCAATGGTTTATAAAATAGATCTTACTTTAAGGTATGTGTATTAAGATTGGTGCATTTTTATTTTGTTTTATATCATTTTATTAATCCGTATAGAGATGATATGCCGTTCAGATTATTCCGATGATAGATTATTTGTTATTTAAAATTCTATAATCAACACAATCTTGATGATATTTTGTTATAGAAGTTTATGTATATAGATTAATTGTAGATCTCTAAAATGCATTGGATGAAAGGCAAACACTCATATTAGAATTATGCATTATTTAATTAATTTTAATTAACAAATTTGACTTTATCTCAATATATTTATAAACTCATATATAATTGAAAAAAAAAATGAATGAAAATGCACTAATTTTATCCTGCATATTCCATTATCATCATCGCATATAAAGAAGAAAAAAAAACACATAAATAAAATATATAAATATGCTAATTAAATAAAATATGACTTTATTATATTTTATTATATACCCCATAAACACATGATATATAAGAATTTAATACCCATCATCAACCCATTTATACGCATTATTAATATATATGGTTTATGTTTTTTTTTTCGGGGGTCAATCAATGTTTTTATTATTATTTATCACAATTTGACATGTGTTTTTCATTTGGTTTTCATTAAAATTGCTATATTACTGCTTCTTTTATATGCATAATTTATAATACATGCGATATTCTTACTTTTTTTATTATAATAACATAAAAATTATATTAATGATTAATTAATTAAATGAAATTATCCATAATTTTTGTTTATTATTATACAATATATGTAGTAAAATTGGATCTTCCTGAATAAAAATATTAATATAATTATAATAATAAAAGTCTTGATTTTGTCCATAATATTCTTATAGTTATAACTCGGAAACATTAAATTAAATTAAAGTCAAAAAAAAAAAACAAACAAATGTTTAAAGTATTTTTTCCACTGATTTTTTATTTTTTTTCACTGCTTATGGACATTTAAATTTAATGAATTTGCGTCATTAATTTAATTATATATAAAAGATATACACAAACGTATTTTTGTGTGATGGAAATGACACTAACCATTGTATCATTGTAAAAAATAATAAAAAAATGAATTTCATCAAAAGGTTAACGATTTTTTTTTTATTATTTTATAAATTTATGTGGGTTTTAACTATATATTCTATTCTATATAATATACAATTATTATGCGTGAAAATTCATCGGAAAAAATAGGAAAAAATTGTATCTATATATTGTTTTTTTTTTGCCTCATTAATAAGACAATTAGTTCAGAGAAATTGACATTTGACATTATCAAGAATATTTTTTTAAAGACTATACTCAATAATGTTACCAACCCATCGTGGTCAATAGGGTAATTCATTACAATATTATATGGAATAATAATCTTTTCATATCAAATTTATATGATTAAGGATTTTAATTTTTATTTGATAGCCTTAAATTGTGCGTATTTTGTATAATTGATTTCATTGTGGTCTGTCAATTCTATCGATTTCCGCTTGAATAAAAAATAGTATATTTTCCAAAAATCATTTTATATATAGTACCTATACGATATACGATTGGATAATATCGTATGATACAATACGTATATATGTGCGAATTATAGTGAGTGCTGTTTTATTATGATTATGTGAATTTGTTTTATTTATTATTCTAATTATCGACGACGACGACGACTACGACAGCAAAATGTTTAAAGTTTCATTTAACAATATACAAGTTTGTTTTTTATTTTATATTTATTTATTTATAAAATGATAATGTTTTTTTTTTTTTTTTGGTTTGTTAATGTAAAGTTTATTCAAGAATAATGTCATACTTTAACATAACCATATTTATAATATAATAAATATATACAACAATATATTTGTAACTAAAAAAAAATTTTTATTAAATAATCACGTGCGATTTTTTTTTCTTTTATTATATTATATTATATATATTAAAGAAGAAGGTTCTATTTTATTTTTACATATAAATAATAATGTTAAACGGTGACATTCGATCAATATATAGAAACACAATTAATGATTACTTCCGTAGAAGAGTTAAGTTTGTTGTATAAAATAAATCTAAAACAATGTATAATAATAATTAAATTTTTAACAAAACATAATTAAAAGCAGTGCCATTATAAAACGTCGATGAAATCACATTAAGAAATAATAAACCACGTATTATGATTAAAATCGCAGTATACAATTTTCAATATACCTATAATAAAACCATTCGCTCAATTTTCCGAACGATCCGCACGGAAACGGAACAAAACTTCCAATAAAAACTAATTAACCAAAAAAAAACGAATAATTAAATGCATATAAAAATTATAATTAAAAATAAATTCAATAACATACAAATACATTTTATAATGTTAATTGTCCTAATTCAATTTAATAATTGTATTATTTTTTTTTTTATACAACAATTATCTTTTATTTATTTTTTGTTCTGTTATTAAACATAAATAATTCTTCAACTTCATCTAATTTGAATAAATATAAAGAAAAAAAACTGATATATATGTATATAAAATAATGTATTTTGAAGGATTTTTGCATTAATTGGTTTGTTTTTTTTTTTTTAATTTATTTTCTTGTTTTCTCCATTTCCTTACATATCTGTATGTACAAAATAAATCCATATTTAAAAAGTCAAATTCGTTACAAACAAATACAATTTTGTTAATTTATATTTACTAATCAAATTGAAATTGAAAAAAATTTTTTTTGCAAATTATAATTGATTTTAAATATCCAAAACCAAATATGTAAATATAAAAAAATAAAAAAAACACGCATTCCAAATAATGCTGCGACAAACAAGAAATAAATAAAAATAAAAATATATATTATTGTTTGTATGACGCCAATTTTTTTTTGTAATATTATTTATGCGAACATATAAAATACTTAGTATATTTAATTTAATTTTTTAAATTTAATATATCTAAAAATAACTTTTTTGGTTACGTTAATGTATTTAATTTATTTTTATCTAGTTTGGTTTTTTTTTACATATACACAATTTCATATTCATTTCCAGTGGTGGTAATTTTATATAAATTACTTAATAATATCAATGATTCATAATTTATCTTTATTTTTTTTTTTTGTATTTATTTATAAAATTATAATATTTATTTATTTATAATAATAATAATAATAATAATAATATTTACATACACATTGATAAAAAACGTGTAACATATATTTTATAATTTTTTTTTTGTTGGTTTGTCGGTTGGTTAACAAAAATCTATTCCTCCTCTCTTAAAAAAAAAATATAATAAATTCAAAACAGCGAAACTATTAGCAAGAAAAAAAAAAGATTAGTTAATAAATAAATAAATAAATAAATTATTTGCGAACTGACGGAATATTCAAGCAAAAAATTATAACAACAAAAATTGGCTGATGTAAATGAAGAAATTTTTAAGTAAGAAATTTTTTTTATTTTTGCGATTGGATTTTAATTTTTTTTGTCTATCAAACCGAGATCAAAATAAATAATAAACAAACAACAATTCCATTTTTAAGTTTTTTTTTATTTTTGTAAATGAACTTGGTTATTTATTATAATTATTATCGTATTTATAGAATCTTATTATAATATATGGAATCAAATAATATAATGAAACAAATTTGCTTACCACATGCGACGATGAAAAATTTCATTTATTATTTTACTTTAATCTTAATTTCGCTATAAATTTTTTTTTACATTAGTTTTGATTGTTTTCGGATATGTTTTTTTTTTGGGCTCGACGGAAATTAGAGCTCGACGTTTGATAAAGTGATAAAAAATAGATGTAAGCATTTTTGTTTACCATACCGTAACTAATAAACTTGGCCCTTTCTAGGGAGGTAGGAATAAAATTTACTATTATTCATCCATACACAATTTCGTTTGTATATCAATTTCCAATAACAATAATCCTTGGACATTGAATTGAATTTTTTTATATTATGCAAACTTTGAAACAAAAAAAAAAAAGAAGCGAAATACGATCAATAAATTAATTAAATTATGTAATTGGTCATAAAATTTCTGTGGAAAATCTATGATGACATTTTTATAAAAGAGATAAATTTATAATTATATATTTTCTTAATAAAATAACAATTTGGTAGGTTGTGTGTTAATTTTTTTTTTTTTTTTTTTTGGAGGCTTGTTCATTTCATGTAAATTTATTATATTTATGTGTGGTGATAGGATTAAAAAAAAAACACACACAAAACATAGCGCCAAATAACGTATGTATCACGTCACGTGCATATAAAATAGATATAGTTAAAAATAACATTACGTTAAGTTGACTAATCGACGACTAATCTCGTATTGTTTTTTTGTTTTTTTTTTCCGTTGGTTTGTTGTTATATTATTAATAATAAATTATAATTTTTTGCATTGTGATTTTTATTTTTTTTTAGGTCTTCTGAAAATACTATTTACGTTTTATTTTTAAAATGAAATTGCGTATTTGCTATAGCATACAAAAATTAATGAATGTTAAAAAAAAAATAATTAAATAGATACAAAAAATTAATGCGATTTTTAGTTAACTATCGAATAAAGATGGAATAATTTTTATTATAATATTTCTGTGTGTTGGGATTTTCCCAGATAGTATAGTAAATGTAAAGTTTTTTTATACCAATTATAATTAAATTGTAAAAAAAAAATTAAATGATTTGATTTTGATATTCAAATTCCATTCTATTTTAATTTTTTATGTACACTTATATACACTTATGATACTGAAAATAACTTGGAAGAATAGATAGTCATAGGTAGTGTTTATAAATTTAAAAATACCCGAGTCTAATCCAAATGGTTTTAGTTATTATATATCCCATCACTATTTGTTTTTATTCCTTTCCTATACCTTTTTAAGTGGGTTTCGTCGTGCCCATATATCAGTAGTGATTTTTGAAAACTTTTATTGTATGCTATAGGCATATGCTTATATAAATGAATTCTTTTGAAATTTTTTTAACAAAATATTGAAGCGGTCCCAATTTCGAATGGGGATTCCCTATATCGGGAGCCTACTGTATTTATTTCTTTTCGTAATCTCTGTATAGTAGTTTATTGGTATGTATTTTTCTTAATGGTTTTTTTGTTATGAAAGCAAAAATTCATGATATAAAAAATTTTAAGACGATTGCTTGATGATTTGTTTTGGAAAAAACCAAAAGAATGTACATTTTTTACTTTGTAAATATAATATTTATTTATTCTCTCTCTATAAATATATTATTTATACTTATTATTAATGTGTTTGGTGTACTTATTTATTTATATAAATTTATTTATATTCACAATATAATAAATGTTTACAATGAAATACGTTGATACAGTTTAAAGAAGCTGTGGTTGATATGAAACTTGCTGCTTGTATAAGATTTTATAAAATATATTATAATTTTGTTGTTGTTGTATACACACACACACACACACATACTGAGACCTCAAAGACAAGTTATAAAACGATATCTGCTATTTATATTTATTTTTAATATATCATTTCACAAAAAAGCGATCAGTGCATCTAATTTAAGTTTTTTTTTCTTTCTTTTTATGATACATTTAATAAAAAGTTGATACCAGAAAAATTTAAATTTATATTGATAATTTTGGTATCAAAATGGTGTTGAGAACATTTAAAGATGTTGCAATTGTTGTTATCAAAATAGTTTGAATCATATGTGATTCGGCAATAATAAATATGAATTCCTAAACAATGACTTTCATTGATTCTTCAATTGGTTTAAAATATAAAATTATTTGAATGAATTCAATAGGGTTATCTGATATCATTTTTTGTTGAATTTTGGTAAACTAGAAATCTAAATTTAACGCTAAATTACTAATTTAATGTCAAATTCTTTCTTCTTTTTTTTGTTTTCCTAACTAATCGTTTGACACTTAAATTATGAATGAAATCCTTGGGCGGTGAAAAAAAAAATTAAAAACGTTTTTAAAAACTTCTTATGTGATTGAAAAACAGGTCATATTTTTCAGTAACAATAATAAAAAAACAAAACCAACGTTTTCTTGCCGTGTTTACCTTTTTCCTTCTCGTTTTCTACAATATATATATATAACAAAAATAGTAATAATAGAAACCAAATAACAAACAAAAATGTTTATGAAATTTAACAGCACCGCTAAGATTTATTATAATAAATATTCAAATACACCGCATATATATGTAAAAAAAAATAATAAATAAAAATTATTTCTACGAAGTGTTCGAAGTCAATATATCCATATATATATATTTTTTTTATCGATATTATAAACGTGAATATATGCTTTTTTATTCATAAATATTATTATTATTATTTATATTTTATAAATGTGTTTTTGTTGTTGGTGTTATAAATAAATTCATACATAAATAATAATATAATAATAATAATAATAATAATATTTTATATGGGAATGAAAAAAAACAGGGCGACAGTATATCAAAGAATAGGCAGACGGGTGTGGTAAATTTTATAAAGTATAAATGTATCATAATGGTCGATAGGCATTAACAGCAGAGTCACCTCACCTTTTTATACACTTCAATGAAATGTGCGACTGTACTTATTTTAAATACAGGCAACATTTTTTTGGTTTGCTTGTCCCCAATATATGGCGGGTAAAATAAAAATGTGTCATAGTTTAGGGAACGTTCATAACGATCTTGATTTTGACAAGTTAAACCGAATTGTTACAGTTATTAATTTACCATACTTTATTGGTTCACAAAATTTGTATTTTAATTGAAATTGAACGTTACTAAAACAATTTTAAAATACATATCTATATTCCATTAAGAGGTATTTTGTCTGTTTCGTTGATTATAATTCCTCTGTTAATTTTACGAATTGTCGTATATCATGAATGAATATTTTATAAAAAATATAGTAATATTTAAATCATAGATAAATTTACATGCATATGGTGTAAAAAGCAACCATATATATGAAGAAAAGAAATACATCAACTTTGCGAGGTATAATATTCAATTTTCATAAACTACTCGAACCATCTATATTTCGGACAGCGGCTATTTTTATCCTTTTGTCCGATTTTGAGATTGTCCGAGAAAGGTCTTTAAACTATTTTTAACCGCAACTAAAACCATCATTTTATGACAAAAAATTAGTAGCATTAAATTAGTGCTATTAAAGTCCCTTCTCAGCATTTCAAAATCACCAATGCATACTGATAAAATAGCAGGTGCCCGAAATATAAATTGTTCGAGTAGTATATTATATATACGAATATAGTTGTATGGATATGTACATACAAAAAATAAAATAAGATACAAAAATATAAATAAATAAATAAATAAATAAACAAAAAGTAATATTATTATAATATTATATATGAAGCAAAATTGTATAATAAAATAAAGGCCACAAAGTATTTATATATACAACTAACTATATGTGTATATATAGATATACATAATAACAAGAAGAAGAAGAAGTATAGAGGTTTAAAGCAAAATCGACAGTGGAAAATTTTCGGAAGAAATTGTAATATAATTATTTTAATTTCATGTATTTTTGATATCATATATACACATTTAAAAAAAATAAATACGCATACGGTTACGTACGTGTACAATATAACAAAAATATCTATATACAGAAGAACACATTACTTGAGATACGATTACGATATATTACACGCATATATATGAGGTTATTTTTACTCTTATACATTTTTAATGTAATTATATATATATATATTTTCTTGAAGTGTTTTATTTTTCTGTTCATAGCTATATTTAAAATAGCAGGAATCTTTTGCTATATGACGACCGCGAGCGCCGGTCGAATTGTTACTTTTTTTTGTTTTTAAAAATAAATTGAATAGTGATTAAAATAATTATAATTTATTTTTTCAAATTAAATTTAAATGTAAGTGTACATTTTATTTTGTATTTGTAAAAAAAATATAATATGATGTGATAAAAAATAAAATAAGTAGTGGAAAAAATAAATAAATTTGTTGTGCAAATAAATTCTTATATAGTTTGCGTATAATATTTTATAATAAAAAATTATTTTTTTTTTGTATTGTGCATATGTGCGGTGGAAATTTGTGAGTGTTTTTATTTATTATTTTATTCGGATATATTCGTATTATTTTTTTTTTTCTTTATATAATACATGTCGTCTTATCAACAAGAGAGTGTATAAAAACAAGTGATAAGAATGTATTATATTGTTGCTAATTTTATACTGCGATGATAACCATATCAACAAAAAAAAAATAAAATAATAAATACACTTAATAAATGTGTATGATTGCAGTAGAGTTATATATATATATATTTATAACAGAGATCAGCACATATATTTTCCTTTTTTTTTTTTTTTTTTTTTTTTTTACTTTGCACAATTTTCATTTGTTGCTGACTGCCTTCCTCCACACAAGTCCACACAACAAATTTCCATTTATTTATAAACTAATAAGTTCGTCTATATATAATAGGAGTCAGCAATATCCATATATACGACGAACGAGTCGAGTATAATAACCGTATAGCATAATGAAAATGAACAAACACATCATAAACTTGTATAATATGCGGTGGTGATGAGTTTATTTTACTTTATTTTTTAAATATGTGTGTGGTATAGTTTAAAAAATATGCAATAAAACAAAAAAAAGAACGTATAATTTTGCAAAGATAAGCAAAAAAAAAAAAAATAAAATGAAAAAAATTTATACATTCACAAATCAGTCAATGAATAAACTTGGTATTGAATAAGTGAATTTTGTTCGTTTTTTTTTTTTTCAATAATTTTATTTTATTTTATTTTCTTTCTTTACACATTGAAAATATATGCAATTAGTTTCAAATTAATTTTATTTTATTTTATGAACTCACAAATATATAAAGTGTAGGTATTTATTTTTTTTTTGTTTGTATTATTCAATTATATTTGATGATGACGCGTTATTTATACTATCAATGGTTTAAATAATATAATAATACTATTTTATATAAATATATATATATATATGAATATTTTATGTTTTATTTGTCGTAATCTTTCGATAAAAAAAAACCATGTGTGATTTGTGATAAAAAAATATAGTGATTTATTAATAAATAAATAAATAAATAAATTTTTGGAGTGTTTACATAAATTATAATAATAATAATAATCAAAATATTTTAGTGATGGGTATTCAAAAGAATTTGGTTGAATCAATTATTACAACATCGTTTTTTTCCATTTGCCTCTAATAAACTTTGTGTACATAAAAAATTTGTTTTTGTTAAATAAAAGAAAATATATTGAATTATTATTTTTATGCGTATAAATAGAACAAAAATGAAATAATAAATTAAATTAAAAATAAAACAATGTAATTTTAAAAGTATAAATGAAATGACAACGGGCAAAAAAAGGCGACGATTTATACGAAGATGAAAACGTTTACGAATTATTTTTATTTTGAGTCATTTAAAAATAAAAAATAAAAAACTATACACAGAAATAAAATATTTTTAGAATGCTATTTTTTATTAAATTTATTTCGTTCACTTTTAAATTTGTTTTTCATTTTCATTTTCAATGCGATAATCATATAAACAACAAAATAATCATACATATAAATAACTCTAAATATATGTGAAAAGCATCCGAAATAGAAATTGAATTTTTGTAAAATGATTTTGAAAAAATAAAAAAAAATACAATATCAAAATAAAATATTGTTTTATTTAAAGAATTGCGTGAGTGAAATTATTTATTTTTTTTTTTTGTAATTCAAAAAACATTTTATTTCGTTTTATTTTATTTTTTCTATAAAAAAAAATTTATATATAATTTAACTCTTGCGATTTCAAATACAATATTTTTATAGATATATATTTTTTTTTATTCATCCTACATTACCCGTGATCTTTTTTTTTATATATTAATTCTAGGATGCATATATGGGTATTTAAATACCTATGGCATTTTAAAAGTGCTGTTAAAGCTTTATTTTTTTGATATTCAATTCTACTTAAAAATCTGTAATGGACTTGCAAACAAAATGTTCAGAATTATGTCAATTCTTATTTTTACAAAAAAAGACACCTTGGATTTGAATTTTCTGGGTATAATTAAAAAATGGAAACATTCTCAAAAATGTTGGTCCATTCGGCTAGGTTGCGGAATTAAACGAGAAAACCGATTTTTCACAATTCTGGACAACTTATCCCATAACTGTTTATTGTAATTGAAACATCAGAATACATTGAAACATTTCATAATGAATCATTAAGAAAATAACCATAATAAAATTTTTAATTATTTTTTTTTTTAAATGTTTATCTTATATATATAGAATTGAAATTGTACTTGAATTTTTTATTTTAGTGTATAGACAGAAAATATCGAAAATAAAACATAAACGGTGAATAGACTCTACAAAATGCTATATTAAATAATGTTTATATAATTTTCTCATCCATTTATAAATAAATAATGTGCATCGTTATATTTTAGATATATTTGATATTGTACATAGCCGCATCATCGAAAAAAAAAAACAATAATAATATTAACCATTTGACCTAAATTCAATTTTTTTCTTTTGGTTTGTTTTATGTGTATATTATAATATATACATCAAAAATATTTCAGTATAACGTTAGTTGTTGTTGTTAAGAATTTCTTGGCTAGATTTGCATATATATGTACATAATAAAAATATATTTATATCAATAACTAACTAAATATAATATATAATACTAAATTTTATAAGATATAGACTTAAGAAGTAAAATGCATATAGAAATTTATAAATTGCATAGACTAAATTTATGTATAATCATCATATATAATATATAAAATATTCAGGTATCCGAGCATATAATAAAATAAGAATCTTTTTATATATTTAAAATATGTTCATTATATTATATTATATTATTATGTTATGAAGGATATTTATTATGTAATTAATTTGTAAGAATTTTTCTTAAAAGATATTTAACATTTTGTTTATAAGATCGATATGTGAAGATATGCATAAAAATTTGATTTATTTTTGACTCTTTGTTTTTGTTTGTTTTATAAAACAGCAGATAAAACAATTGTGCCATTACCGAAATGTTTTAAAGTTAGCTGTTTTTTTTAAAAATCAAATAATATCCCAATGTAGTTAATAAATTTAAAGAAAATATATTGAAC
The DNA here is from genome assembly GCA_958336335.1 of Dilophus febrilis. NCBI lineage: Eukaryota > Metazoa > Arthropoda > Insecta > Diptera > Bibionidae > Dilophus > Dilophus febrilis. The sequence continues at coordinate 11,146,007 of OY284470.1, read as the reverse complement.
TTTAATCCATTAAAAAATATATTAATAATTATATCATTTCCATGTGATTAATATATATGTTAGTTTAATAATTAATAAATTATACATTTTTTCAACCATATACCTATATTCGGAAAATATACCTATATATTAATATATATATATAACATTTTTGTTTAAACAGTTTGGGTTGATTCATTGCAAACAAACAAAAAAAAATTAAAATAAACTAAAGTAAACTTTAACCAAAAACCAATTAATTGGAAGTCTGTAATAAAACAACCAATTTATTGTTTATTATTCCAGATATGTATTTATTAATTTTTTATTATTAATCTTTTACATTATATCAAATAATGTTTATTATATCGATTTGGTTCAGTTTTAATCAAAAATATGAATTAACCATCAACACCGCAACATCAGATGAATTGATTTTATTTTCTTTTTATGCCTTATGCCATAAATTTGATATTTTGTTACCAAACATTTATTAAATATTATTTTAATGTAAATATATAAAACAGTTTTATAAATATGAAAATATCTTTTCATAAGATCATTTCCATTCGAAAATGTATTCCTATAATGCTCAAAAAATCCATATAAAGTTCTGCTCTGTTTTTTAAGAAAATCCTTAACTTAACTAAATACCGTATAACGGAACCGATTTTCGACTGTCGATTTTCTTAAAACCTCTAGCTTAACAGATACTGTTTTGATCAAAACAGATTTTGAAAATCTCTAAATAAATTGCGAAAGAGTTTTTTTTTTAACATTGAATTAAAAATGTAATTGCATATGCTGCAGTAAATTCCATTCATTTTATTCAATGCACTTGGTTTATAGGACTAAAAATACTTGTTTTACGTTGTTTCATATATATATATAATTTTAAACCAATTCTGTCGTCGTCGTATAAATAGCCGATGATTTGATTATGGGTATCACCTGCGCTCTTATATGATAAAATACAAATATAATAAATAATGCAACTGATTATCTTCGTCGGCTGCAAGATTGTATTATAATTTATTTATTTATTTAATTTTCTATATATATAATATAATACACTATTCTTAAAATCTTATATGCGAAGAAAAAAAGAATGCATATTTAATAAAAAAAAAACTTATGTTTGCAATAACGAAACATAATAATAATAATAATAAATATAATAAAAAGACGCTTGGTTACCTTGAATGGTTCATTTTAAAACCATATTTTATTTTAAATAAAATCATATAAATAAAAACAAAACGTTTGCAAAAAAAATAAATAAATAAATTGGTAATAAATAAATAAATAAATAAAAAACCGACATAATTATAGCAAAAAAAAAAAAACTAATAAATAAATAAATAAATATTAACCAAATGGCAATTATTTTGAGTTTTTATATTATATATATGTATTTAAAAACCATTATCATCATCGTCATTGTTTTTGTATATTATTTTTTATTTTATATATTATGTTAAAATAAACTCAACATATATATACAATATATATTAAATTAATACGGCACGGATGGTTGATTATTTCTTTTTAATTTATTTTAAACTACATAGAATTTCTTAAAAAAAATATCATAAATAAAATACACTATAGAATAAAACATTTTAAAAACAAAATACAATATTTTTGCAATATCAGCATTTTTATACAATATGGAATATAAGAATAAGGCATCCGCAATCGCTTATACTACCCGGTCATATATCGCAAAAATTAAAATAATTAAATAAATATATAAAAAAAACAGGAAATTCTTTCTATAAAATAAAATAAAATTTCAAAATTTATTTAACACATTTTTAGAGTGACATTTCAATTTCAAACGAAAAACGATTTAATATATTTTATTATGTTTAAAAATATTTTATAAAAATTATAATAATCTCCAAAATAATCTTTTATTTTCGCAATTTTTTGACATTAATTTTGATTACTTAATATAATATGCTTTGCCGATTATATCGCGTAGATGTAGACTTATCATTAAGATAAAAAAAAAACATTCATAATTAAACAATAGGTGATCTATGTCAAATAAACATCAAATCTGTTGTTTAAGTGGTAATCTTTATATACTATATATATATATATATGTTATAAACTATAATAATAATAATGATAATAAATTAAAAAGAAAAAACAACAACAACACAATGATATCAAAAAAAAAAAATAATTCAATTTTAAAAAAAACTTCAAATTTTTCCATAATTTATCAATAATTTGTTATGATTCTTTGAATGATTTTAATATAATGTGAATAAAAACACCGAAAATAAATATATATATATATTATACAGAGTCGGGATCACTATCCCTTTATTATAGTTTTAAGTATAATGTTCAAAGAACCGATGGTTTGAGAAGAACCGTCGGATAACTTGAGTAATTTTTAACCAGTAATCAAACATCTTTTTTTCACAAAAATCAATTGAAAAAGTAAATTTGAGTGAGTTTAATAGACGAAGTTCATCGAAATGGAACTAAAAATACAAAATTTTCATATTAATATTGATGTGTTATTATTCGAGCAAAATTCAAATTAAAATGATGATTATTTTCTTTGAAATCAAGAAGAGACTTCCCAAACCATAAATTATTCTTGTTTTCATTTATTAAAATTTATTCAAGAAAACAATCAATTTAATATAAATTTTTAATTTTTTGATTATAAATAATAATAAATTTATTATATTTAAAACTTTTCACACTTTGTATATCTCTATATCAAAATTATCATTTTGGTTCTTCAACGATAATTGATAATTGAAGTTCAATTGAACCAAAAAAAAAAAAAAAACAAAACATATTTGTAATAATTGTATTCTCAATGTAACCAATTTAATTATTTGTCAATCACAAAAAAATTTTGTACGTTTAGGGGTCATATTATATATAATTCTATTGATAGAGACATTCCAGATATGATTTTCAGAGACAATTTTTCTAATATGAAGTATAGTGTTTTAATGATTTTTATATAAATGTTCTTATAAAAAAATTTAATTGGTTATAGTTTTGTTTTTTTTTTTTTTGGGGAAAAACACATTTGACGATGCAATAGCACAAATAAATTGAGATATTTTTTTTAATAGTTGATATTTGATTTACCCGTAATTATTATTACAAAATGAAAAACAAAATGTTCCTAATACTAAAACTATTAATTAAATCTTACTATACATTTTTAATAATTAATTTACATTATCTATTATTTTAATTAATTATAATTAATTTGTTTTTTTTTGTTGTTGTGGTTAATCATATTAAATAGTTCTTATTTTTATATTCATATATGATCAGTATATGATGATTTCTTTGAATAGGTCATTACCATTTGGATCATAATTGCGCGTATACATAAAATATTATAACAACACGTTTTAAAATAGAAAACTTAACTATATTATAGAATAAAGTTATATATGCGGATAGATTAAAATATAAAAAAAAATCCCTGAAAAATTTTCTTTATTTAATTAATTATATTATATATATATATATTATTGTTTAATAAACGAAATAGATTAAACTTTATATTATTGCGTATACAAAGATTTGATCAAAATGCTTTAACACAAAATAATACCCTTTCTTATCTTAATCTATATTATGAAAAATAAATATATATCTATTATCAATTTGTGTTACACAAATAAAATATGGATTTATTTATATATGGTTTTTGTAACTTTCCATTATATATTTACAATTGTATATATATATATACAATTTTTAATCAGTAAGAAATAACTTTGATTTCCATATTTTATGTATCAAATACATATAATAAATATTATTTTGTCTGATTCAGTTCAGAGTAATAAATAATAAACAATAGAGGAGGATTTTATTATATTTAAAGTTTTATTTGAGATTAATAATTATGATAAAGAAAATATTAAAATAAATATTTATTAATTAATCTCTATTTATATGTTATTTATTTTTGCACTTAATAAATATTTATATTTTTTTGTATTAAATATATAGGCTATTGCGCGAGAAAAACAATTATATATAAAAAAAACATTACGCATGGAATCGCATAGAACTCTGTTTAAAAAATTTATTAAATTAATGATCCAAATAATTAATTCTTTAATTTATGGGTTATGAACATTTTCTGCATTTGTAATATGCAAAACACCAAAACCACCCACCGACTCTGCGAACAGGATGACAATTTAATTTTTATTTCAATCCACTTATCAATCAAAGTGTTTAAAAAGAAAATGTTATGCATGCACTCTTGAAAACGTTGCGATATGGTTTATTTCTTTTTTCATTATATCTTATATTTGGTATTTTCCAAATTTAACTTGTTATCAATTTTATTTTATACATAAAAAATGTTCTGTTTTATTTTTTATCGTAAAAAATGTAATGTAATTGTACGTTTTTTTTATTTTTATTATTATTATTCGTTGTCTTGTCATTATTAAATCAATCTTAACAGCGTTTTATATATTTGATTTTTTTTTTTATATATATAATTATTATAATAATTTTTTTTATTATTATTATTATAATAAATTCATAAGCATCTATTGAATTGCGCGATTGACAAGATATTTGATATTTTGAAGAAAAAAAAAATGCGATAATATATTATAAAGAGATTTTATTTTTTGCTACTGTGTAATATATATAATAGAGATATGATGATGAATAAAGAAAATATACAATAAATTGTGTATTTTCATTTTTAGATTCTAATACTGGGTGTATTTTTTTAAATTAATTTTTACCTTTTGTTGTTAATTTTTTTTATATATATATTCATTTGGAAATATGGTGTTAAAGTTCAAAGTTTTTAAACCTTAACGTTTTGAGAATATCATTATGATTTTTAAAAAGAAGATCATTGATATGCTAATTTGTTCCGAATACCAAGTTTAAGATTTGAATAAATAAATAATCATAACATTTCGTAAACGTGGATAAGTTTATTTATTTATCTAAAGGAATTGTCTTAATATTGTATGAATGCTTTTAAAATCATTCCATAATTGCGATGCCGTATACTTTTTTTTATATCAAAACGCCTTGTTTAAATTGCATTTGTCTTAAAATGTATATATACATATATATGGTTAAATAATAATCAAATCGCATAATATATTATACGCAATTATATATACAATATGTTAGTATAAATAATATATTTTAAAAGATGATCTCATTTCAACGACAACGACGTTATCTCTTTGTATATGATAATGATTTATTATATGTTCAATATATACATATATATATATATTGAAGTTATGTTATAATTAATTGATAAAATCCAGATCAAAATCTCATTGTATATGATAATGATTTATTATATGTTCAATATATACATATATATATATATTGAAGTTATGTTATAATTAATTGATAAAATCCAGATCAAAATCTCAAAATA